>NWBT01000044.1:2089501-2214842 GCA_003386485.1 Colletotrichum lentis
CCTTGATCATATTCTCTGCCTCTGCCGCCATTTCCCCTTCCTCCCCGCCCCAAACCATCTCAGCCGGAGACACTCCCCAAAGGCCTCGATCTTGAAGATTATTCGGTCGATACACACCGCTCGACTGGGCGAAATCGCTTCGCCCAATCAACCTCATCCGCCAAGATGAGCAGTCAAGGAGACATCAACAACACTTACGCCGCCCGGCCTGCCGTCGAGATCCAGCCCGACGAGGCCTACCGCGGCCGCGACCTCGCCATCGCCGCCGAGGACGACGAAGCCGAGACTCGCGCCCGCTACCGTCCCTTCGTCCCGGCCCCCGACGCCCCCGAATCGGACGACTGGGTCTCGGACCTCGAACTCTCGACGGCCCTCGCCCTCGTCGACCGCGAGGTCCTCTCGCGCGGCCTGCCGCGCCTCCGCATCCTCGTGGTCTACGGCAGCCTGCGCGCCCGCTCCTACAGCAACCTCCTCGCCCTCGAGGGCGCCCGCGTGCTGCACCGCCTGGGCTGCGACGTGCGCATCTTCGACCCGGCCGGCCTGCCCCTCAAGGACGACGTCAGCCACGACCACCCAAAGGTGCAGGAGCTCCGCGCGCTGAGCCGGTGGAGCGACGGCCACTTCTGGGTCAGCCCCGAGCAGCACGGCGCCGTCACCGGCCTGTTCAAGACGCAGATCGACTGGATCCCGCTGTCGCAGGGGTCCGTGAGGCCGACGCAGGGCCGCACGCTGTGCGTCGCCCAGGTCTCGGGCGGCTCGCAGAGCTTCAACGCCGTCAACACGCTGCGCCTGCTGGGCCGGTGGATGAGGATGTTCGTCGTGCCCAACCAGAGCTCCGTGCCCATGGCCTACACCCAGTTCACCCCCGGGGGCAGGATGATGCCCAGCTCCAACCGGGACCGCCTGGTGGACTGTATGGAGGAGCTGGTCAAGTACACCGTCGTGATGCGGCCGCACTTTGACCTGTTTGGAGACAGGTTCAGCGAGCGCAAGGAGAAGAACGAGAAGAAGACTGCCGGGTCGTGAGCAGCGTCAAAAAGGGGAGCGGGGGCCTCTCTCGACGGGTTCCCAAGATGCTCCGAGAAGGGTTGATTGCTGTACATACCTATATACATGTACCTGGGATACTAGTTCATAGAACCGCCTCGATAGAGGACATAAGCAATAAAGCAACAAATAATAGCACCAACACGTTTCGTTCGGTCTTTATAGACCGACTGAAGCTTCATACTGATGGACCATGTGCAAGGACACGAGGTCGGCTAGGACACAAGAACTTACATGTCGCGCCCCCCCGCCAGTCAGACAAGAACGACAGTCTCCCACCGCGGGTTACACCCCCTCCACTGGCTTACCCGCACGTATCCCACGCCGAGCCTCCTCGCGACGAACGGCTCGCACGGCAACCGCTCCACCAGCATGACGTTGAACCGCCACATCTCGTGGAACTGCCCTTCGATGAAGGCCCACTCGTTCCGCTCGCTCAGCCCGCCGTCCAGCGACGCGCTGATGACGATGAAGTCGACGGCCGCCCTTCTCCGGTCCCAAACCCCCTTCCGTCCGGCGACCATCGCGGGGACCGCTCCATCGAGGTGCCCGACCAGCCGCCCCGTCGGATCCAGAATCTCGGCGTCTCCAAGCCCCGTCCCGCGGGATCCTCGAACCCCCCGACCCCGTCTGACCCTCAGAGAAGCGACGGTCGTGTTGAACACCAGCGCGCCCGGGAAGTTCCCCGCGACGGCCACGGCCCCGGGGTCGAGCTCCGCGTGAGCGAGCGCCGCCCACGGGCTGTGCGGACACGCCCGCCACATCTCGGCGTGCTTCTCATCCGTCTCGGCCGAAACCTTGACTTTCCCTCCGCCCATCTTCCGCTGGAGCGGGGGCAGCTTCTCCGGCCCGTGGATCCTGGCCATCCCCATCTCCATGCCCAGCCACCGCTCCTTCACCCGCAGCCTGCGCAGTTTACCGACCCGCCCGTCCGCGGACCCTTTCATTGTCTTGGTCGCCGCCGTTGTCGCTGCCGCCGGAGGATCCCGTATGTGAAACCATACCAGCGTGGCAATCCTCACGAGCTTCGTGTCCACGAGCCTTGCGTCGCCGTGCGCCCATCTGTACCCCGCCGCACTCCCCTGCTCCGCCGTCCACGCCGCCCAGCTCCAGCTTGGAACCCTCAGCACACCACCACCATGGTCATCGTCGTCGTCGTCATCGTCGTCATCGTCGTCGTCCCGCCGTGCCGCTGGACCAGTGTGGCTCCACATGAGGGCTTGCGGGAGGTACACCTCCGGCAGCCCGAAGAGCGTCTCGGTGCGCATGGCCTTCTTGACGGCGTTACCTACGCCCGCGAAGGCGTTGAGCATGTCGCCGCTGCGGGAGAGCCGCCGCGAGGTGTAGTCCTCGACCCAGGCGCAGTAGTCGGCCAGCGCCACGTGGTCCCGCAGCTTGATGGTGGCGTCTCGGTGGTAGAGAGGGCGGCGGTAGAAGCCCGGGATCCGAGGTATCCGTTCGTCCTTGCCCTTCGCCGCTGCCGCCGCTGAATCGTCTGCGTTTTCTCGCACTGCTTCGGAGTCCGTTCCTGGTCCTTCGCCTCCGACGATCTTTTCGAGAGACTCCAAGGCCTCTTCTGCCCCGTCGACTATGTCTCCCGCTCGCGAGGGCCGCCGGCCCCATATGAGCTCCTCGGCGGCTTGTCCGCGGCAGCACTCGAACAAGACCTGGTACTCGGTGATGAATAACCGCCGTTTGGACAGCAGTCTCTCCTGGAAAGTCCACCCCCTCCGATTCCACAGCGAGGCGTCGACAACGGTCTGCATCCCGTTCGGATCGATCCCCCGCCCGACGTTGCGGCTGCGCGCTGGGCCCCATAACGACGCCCTCGGTCGCCTAGGGTTCCCGGCGTATCCCGGAAACCCGTGTCCCTGACGGTCGTCCAGCGCGGCCATGATGGCGAAGGAGGCGGACTGGTAGATCCGGTCCATGCCGTCTATCTGGTTGGGCCTCGAGCACTCGTCGTCCTGGACGATGCAGAGCCGGTCGACCCAGAGGTACCTCTCGCCGAGGTCCCTGCAGAGGGAGATGGTGTCCGAGATGATGGGGGGCAAAGGGACGGATGCGAGGCCGCCAGGGCTCTCCAGGTCCCGAGCGTTGGCTTTCTCGAGCCGTGCGCGTCCTGCGTCCTCGGAGGATTCCCACATGTAACTCAGAGCGACGAAGTGTACAGGTGTCGAGGGCTGGACAACATTCATATCCGCAATGTCAATGACGCGAAACCCCGACGGCAAGTTGTCTGAGCAAACCTTTGTTTAGTGTTGAATCCGCAACCTTGGCCGGCGAAGGAGACACAGCGGCTCGTTGCTTACAGATAGACGTGTACTCCCCGACACATGTCGCGCCGTGGAGGATCCCACAGCCGTCGACCCATCCTTTCAGGGTTTGGACATCAAAGAAATCCACGTCCCAATCATCAACAGCTTGCAGGCGGCGAGGCTCGTCCTTGGAGTAGCTAAGCCGATACTGGGGCGTGGTTGCAAAGGGCTGGTGGTCTGCCGACGACGGCGACGACGACGACGGCGTGTCCGCCACGACGCTCAAGGTCAACTCGAGGAACAGCCTGACGGAAACCTCATCCGGCACAGACAAGTCCAGTCGAAGCTCCTGGTCACTCTTGGTTCCCGAATCGGGAAAGAAAGGCCCTTGAACGGTAACATAGACGCAGGTATCTGGGCTCCCACTCAGCCACTCACTCTCCCGCCGGCGGGCTTGGGTTGCCGTCGCGATGGCATCGCAGACCAGACACCGGCGCGCGTTCCGCAGGATGTCCCGCAGAGAGACGTAGTGATGCGCCTTGGCGCCGAAGCCGGCGGCGAATTCGGGGACGTCCCAGTCCTGGCATCGCTCGCAGAGCCGCGGGCTGGGGCGCGTTTCCCGCCGTTCCCTGACGAGGGCCGCGACGTGCGGGAGGTTCGTCGCCGATGTCGGTCCCCGGAAGAAGACTGCCTCGGGAATCTTGGTTCTCGAAAGCATTCAAGGGGTCGGAAGGTGAAGACCTGTGTCTAGGAAACACCCAAGGGAGGGGGTTGAGTCATGGGAGATGAGGACTACCAAATCATCACGACAGAGAAAAAGGTGGGGGGGGGGGGACGCCATTGGCTCATCCGTCGACGGCACATGTATCTCGCTTTGCTGACCAAAAGTTGAACGGATCCCTTTAACTGCCACTACACAACGGCCTTGGCCTGAGGCCATTCGATGGCCAACATTATCAACAATAGGTCACTCACTCTCCCGCTTGAGGCGTCGGGACAGTCAAGAGACCAGTGCTCGGTCAGGGTGAGTTGTGCTAGTCTGGAGAAATGGCAGGATGCCCCTGGGTTGCCAATCCAAGCCCAACTGTTGCTACGAGACGAAGCCATCACGGACGGTTCAAAGACTCCAGAGGCTTACCATCAACGTCCGAACAAACCACATTGCGGAACACCTAGACATCCGGTGTATCAGGTCCCCAAGCACAAATCAAACCACCAAAAGTTTCATTCCATTGAACTCCCAAACCCATGCCCCTTCCAGCGTACCCAGCCAGAGACTTTCCTGTTATACATAAATCGACCTTTGCCACGCTCTCCTTCTTTTTTTCTTCGCTTTCTCATCGCAACAGAACGCTTTGCCAGCTGAGGGGTGCAAAACAGTTTGATCTTCCCCACCCCTCCCTTTACCGTGAATCTTATATGTGTGCTCAGACAATAGGGAAGTAAATATGCGTTCCAGCCTCGCGTAGCATCCTTCAGCCAAATGTCCATACCCCATCTCGAGATGCGAAAGGACAGAACCGAGGCCTCTGATTAATAATGAATAAAAAATACGTAGGTAGCGAATGACCGAGCACTCCGTGTACCACGGATAACCACGGGAAGAGAAGCGCCATGCGAACAGGGCGTATTCTATACAAATGCGAAAATCTTATAGGAGTTTGACACCTTGGGCGTCGGCCTCCCCTATCAGGCATAAAAAGCCTCAAAGAAGTAGATGAAGCCGAATACAAGGAAGGCAACGGCACCACCGACGGTGACTGTATGCGGCGTTAGCAAGCATTTCGCAGCAGAATCCAACCTTGTTTGACTTACCAACTTTGAGGCTGACGCGTCCTGCGATGGCACGGCCGCCAATGACAGCGGCGCCGGTGCAAATGCAGTGGCCGACCATGGCGCCCAGGATAACCCACCAGTAATCCTGGCCAGCGGCCATGGCGATCGTGGCAATCTGGCTGCGGTCGCCCCATTCGCCGAGGAAGGTCATGACAAACGTCTGCACCCACGCGGGGCTCAGGAGGAGGCCGAGCAGGTTGTTCAGGCCCTGCAGAGAGCCCCTGATACCACCCGAACCAGGAGAAGGGCTGCGGGGCGGGGTTTGAGAGGGAGAGCGCGGGGGCGACGGGAAGCGGCTCTTAGACCTGGACTTCCTGCTGCCGTTCAGACCCATCTCCAAGGCGTAGGGGGAGACGGCGGAGCCGCGACGCTTGCCCTCCTTCTCCTTCTCGGCTAGCTCTCGCTCGACCTCGTGCAGCTCGGCCGTGACACCCTCGTTGGGATCCATGCCCAGACCCTCGCGAAGCAGCTTTGCGCCGAACACGAAGAAAAGAGCGGCGGCGAGGAAGCTAGTCACGCGCTTGGGAATCAGAGTAGGCACCGCGTGGCCGAGGACGGCCGACAGAACGGTCATGACCAAGAGCGCGCCAAAGGCAGCAGAGAAGACGACCATCCGGTCATGCTTCATCGCCATGAGCGCAGCAACGAGGAACGTCTTGTCGCCAACCTCGGAGACGAGAATCATTGTCAAGGAAAGAATGAAAGAATGGAAGGGCTGGATGACGCCCTCGGTGTCGTCGTCGAGACCCGAGGATGACTTGCCCTTGGACTTGGGCAGGTCCAGGTCCAGGTGATCCTTGTGCGCCGAGTTGGGAAGAGGGTGAGGCTTGTCGTCGAGCTTGTCCCGGAGACCTGCAGGTTTCTATCGACATGTCAGCATGATACGAACGGAGCCAGATATAGGGACTGGAGTTCGCGCAGCTCACCTCGAGACCCGCGATCTGGTCGGCAGAGTGGCGATCATGGTCGTGCTCCTTGACTTTGGTGGCGGCATCCTTGTCATTCACAAGCTTCTCATGCTCGCTGTGAGGCAGAGGAGGCTGCTCCTTGGGCGCCGCGGGCTTGTTGTCGAGCTTTTTGCCTGTTCTCCCCTCGGCCGCCTTTCGCGCCTTGTCCTTCTCGCTGACTCCCCCCTCGGTGCCCGTAGTGCCCTCCTTGGGCTTCTGGCGTGTCTTGTCGTTCATGACACCATCGTTGGTCGCGGGGATCTTCTTGCCATCGACGACGGTAGGGTCTAATGGGCGTCCCTTCAAGGGAGGCAGATTCTTCTTGTTGATGTCCGTGTCGGCGACCTCCTTTTTGGCGTCTCTGTCCTGGTCGACGAAGGGGCCCTCGTGAGGCATACCGTCCTTTCCGTCGACGGGCGCATGGTCGGTGCCAAATCTGGTCTTGACACCGGAGCCAGCGGCCGAATCGATCGACTTGTCGGTGGAAACCACGGCCTTGGCACCATTTTTGTCCTTGGTTTCGACGGCGAGACCCGCGACGAGGGACGGGATGAGGAGGAGGAACAGAGGGGAATGTCGAGTGCGTAGCCTCATGGTGACTCGATTGGGCTACGGGGCGTCGGCGACCAGGGCAATAGTGGGTGGGATTCAAAAGAGAGCGAGGTTTGGCGATGTACTTTCTGCTGACTGCTGAAGGGGGGGGAGGAAAGGAAAGAAAAAAAGGTGTTGGTTCTGATCGTCGGTATTGGGATAGGTGGTGTGTTGTACCTTAGGTGGGTAGAGGTACACTCTGGCGTTGCGACTGCTCAGCCACGGGCGTCGGCTTTTCCAAATTTGTTACGTATCTTTTTGCTGCATGGCCACGGGGTAAACGTTGGCAGGATCCGTACCTAGCCAGGAGGACGCGCCGCGGTGGCCCCCTCCCTTGATTCGCCCCACAGGAGGCGATTTTACAGGTGCAGCGTGCAGCGGTGTGAACCCCTAGAATGTTTCCGCTTGGATACTTTCATAGGTGCCTACGGAGTATCCGTAGAGGACAGCGCTTGACTCGGATAATGGCTTAGGCTTTCCCGCTCCTGTGGGAGGTAGCTTGGCGCGAGGGGATACCTTCGAATTGGTAAAAGAGACAACGTCGACAAATGCATCACACCATGCCTCAATCTAAAGATTAAGGTCGAAGCACGCAACCTTGACGTTCGTTTGTAGATATCCGTAATGTTGGTACATTATCATAGCACAGTGTTCATCACCCATCGTCGTAGACCAGGTTGCATCCAAGCGACCCCGGATTTGCTTGCGGAACTGACGGTTCATTTGAGCTCCTCCCGAAGGTACGTACCGCGGCTAAGAGAGAGCTCCAGCTTCCTACCTAGGCACCTCCCTATCCTATTGGCGCCACTGATGGTTCCCGGAGCTTACACCAGTTGTTATCTTATCTCCGCCGGCCCGGCCCCAGAGACACCCCACCTACCCCCGGGATTGAATGGATGTCGTCACGAACGACCGCTTCTTTTATGAAACATAAACTGAACACTCCTCTTCACCGTAGTTGCTGCTCGCTCCTTTCAATCCGTTGCTCTTCCCAAACGTCGCAGAAGTAACCCAGCTGTAGGAAGACTGCCACGGACGCCCCTCCGTCCAGCCCTCCACCACACGTCGGCAGTCTCACATCCGAGCTCCGTTGTATCACTAAGCATCAATCCGAACTTTCCGTGTGAACCCAAAGTCGAAATGGACGACTCTGAGGGAACTAGCACTTCGAGGTCGCCGTCTATGGTTCCCGCCGGGACATACCAGTTTGACGCTGAGGACATGGACGACGACGATATTTACGACCCTGACTTTGAAGACGAGCCAGATGAGGACGATGGAGAGGACGATGACGAGTTTCACGGTACTGCCGATCGTTCCCCGAACGCGGAGAGCCGTGTAGCTTACCAATTATAGATGCCGATGATGGTGGCGACCGCGGCGTCGAAGTCGAGGTGTTCATGGGTGCTGGCGACGAAGACGAGGACGAAGACGAAGACGAGGAAGGCGCGGCATCAGAGACCACCATCGCGAGGATAATGGCCCTGATCTGTACGTCGTGCCGCAATGTTTCCTGCTCATCCGGCCTTGTTGCTAACCCCAGATATAGCCGGCGCTGCAGGAAATGGTACGGGTTTTCTCACGCGGGCTCAGTTATTAGGCTTGATTCAGAGCGGCGAAGTGACCTTACGCCACACTGTCAACGATGAGGACGATGAAGATGACGACGAAGACATTGCTTGGGGAAGGAGACGAAGACGGCCTCGCCCCAGAGAACCCAGTCGCTTCCCCAAGGTTCCAAGCGACGAGGGCACGAAACTGATGCACTCAGGTGCCTTTGGCGCAAATGAACAGCGCGTCACCAAAAAGAAACAGTTGGCGCGGAGGATTCTCGATCGCGAGCTTGGCTTGGGCGATGGAAGGGACCGAAAGCAGAACCAAGACCTGATGGCCCAGGGCATGATACCCTCAACCAACGCAGAGATTATCATACATTACGACGACCCTGTTTACTCAGGCCAGTTCTCCGATGACGGCAACTTCTTCTACGCCTGCGGCCATGATTTCAAGGTCCGTATGTACGACACGTCAAATCCGTACAACTGGAAATACTACAAAACGGTCAACTACCCTTGGGGACAATGGACATTGACAGATGCGTCCCTCAGCCCCGACAACCGCTGGCTCGCTTACACATCGATACAAAGCAACGTGTGTCTGGCGCCCACGGACCCGAATGACACGGGAGACCCATACACCTTGGATCTCGCAGAGCGAAGTGCGGGAACGCAACACGCCGGGTGGCGCTCGAGGCATTCGTTCGGAATCTGGTCTGTCCGGTTCTCCGGCGACGGTCGGGAGCTCGTGGCGGGCACCAACATGCAGTCGATCGTCGTTTACGACATTGAGTCCCGCACCGTGTTGCATAACGTCGTCGGTCACGAGAACGACGTGAACGCCGTGTGTTTCGCAGACAAGTCCTCACCACACATCCTCTACTCTGGCTCGGACGATGCCACTATCAAGGTCTGGGATCGGCGTAGTATGGGAGATGGGCGGCCGGCGGGTGCTTTCGT
Source organism: Colletotrichum lentis (assembly GCA_003386485.1). Taxonomy (NCBI): domain Eukaryota; kingdom Fungi; phylum Ascomycota; class Sordariomycetes; order Glomerellales; family Glomerellaceae; genus Colletotrichum; species Colletotrichum lentis. Next base: position 2,098,697 of record NWBT01000044.1, read on the forward strand.
GGGCCACGTCGAAGGCCTGACATACATCGACAGCAAAGGCGACGGTCGCTACATCCTCAGTAACGGGAAAGACCAGACCATGAAGCTTTGGGACCTCAGGATGGTCATGTCCTCGTCCAAGTTCGACGAAGTCAACCCCACACGATTGACCAGCAATAGTGATTTTGATTATCGATGGGGAACATACAGAGACGAGGACTGGTTCCCGCACCCCAACGACAACTCCCTCGTCACGTTCCGTGGACACCGCGTGATGCGCACGCTGATCCGCTGTCACTTTTCGCCTCCTTCGAGCACGAACTCGCGATACGTGTACTCCGGCAGCCAGGACGGCAAAGTTTATATATGGAACTTGGACGCCACGTTGGCTGGCACCATTGATGTGAGGAAGACGACCAAGAACTCGAGGCCCCTTGAGCGGAGGTATCGTATATATCATGGCGATGACTTCCCTGGGTGGAATACCTGCGTGCGTGACGTCAGCTGGCACCCCAACGCACCGGTCCTCGTTGGTAAGTTGGTGCTTTTGCCTACGGATTGCGGCGGCTGCTAACATTACTCAGCATCTGCTTGGAACGGCTTCAACATGGCTCATGGAACCTGTACACTTCATTCATACAACGAAGCCGACGAAGACGAGGCGGAACCTCCAATGGGCCGCAGCGTGAACGAGAAGCTGCGCCCAGTCGGAGAGGGCTTCCAGTTGTAGGCATTCTCGCAGGCGGATTCACTCGCGCAGAGAGACGTGGGATGATTATTTTGATTATTTGTACATCTTCCACACACATGGCGACCCTTCTTTTGGCAATGGTACATGATCGATGGATCCACTGGTCTCGGGGTATCTCCCACCACTTCCGCACAGCGTCTCCCACGTGTTGCTGTCACGCTTTTGCAATTTGCCCGCGCAATGCTTTTTTTTGAGACCCATCCATGCGTGTAAAATCATCATCTTGGTCGACTGCGCCGACGTGCAATGTGCTCGAGAAGCCGGCCTGTGATCTTGGTGCTTCTGTCGTGTAAAAAACTATGCGTTTATGCGCCTCCGACGAGAATGTTGTTGACGGGGATGTGGATCAGCTTGACGATGTAGCCGACAGCGCCCATGATGAGGAAACCAACACCGACGGCCTGGCAGAGCTTCAGGAACTCGATCTTGTCGGCTACAATGACATGTTAGTACTTGAAGGACTTCGTCAACAACGGTAGCGACACGTACGCTTGGTGCACCGCTTCATAAACTGGAGGCCTTCCTGGGCGAACTCGGAGGGAACCTCGAGGATCTCCTTGACCTGGTCGGACATTGTGGATAAAAGCACGTGGGTATCGAGAAGTGAGAGGGGTGGTGGATGGCTGGATGAAAGTCGCAAATGAAATCCCAACGGGCCGCGGTGGAACAGTATATCGCAATGTCGATTAAAGAAAGGCGCGACGGTGTTTAAGACGTGCAGGTCGGGCGGGTGGAAGATTCGAGAGGTCGATGGGTTGGTTGGAGGGAGATGTGTTAAATTGAGCGCCGCGCCGTCACCAACAGGTCCCCAAAATTTCGGGTCAAGCTCCCTCTATGGAAGGAAGAGCCAGATTGCCATTAAGGAGGCGATGGAGGAACGATGCGCCGGTTGCCGATACGCACGCTGCTGCTTATCCAAGGTTCATTGATAAGATAGGTAAGAGGTCAGCATCCTTTCGGAGGAGGGCCCCTGAGAGCCTCCACTAGCATGCTGGGGGGGGTTACGGTCTGGGCCAATGGGCAGGCCACGATTGAGCGCATTTGAACACATCACAGGGAGGTCGGATACGTACCTATCAGTCGTGGGCCCACTGAGGCATCCACTGACGGACACTGCAGCAGTGGAGTCTGTGCCTGTCACGCCTGCCCGGCCCAGGATGCGACCTCAGCTCGTTCAACTTAGGAGCTTCCCCCAGTTTTCTTCTCTTCCCAAACGTTCTCTACACGTCTCCTTCACCGCGCCAACATCCCACCGAGCCGCCCTTTGCTGTCCGACATCGCCACAGCCCTGCCCGATCCGTTAGACGCGTCGGTCTACAATTTCCAAGCAGACTTACTTCCCGTCATCGCTCCGTCGGCAACGCGCCATCGCTGCTGACCTCGCCAGGAAACCTCGTTCAGGCTCCTTAGACTGCTAACTAAGCACGGCTGACAGCGTCGACCACGTAGTGAGCGGACAGGCACGCGCGTTGAGCGTCGGCCAAAGGCGGTGGCAGAACGACCAAACGGTCTCTGGAGTCGCGGGATCCTGTTTCCACTCTCCCTCGTCTCAACTACATCTTCTTGCCTGTACCTAAGGCTTCTGAGCCGAACAAAGGGGAAAAACGTCATCTCGCCCATTGGGGAAGGCTGAAGCACAGAGCTTCGTCTTCGATTTTACTTGGCTGAAGGAGAGGAGCACATTGGCTTGGGCATTCCATCCAACCTCTTCCATATTGTCTGCGGAACGAGGAGTGTACGTATCAGATGTTCTCTGCCTTCTATCCTTTGCTCGATTTCTGGCTCAAGATTTGGCTATGACCCTGTATATGGCAGTGGCTGATGATCATGTTTCCCAAGACTGCAGACGGTCCCTGTATCTCGCAGACTAAAATAACAACCCTGTTGCACGTACAACCAAGCCCACTGCTTCAACTTACGGCTACCAGATATCATCGTCAACATGGCCGAGGAGGAGTTCGAGATCGACATCTACGGCGGCGCGCCTCAAGATCAACAGGATGGCAACGCCGAGAACTATGACGGGCAGCAGGCCAACGGCCACGCCGACGACCACCACGAACATCAAGAACATCAAGAGCAACGCGAGGACCAGCAGAAGCTCGATCACCAGACCCAGCAGCAGGATGAGTATAACGAGCAACAGGATGCGCCTGCTCCCCAACAGGGTGTGAAGAGGAAGGGCGACGACAGACCCGTCGACCCCGGTGCGACAACAGCCCTGATGATATCGGATCTAAACTGGTGGAACACCGACGACGATATTCGGGGCTATGCCAGGGCCGCTCACTGCGAGGATGAGATGAAGGACATCACGTTTAGCGAGCACAAGGTCAATGGCAAGAGCAAGGGGTACGGTTTTCGCTACGGAGTTCTGGACGCTCGGCCGCTAACCTAGCCTACAGTCAAGCTTATGTCGAGTTCACAACGCAGCAAGCAGCGACGGCCGCCAAGCATGCCCTTGAAGCAACAGATGGCGGGCAAGGTGTTCCCAAGAAGCACCAGGTCACTTACTCCAACCCCCACGTCAACCCGTTCCGGACGCTGCCTAAGGACGCGCCGAACCGCGCGGGCAAGGAACAGGGCAGCAGGCCAGGCAGCAACTACAACAGCCAAGGCCCGCCCATGGGCGGCGGCGAGTTCCGCGGCAATGGCTACCGGGGCCGCGGTGGTTTCAATGGCCCTCGCGGAGGCATGAACCAGGGCGGATTCAACCGCAACTTCTCGGGCGGTATGGGAGGCGGCTTCAACAATAACAATAACATGGGCGGTGGTTTCAACAACGGCATGGGTGGCGGCAACTTCGGCGGCGGTGGCTTCCAGCGAGGCGGTGGTTTCGGCGGAGGCATGCGCGGCGGCCCCGGAATGCGTGGTGGGCGTGGCGGAATGCATAACCCCATGGGCGGTATGGGTATGGGCCCGATGGGTGGTATGCCGATGGGAGGCATGCCCAACATGGGTATGATGGGTGGTGGTATGCCCGGTACGACTCCCCCTTCTCTTGGACTCTCCCAGCATTGTCACAACCCCTCAACACCTTCAACCGCGAATGAGACATCGCAGAAGGGCAGGCAATCTGGTCGGCGCAAGGGCAAAGCTGCTCAGCCTGACCAAGCCCAACCCCCGTCGCATCCCAAGCGTCAAAAGGTGCAACATCAGCCTGTATCAACACAATCCCAGCTTGTGCCAGCACCAGAAGTTGGGCGATGGACCAAAGAGCGAGGTCTGGAGTTCACCACGAGAGCCCCTTCACCCCCTGATCTCCCGTCGTCAGGCTTCAGAATGCCTCCTTGCTACGCTCGTCGCTCTGGCCAATCCCCTGAAATATTTCCTTCATGTTTGCAATTCATTCGTCCTGTCCGGAGAGAAAGATATACTGACGTGTTTCTCAGGATTCCAAGGCATGCCGCAACAGTTTAACCCTGGATTTTTCGGCGGAAACCAAGGCGGAGGCAACGATTGGGGCAACCCTCACGGCGCAAAGCGACCCCGGCCTGAGTAGGCCTCCCGGTCAGGACACTTTGTGCGACCCTAGAAACATAGGAGGGGAAGGGAGGGCCTGGCAGAGAATCGTTGAAAGAGGAAAACCGCGCAGGTCTTTCTTCGTTTTATCCCGCACACCGCAAGAAGAGCTTTGCCTGTCAGACAAGACCTCGGATTTGTGCTACTGGCATAGTTGCGACTTTTACGCGTAGCGTGATCTTCTCCCCATATTTTTGGAGAAATTCCTGTCGACCAAGAGGATTTCCTTGTTGGGGGATGCTGGGCCGAATACCGATTCTGACCCAAACCCCAGGCTGTGATGGCTGGACGGAACAAGACCTCACCGTACCGAACCGTTTACTCGGGGTACTGGTTAAATTGTATGTGTACTGTTAGATTTTTAGCTGTATGGGAAAGGTACCTTGACAGCTCGGCACCGGCGTCGTAGTTCAGAGTTCATTTGAAAGCACCAATCGGATATTGTCATTTGTAACCTAGGTTCTTGCTTGGAGGACGGTCAAAGTGCGGTTCATTTCACGTATCTAGCTTCCGTATCGTGGCGCGCACCAGCTCCTGTATCTGCTTCCAGCGTGCCACGACCATCTGTCTCTGGAACTCCTCTCCCTCGTCCAGCGCCCCTGCGGTCATGATCCTGGTCCCGATGTCGACATCGTACGCCGCGAGCACCTCGCGCAACAGCCCGTCAACCTCGGGCTGCTCGGCCTCGCCGTCGGTGAAGCCGTCGACGAACTGGGCCCACCGCCTCGGCGGCAGCACCAGGGTCCGCAGCGCCACCTGCGTTCGGTAGCACACTGTCTCTGCGTCGAGCATGTACTTGCCGAGAAACCCCCTCTCCTCGAGGCGTCGCCGGTGGACGTCGCTCAGCCGCGGGAGGAGGACGTCGTCGAGGCACGCCTCGTCCCAGTCGTTCTCGCCGGGAGCCATGACGAAGCCGTACTCGACTAGGAGGAAGTCGTTGCTGTGGCGGCCGTAGCAGATGTGGACCTCGTCGCCAGGGTTGTAGTCCCTGTCGGCGAAGATGGTGAAGGAGCGGGCGTCGAAGGCGACGGAGCAGCCGCGCGGGGCGTGGTTGAGGAGGTCGGCGACGGGCTGGAGGACCATGTGGTCGTCGCGGTGCCGTTTCGCCGTCTTGGGGGTGACGTGATAGAAGGTGCGCGAGTTGACGAGGAGCCAGGCGTGGCGGTAGTCTTCGTAGCCGACGGCGGCGTCGCCGGGGAGCGAGGCGGCGGAGACCAGGGACCAGTGAGACTCGAACTTTTCGCGCTGGGCGCCGAGGAGCGAGGAAGCCGCAGGCGGGAGGAGGGACGTTAGGGCTTCGGGCCAGGTGAGCGGGCACGAGGCGAGGTCCCGGGGCGTTGGGAAGACGGCGGACCAGGTCTTGAAGGAGGGGGCATCGTCGAGGGCGATGTCGAGGGCGAGGAGGGCGTGGACGGCGGTGTCTTTAGGAAAGGAGCGAGTTAGAGGTCTGGGAATAGTCGATATGGTTTTCAGGCAGGGGATGGGGACGTCGAGAATCGTGTCGTCCTTCTGGAGGGTGTTAGTTGGAGGGTTGTGGAGAGCAGGGGGGTGAGGGTGAGAGAGGAGGCGAAGGGAAGGGAGAGAGCGAGGGGCACCTTTATGGGAGATGTCGCGACGATTCCTATGCCTCGTCCCGGGAGGATGCGGGGTCCGACGTTGGATACTGTGATTCCTTGGGTTTCCGCCCATGACAGGAGGGTCTCGATGGCATCCATGGATTTGGTTGTGAGTGAGAGTGTGTGGATTTTGTCCTGGGTATCTTTAAATGTCGCGACGGCTGTGAGGCTAAAGTCGACTGGGAATTTAGAGGAGTCTCTTTGTGTTACTTGTGGTTCAGCGGGAAACGGGTGCTGACTAGGGATGTCGACCTGTTGGTGGGAATCCCGTTTGCAAAGGTCTCATGTTCTTCGTGAGAATTGATAAGTGAGTGAGAAAATCCCAGTCAACCGCGCGCGGAAATGGAGCGAGTTTGTGTCGCGTAGGCCTTCTGAGAGTACATGGCATGTACCTACATAAACGAATGAGTGGTATGTTGTGTCACGATGAGATTTGAGGCTAATTAGAACAATTCGGAGTTACAAGAGGCCATTGTAAAAGACTCAAGAGACTCCGGAGACTCAATGGAAGAAGTCGAGTTGAGACGAGGGAGCCCATTCAAACCCTGAGTGGCGAATCAGCGGCGCCGCGACGGCCCCCCCTCCCAGCAGTCAGTGTAAGGGTAGGCCCCTAATGGTATGGTGTAACGTAGATGTCCTATTCCTAGCTAGTGCCCTGTAGGCAGGAATAGTTATGTAAGTGTGCTAATGCTAAGTCATGCATGCATAACAGATTACCCCCTTTAAAAATAACAGTACCCTTACTGTTTTCTAGGCTCCCTTAGATAAGATTTCCCTTAGATAAGATAAATAATTCCCTTATGCTAAATCTTATTCTATTCTATACTAATTCTTAACTACTATAGTCCTACCCTCTTATCCTTTAGGTCTAAGTAGTCTATATAGCCTAATCCTTATAAATAGGCTTAATATCTACTACTATTATTACTTATACTAGCTTATTTTTACTTTTACTATTATTATTATTCTAAGTAGTCTATATAGTAGCTATTTATACTAGCTTATCTTACTTTAAGATATATATCTTATTTACTAATAAATATAAATCTAAGAAGGCTATAAGTATAACCTAATCCTTAACTCTCTATTTTATCTAACGTAGTAAGGGATTATTATTATAGATTAATATAGTTAATACTATATCTTCTAGTTTAGGCTTCTTATTAGCTAGAATAGCCTTATAGAATTTCTAGTATTAACTATATAATAATAAGTTACTACTCTAGCTTTATAACTTAGTTAGCTTTTTATAAAGTATCTTTATAATATAAAGCTTAATACTATCTAGAATAACTACCCCTTATCTATTATTATTAAAGGCTCTTACTACTTTATTAAGGGTATAGATCTATATACACTTAGCCTTATAGCCTTAAATAGTTAGGTATCTCTACTTTACTTTAGTTAAGGGCTTAAAGTCTTAGTTAATTAGACCTAATAGGTTACTTTTTATACCTTAGGTGTTACTATATCTTACCTTCTTCTTAGGTGTATCCTCTTTATTATCTTTATTATTATTAACTATAATAACTTTAGTCTTCTTCTTAGGTGTTTTAATTAGTATGTTACTACCCTACTTATTATTAGTTATAGTTACTTAAGTATGCTTCTCCTTATGCTTCTTAGGTGTAGTAGTTATTTTTAGTTAGTATTACTTTTATTCCCCTCTAAGCTTATTATATATCTACTTTATAGATATCTTAGCCTTAATATTCTCCTACTTTTAATAATAGAGCTCCTTATATAAGTTTTATCTCTATATTAGGTTATAGTAGTAATTCTACACCTCTATAGTTTATATTATGTTATAGTTATACTGCTCTTATAGTGTTTACAGCCTAAGAAATATTATCTATTTATTAAGTTTAGTATTAAATTACTTCTAAAGTTAGTAATAGTACTTCTTATAGTCTTAAATAGTAGCTATATCCTATATAATAATTTAATTATCTATATATAAATTAATCTTCTTATGCTATTATCCTATATCTACTAGCAGACTGTTCTTATCTAAGTTATCTATATTATTTATATAAAATACTAATTACTACTTTCTGTCTTCTAGGCGTCTATACTACTCTTAATTAATTAACATTTAGTTATATATATATTCCTTTCTTAATATATTAGTAATGGCTCTATTCTACTTATTAGTTATAATAAGTAGCTTTATATCTCTATTCTAGCTATCTTAACCTAATAGCATAATATATACTATACGCCTAACTACTATTACTTACTTTATAGTAAGGTTAGCTAATGTAGTTAGCTTAATATCTTACTTAGCCTTATTAATAAGTATAGTAACTACTATATAGTCTTATATAGTAGGTATATCTAGGTTGTTAGTATTATTAAAGTTTAAGGGAGGGGTAGAGTAGCTAATAGTAGTAAATACCTCTAGCTTCTTAACTTTATTAGTAATTAGAAGAGGAGCTATATAGCTATTAGTAGTAGGCGTATCTATCTCTCTAACTTTATCTATAATTAGAGAAGTAGTAGTATAATTAGTAGTAGTAAGCTAAATACCTTATCTATTAGCTATAGTTAGCTATTATATAGCCTCTATAACGCCTACCTATTATCTATTATTAGCTATAGTTTAGTTAATATTCTATTAGTTAGTAATAGTAAATATAATATATAAGTATGTAATATATTATTATTTATAAAAGTGTATAGCTATAGATATAGAGGTGTAGTAAGTATTATAGTAATATTATTATAAAGGATAAAGTTATTAATAAGTATGTAAAGAAGGAAGAAAATTCTAGTAGTAGAGTAGTCTGCCTTAAAGTAGGTTATAGAGGGTCTCTAATACAGTAGGTACTACCTATAATAGTAGGCGTTAGCTAAAATAGCTAAAAGTAGTAATTATATCTTATAATCCTATATTCTATAGTTTTAGAAGAATCCTATAATACTAAGTTATCTACTATAGTTAAGGCTAAGCTAGTATTATTACTATTCTTATAGGTGTAGTCCTCTATTATTATACTGCTTTCTTTCTTATCTAGTTATTCTTCTCCTACTACTTCTTTATTATTATTACGTTTAGTAGCTTATTAAGCTTTATAGTTAATATCTATCTATTATAGTCTTATTTTTAGTCCTTATATACTACTAGCTATTATATACCTAACTTTATCTATCTTTCTAATATAATCTTTACTAGCACTAGGGGTCTTATAGTAATTAGCTAGTTAGTAGGAATTATAAGTAAGTCCTTATAATATAGGTTATCTAGTAGTGTAGGTTCTAAGTAGTCTATTAAGATAATATTATATATTTTCTATAATAGTAAGAATTATAGTTAGTAGGCTAATCTTCTAATACGTTCTATAACCTTAAATAGTCTAGTGTATCTCTATCTATACTTTAGTCTAAGTATAGCTACCTATAGTATATTATATCTCTTATATAGCTATAGGAAGACTTTCTATCCTTATTCTAAGAACTTAGTCTTACATTATTAGTTAGTAAGAGGAGTCTTATATTATTCACTATCTAAGTAGGAATAAGTAAGGTATTTCTTTACACTTTACTATATACATAATACAGTTAATCTATACATAGAGAGAAAAACCTCCTATAATTTATGTAGGAGGAAAACTACCTTATTATTAAACATTAGAAGGTTAGCTTGTTTTTACCTAACATAATATAGGATTATTATAAAGGGAAAACATAATACGTAGGTAGGGTGTACTATTATTAGAGCCCTATTATGCATGTAGGGCCTAAGGCTCTACTTTTGCAGGGCTCTAGTAGCTAATTAGACTTCTGCAAAAGTGGCTTCCTGCAGTTAGAATTAAACTAACTGTCTGCACGTAGAGCGCACAGACGCTACTAGATATATACTACTACGTTATGCAGTTATATTATTAGTTATAATAGTATTTTATAGTTATACTAGCTATTATAAGTATATTATAAACTATTATTTTAGTAATCTATAGCTTAGTATAGTTAGTAGGGGTTCTTATATCTACTATTATAAGTAGTATATTATTAGGGAGGAATCCCTTAGTAGTCTTATTTAGTGCTATACCTATAGATATATTTCTATTATAGTTATACTTAAATTAAAGTCTTAGGATAATTTATAACTAGTCCTTTAGTAAATTTAGTCCCTAGAGATAGTAATAAAAAGCTAATTTAATAGTTTAAATAGTACGCTCTGTCTAACTATCTAACTATAGGTAGTAAGCAGTAGTATAAAGCAGTATTATACTTACTATCTTCTATATTACTGTCTATAGTTATAATAGGAACTTAAGATCTTAGTCTAAGATTATTACTTTTAGGAATCCCTAGTTAGATTATATAAGTGCTTTTACTAGCAGCCTTCCTTATTACGTTACTATATATATTAACTTACTTAGTATTATAATTAGCCTTTTAGAAAGCTTATTTATATTAACTATAATGTAGTTATAGCCTTTAGTAGTAACTAAGAGGGCTAGCATAAAGTCTATAGTAATAGTGTAATATAGGTATAGTAGCGCTAGAATTAGTTAAAGGTTTTTATACACTTTATGTTATTAAATTTAGTAGACTTTATATAATAGGCAGTATACTAAGTACTAGTAGAAGCTCTTAAGGCTATTATGTATATAAAAGCCTTATAGGAATTCTATTAGCTTACTATACCTTAGGTAATTACTATTATAGATTATAGAGAAGACGTCTATAAAGCATAACTGTAGTATATAAAGCTTATCTAGCATACTGTCTGCTTCTATCTTCTATATTAGCTTATCCCTAATATAGAATAGTAAGTTAGCTCTATCTCTTAGTGCTAGTGTAGTATTATATTATAAGGAATTAAGTATCCTCTACTAGATAGGGTTATTATAGTATCCCTAATAGATCTTATTACTAAACTCTAGCGTTAAGCATACTATACTTCCTACTAGGTTTAGCTTATTAGTAAGTATGTTAACTAGTGTTAATTATAGCGTGTAGTTATTAAATACTTCTACTATATATATAATATTAGTTAGTTAGTTATCTAGGAGCTAATCTAGCGTGCTAGGTGTGTCTAGGTTAATCTTATTAGTAGCTAGTAGTTAGCTAAGTGCATCTAGTACTAAGTAATCTTTACCTAGCTTATATAGGATCTTAATATTAAATTAGCTAATATATTCTATTACCCTAATAAGTTTCTTATTTACTATAGTTTACACTATTAAGTTAATAATATTATTTACTTATCTTAACTATATATCTATAATAGCCTTCTAGTTAGTAAAGATAATTACTAGCTATACTTATATTAATCTAATTTAGTATTAGCACTTAGATATAGTCTATATATATCCTATAACCTCTAGCTCTATAGACTAGTATTACTTCTCTACCTTACTTAGTATATATAATAGGAATAAGATTAGTTTAATAGCGTTCCTTAGTAGGTATTATTTATAGTCCTAAGTTATTATTACTATATCCTTAATGTAGAACACTTATACTCTAATACTATCTCTAGATACATTAAATTCTATAAAAAGCTACTACTATAGTAAGAAATAGGTTAGTATAGTATATATAGTTAGTATAGTCTTAGCCTAATTAAATAAGTTAATCTCTTTTGCTATAGGTAGTAAGATATTAACTAATATTACCTATATATTATAAGCTAGCTTAGGTATCTTACCTATCTTTAGCTTACTATCCTTATTCTTCTTATAATATATATAAAATAGAAGTGTCTTATAATCTTCTAGTAGCTATATAATAGTTATATATTATAGAATAAAGTATTATAAGGAGCTACTTAGGCTTAGGAAGTATTCTAATAACTTTAGTGTCTTTAGGAACTTAATAGCTTTAATTACTTTAACCTTCTCTGCAGTAGTGTTAAGTCTAAATAAGTCTACTACCTTACCTAACACTACAGCTGTTAGGAAGCCTATATGTAACTTATCTAGGCCTAAGGAGATATTTACCTTACCTAACCTAGTAAAGACCTTATTTAGATCTCTAATATAGTCCTTTAGGCTATTTAAGGCTACTATAATATTATTATAGTATAAGTTAGCTACTATATTCTTTAGTATAATATCTATCTATTATTATATATAGGTATTATAGTTCTTAAATCCTATAACTAGGCACCTAAAGGCTAAAGGTAAACTAACCCTTATAGGTAACTATAGTAAATACTTATTATAATATTAGGTAGACTTACTATTAGTAGTAGAATACTATAGTATTAAACGTTAAGATATATATCTTTTTTTTTAGTAATAGGAGTCTTATATTATTTACTATCTAGGTAGGAACTAGTAAGGTATTCCCTTACACTATTCTATATATATAGTACTTATTAATCTATATAGGTAGAGAGAAAAACCTCCTGTAATTTATATAGGAGGAAAACTACTCTATCTTATTAAATATTAGAAGGTTAGCTTATTTTTACCTAATATAATATAGGATTATTATAAAGGGAAAACATAATATATAGGTGTAGTGCACTATTGTTAGAGCCCTATTATGTATGTAGGGCCTAGGGCTCTACTTTTGTAGGGCTCTAGTAGCTAATTAGACTTCTACAAAAGTGGCTTCCTGCAGTTAGAATTAAACTAACTGTCTGCACGCAGAGCGCATAGACGCTGCTAGACGTATGCTACTACGTCACGTAGGACAAGATATATATCTTATTAGCGTATTTAGTTATAATATCTTCCTATATCTTTATTAAGTATATATCTATAAGTACTACTGCATTAAGTAGTCTAACGTTAATAACTATTCTGCCTTTATGCTTTTCTTTATTATCTAACGTTATAGGCTTATCTATAGGAACCTCTATATACTTAACTATCTATATAACCTATACTAGCTATATAGGTAAGTTAGCTTTAAAGCCTTATTTATTTCTATACTATATTATAAAGACTAAGTATGCTGCTAGGACTTATATTATAGTATAGTAGATCTTATCTTCTAGCTTATCTAGTGTGTGTTTTACTACTTACTTCTCTGCTAGTCTAATAGGGTAGATCTTACACTTACGTAGTAATAAGTTATACTAATTAGGCTTAAAGTACACCTTTATTTATTAGTCTTTTAGTACCCTTATAAATCCTATATCTTTAAAGATATAAGTATACTTATTAAGAATCACTATAATAGCTTCTATATCTAGATACCTATTATATATCTTAACTCCTATACTATACCTAATAGTCTCTTATAGTTACATAAGTACTACTTTAATAACATACTTTTCTAGTTATACTAGCTCCCTAAGCGTAAGGTTAGCTATATTATTAGAATTAGTTATATTTACTATCTATATATATACTAATAGATTAATTAAGACTAAATATCCTAGAAACTAATTCCTCTATATAGTCTTTAGTTTTAATATGTTATTCCTAATAATAATATCCTATAGGCTAGAATTAGTAATAAGTGTATAAGCGCTAACTTCTAATACTATTAGTTTAAAAATAAGATTCTATTATATAGCTTTAACTATATAGTTAACTAGCACCTTAGTTATAAAGTAGGCTAGGATAGTAACTCTATCCTTTACTATAACTCTTATTTAGTACTTCTGCTTATTCTTCTATACTGCTATTAGTATCTTAGTGCTATATAATCTAATAATAGTATATTCTTTACTATTAAAGATATTAAAGTGCTTTAGTCCTAGGTAGTCTATACTAATTAGTATATTTACTAATAAGTTATCTATAATTACTATCTCTCTTATAATAGTAGTAATTACCTATTTGTTATCTTCCTACTTAGTGCCTTAGAAGTGTAGGTATTAGAATTAAACCTACAGCCTTAGGGCTTAGGATAAATCTAGCTCTAGCAGAAGTAGGTTGTTATAGGTGGCTGCGTGAGACTGCCCTACCTAAGGGTAGGCTAGTAGGGCGCCTACTACCCTAGGTAAATACCTACTTCCTTCCTAGGAGTAAGATTAGTTTGTAATATAATAATAATAACCTACCTATTAAGATAAAGCTAATTATTATAAGATTTATAAATAGCCTTACTTAATAATAACCTTACCCTATAATAATACTAATACTAATTAGTAATAGCTATTATAGTTATTATAGGTTAGTAAGGATATTATAGAAGAGATAATAATCCTAGCTTAGTCTACCTATTATGCTAATTAAGGTTTTTAACCTATATATTATTAACTTAAAAACTAATATGTTAATTATGCTGTTAATAATAGCCTTAGGTATAGTAATCTTTAAGGTACAGCCTAGCTGCCTTAAGGTAAGACTACCTCTATTGTTAATATTAGACCCTTCTACCTATTTAACTGTTTCTTCCTCCTTCTACTATACCTTACTTTACTTAACAAACAAACAGACAGTTTAGTTAGTTTAGTTACACTGTTTAGGTAAACTATTAATAACTTTACTAATAACCTTATTCTTATTCTCTTTCTCTTTATTAAGACTCCTCTTACCTCCCCTTATAGGGTCCTCTATCCTAATATCTTATCTTTTATTCTAATATCTTTATAATTATATTAATAATATAGTTAATTAACTAACTTTCTATTAGAGTTAATAGCACTATTAAGATCCTACTAAGCCTATTAANTTCCATAAAGTAGCTTTCCTTTAGAGGTCTGCCTTTATCTCCGTCTTTACTTATCTCTATTCTTTATAAACCTATAGTCTAGAGTTTATAAGGAAATTAAGGTAAAGGAGGGCTTACCTTTAGCAGATTGTAACAATAAGGCTACTCTACTGCTTATAGGACCCTTTTGTATATCTAAGTCGTCTATAAAGGATTTAACCCTATTTATACTAAAATTATAATTTATAAAATACTACTACTTACTTTAAGAGCAGTAAAGTAATTACCTACTAAGACGCTAAGCTAAAGCCTATTTATATCTATCTATACGTGTAGGAGGTATTATTACGTTCTAGTATAGATTCTAACTTAGAGGCGTTTAGCTATTATCTAGCAGATAGTAGCGTTGCAGCACTACCTAGTTAGACAGCTATAAAAACTAATTATCTAAATAAGTAGTTCCTCTTATACTAAGCTTAATTACTATTACAATAAGGTTATTAGTAAGGTAAAACTAACCTATCTTATAACAGTCTAAACCTAGCTTACGTTCCCTATTAGTAAGTAAACAATCTAATACTTACTAAATTCTGCTTTAGTATAATAGGAAAAGCTAACATTAAAGGATTAAAAAGTAACGTCACTATAAACGCTTAGCTGCTATAAGCTAGTTATCCCTATAGTAACTTTTCTAGCACCTCTAGCCTTAAATTTTAAGAGACTAAAGGATTAATAGGCTACACTTTTATAGTTTATATTTACACTAAAAATTAAAATTAAGAGGGCTTTTACCTTTTTGTTCTACTAGAGATTTCTATTCTCTATAAGCCCCCCTTAGGACACCTACGTTATAGTTTAATAGATATACTGCCCTAGCTAAACTCCCTACCTAATAATGTCTTTAACTTAGGTTAGCCTATAAAGGACCTTAAAACTAGAAGTTAGATATAAATCTAGCCCTGCTTTATTAAATAAGTAAAAAAACAATAGGAGTAGTAGTATTTCACTAGCGCTAAAGCTCCTACCTATTCTACACCTCCTATATCTTTTTATAATATTAAACTAGAGTTAAGCTTAATAAGGTCTTCTTTCCCTACTGATTCTGCTAAGCCTGTTCCCTTAGCTATAGTTTTACTAGATAGTAGATAAGGACAGTAGGAATCTTATTAATCTATTTATATACGTTACTAATTAGATAATAAGGTATTTAGCTACCTTAAGAGAGTTATAGTTACTCCTGCTGTTTACCTACGCTTAGTTAAATTACTTTACTTTAATATTTAGAGCACTAGGCAGAAATTACATTATATTAACACTACTTTCTAGCTATTATAATACTATGTTTTAATTAGACAGTTAGATTCCCCTTATCTGTACTAGTTCTAAGTTAGTTATTAACTGTACACTAGACAGCTAAAGCCTACTAAAGGCGTTAAAACCTAGATGCTAGAAGCCTCTAGCTAGTTACCTAGCTAGTAGTAACCTACTCCTAAGCTGTCTGCCTAAAGCCTAATATACCTAACCCTTAGAGCTAATCCTTATCCTAAAGTTATAGATCTGTTTTACTAACTTCCTTTATCTATATTGTTCTATTAACTAGAGGCTGTTTACCTTAGAGACCTGCTGCAGTTATAAGTATAACCTAGCGTAAGAATTATTCCTTCCTGTAGATTTTTAAGGGATATTAAGAGCGCACTAGACCTAACAGAAGTGCTAGGCTCTTCTAGCTGTTAAACCCTAGCTCTAGACAAACTAATTTTAAGGTAATAGACTGTTAAGAAGAAAAAAGAACTCTGCCTAAGGCCCCTACTATTATCTCTACGTTTAGTTACGTTACTACGCAAAACCTACATCTAGGTGCTAGAATATTAACTAGCTTCCCTTTTGCTATATAGGGTATCAGTGCCCCTTTAAAATAGAACTTCCCTATAGCTTAGGATTAACTAACCTATATCTAACTGCTATTTATATAGAACCTTTCCCTACTTTAGTCCTTTAAGTTCTTATTAAAGTATTTACTACTACTACTAAGATCTACACTAGAGGCTGTTCTACCTAGGCTTACGCCCTAGGCTTTATTACTAACCTCTACGTCTGCCTACTCCTTAGCGTATTATTTCTACGCTAAGGGTAAGATATAGGTAAGTTGCTTAAGCGCTATCTATTTTTAGGGCTAGTATATTTAGTAGGTAAGTTATTATATAGTCCTTAGTAGATTCTAACTTCTATAGCTACTATCTTACTATTAAGATATACTAATACCTTTTGTAGTATCTAATAAGTAACTACTTTAGCACCTTAACCTTACGTTTAGTTTATCCTATATTACTAGTTCTACTTACTAAAAATAGCCTACTAGTGTTAATATATTTAAATACCTATATTTAATTAAGTAATAAGGGCTTCTTATATATTTAAAGTTTAAGAATAAATAAAGGTAATATAGCGCCCCTAAGTCCCTAATTATTTACTTTACCTTATAAAACTAAGTTTAACACTACTATCCTAAAGGAAACTTTAGTAGAAACTAGCTACTAGAAGGTTTAATTAGTCTTTTACCCCTATATGTATATTTAATAATTAATTTATATGTTAGAACTGCTATAAGCCTCTACTAGAGTTTCCTCTAGCTTTACCCTACATACGTATAGTTTACCTTCTTTTAGGTCTAACCCTATATACTCTTACTTAAATCTATCTAAGAACATTAGGATTAGTTAATAATATACTAAAGCTCTTACCTATATTTACTTTTATTACGTATAGGGGTTTAATATCTAAACACTTATATATAAGGTTAACTCCTTAGTCTATATTTTAAGATAGGTTACTAATAACTATTACGTTAGTATTCTTTTTATAGAAGTTCTATTTAAGACCGCTAATTAAACTAGCGTAGAACTAATTAGATCCTATAGTTAAGATTAGTTATATAATATAAAAAAAACAACAGCAGTTAGCCTAATATAAGCACTATACCTTATTCTTATGCTATTAACTTAGTAAGGTAGCTTATTTAAGAATATATAGTACTATAGGGGTTAGTATAGTCTTAATACTAGATTAACTTACTAGAGATAGCTTTGCTCTTAAGGTCTATACTACTAAGGTTAAGAACTCTTAACTATAGAGGTATTTAACCTTAAGAGGCAGGCTTATTAGGTATATATAGTCAGCTAAGATAGAATCTAGGATTCTCTTATTAACTATACCTATAACCTACTAAACCTATAGTTTAGACAAATTATCCTAAAACCTACTAAAGTAACTAAATTAAATCCTCCTTTCTAATCTTATTAAGTCTAATCTTATTAACTCCTTATTCTACTTAGTTATGCCTACGCTTAACCTAGATAACCCCTTTAAACTAAGCACCCCTCTTAATTATAACCTCTTAGAGGTTATAAAATAGTTTATAATAGCTTAGATAAGCTCTATTATTAAGCAGTATAGAGGGAACTCTCTATATAATATTATTACTATTAATAGCAGAATAGATAACTATATAGTAATTAATATTACTAACGTTAGATTAGTAATCTTACTTCTTAATAGCCTAGCAGCTAATATAGGCCTAATTATTAGGGTAAGGTAGGCCCTATAGTAGCAGCTCTGCTCTTTTATTAGCAGGATAGCCTAGAAGTAGGATAACATATCTAAAATTACAATAATAAAGGAGCACTTAGGCTAGCTGCAGGTAGTAATCTGCGCTATCTAGTAGGTGCAGTATAATTAAGGGATAGAAGTCTAAAGGTTAGAGAAAAGAGATTTTGCTAGAAGCTCTAAGGATACTATTAGTTAGAAACTTAATGTAATAGTTATACTTAATATATATTACTAGACCCCTAGAAAATAAAACATATTTACATAATATATAGCCTAGAAGGGTATAGAAGTTCTATACTATAAAGTATTTATATATAATTATATATATACTAAAAATAAAATATTTACTTTATACTTTTATATCTACTCTAACTTCTAAGGTACTAAAACCTAAAAGTATATTAGTTACTTAGTACTTAGTACTTACTAATAGTCTAATACGCTTATATTTCTACTCTAGGGTACTTAATAATAATATAGTAGTTAGGTATTTATACTTATATTTCTACTTTAGAGTACTTAATGTATATTAGTTATATAATATAGCTTATATCTTTACTATAGATTTCTAAGGTTAAGTATTTAGGAATTATAAAGTTATATATTAATTTAAGTAAAGTACTTAAAGACTTTAATTATATTCTAAACTTAAATACCTTAGATAATTATACTTAGCTAAAGTACTATAAGCGTTACTAACTAAGCCTAATTTAGTAAGGTTAGTTTTAAGATACTTAATAGGTCTTACCTATATCTTATTCTTAGATTTCTAGCGTTATGTATTTACTTTATAATAATATTAAGTAAGTAACTAACTAACTATATAGTTAGATTATTACTTTAAGGTTAGATATCTAAGATAATTATACTAATCTAAGAAACTATAAATAAAATTAACTAAGCTTAAGTTAGTTAGGTTAGTATTAAAATTATATATAGGCAGTAAATTAAAAATACCTATCATATACTTTTAAAATTATAATATATAAATAATACTATACTATCTTACTAGTTACTTCTATTATCTATAATAGTCTAGTTAATACTAGTATATTACTACTTAGTACTCTTTATATAAACCTAATTACTATTTATTTTACTACCTAAGTATTCTTTATTAACTTACTTACCTCTTATAAAACAAAAAAGACTATATTATTTATATTCCTACTTAGAAGTTAGTACTACCTAAGTACTAAAGTAGTAATTATAGTTTTTCTTACTAGTAAATAGTAACTCTAACTAATAACTATAGTCTATAACTTAGTATATACTATATACTATATACTATATAGTATATAGTATATATTACTAATTATTACTTACTTATTATATAGTATTTAAGATATATATCTTAGTCTAGTGTATATTATATTTAATATAGTATTTAGTATACTATAATATAGTACTTAGTATACTATAATACACTAATTAACTATAGAAATACTATACTATTGTTTTTCTACTGTAGTTATAGTTTGCTACTGTAGTAAACTATAACTACTATAGTGTAGTTATAGTTTAGACTATATCTCTCTTACCTATACTATAACTATAACTATAACTACTATAGTTATAGTTTAGTCTAAACTATAACTACTGTAGTTATAGTTTAGTCTAAACTATAGGGTGTAGTTTGTAGTTATAGTATATAGTTATAGTTATAGTTATAGTTTTTTATTAATACTCTAACTATTATAGGCTTTACTACAGATAATAAGTATAAGCAGAGCCTATATATAGAACAACCTTTTACTAACTACAGCCTACCTAGTAGGCTGCTAGTTATCCCCTAGAGAGCAGCTAGAGTGTAGATTCTTTTATCTCCCCTCTTTAGTATAGATATATTTAATTAAGGCACCCCTATTATTAACTAATAACAGCCCTACCCCTTATAAATATACTTTAGTTTAAAGGTATTAGTAATAAAGTAAGCTATTACTCCTAAATAGCTTTTAAAGTTAATAGAGGTCTATATATCTAACTATATAGAAATAGTACTATAATTAGTAATATATATGTTAAGAAGTTATTTAAGAGTCTTAAATTCTTTTAAATATAGATTATTAATTATTTATATAAGCTTTTAATATTAAATAGGTTTATAAGTACTATAATATATAAGATTAGTATTTATACTATTTTAGTACTATATATATAGTAATACTATATAATATTATTATTTAATAATAATAAGTTAATAACTATTGCTTACTTATTATAATAGTTTAAAAGATTATTAAAGGTATTAGAAGTTATAGTACTAAAAGGAATATTAAACTGTAATATAAATACTATAGCTTTTTGTATTCCTATATTGTTATTAAAGTTATAACTTAAACTATTAGAATATCTAGATCGTTTAAAGCTAGATACTAAACTAGTAGCTATAAATTCGTTAACATTAGACTATAAAATCTATTTAACTTTATTCTGCTATTAAACTATTATCTTATTAGTATTTATTATTAATATAATATTAATAAGTAATTATAAAGTAATAATTTAGATTATAACTTATAATGTATTTTATTAGGATTACTAGCTTAAAAACGCTTTACTTTAGTAGTAAATTTAAAGTTATAGCCTTTAGCTTAGTAATAACATATAATATCTCTTTCTTTACTAGTATTTATAGGGGCTAACTCTACTGTAAATAAGCTATTAAGTATAATATAAGTAGTTATTTTAGATAATTTATAGTTAGGTTAATTTTCTTTACTATCTTTATATTTTCTATTAGATAGTATAGTATTAGAGATAGTAAAAGGGTTACTATTATCCTAGCTGGATCTACTAGCTAAAATAGAGCTAGAAGGTGCTAAGGACTGCTAAGAAGGGGTATAACTAGAATCCATTTTAATAGAGTTTTTTTTTTTAATTTTATAAGGCGTTAATAGTAGAAATAGAAATAATATAGTTTTTGTTTTAATTTTATAAGGCGTTAATAGACTTAAGTAGAAATAGAGATAATATAATTATTCTTTAATTTTCAAAGGCGTTAATAGTAGAAGTAGAAATAATATAGTTTTGTTTTGATTTTATAAGACGTAAATAGTAAAAATTAAAATAATATATTTTCTTTTATATAGCGTTAATAGTAGAAATAGAAATTTAAGAACGCTAATTAAACTAGTGTAGAACTAATTAGATCCTACAGTTAAGATTAGTCATATAATACAAAAAAAAACAACAGCAGTTAGCCTAATATAAGCATTATGCCTTATTCTTATGCTGTTAACTTAGTAAGGTAGCTTATTTAAGAACACACAGTACTATAGGGGTTAGTATAGTCTACTTAATACTAGATTAACTTACTAGAGATAGCTTTACTCTTAAGGTCTATACTACTAAGGTTAAGAACTCTTAACTATAGAGGTATTTAACTTTAAGAGGCAGGCTTATTAGGTATATATAGTTAGCTAGGATAGAATCTAGGATTCTCTTATTAACTATACCTATAACCTACTAAACCTATAGTTTAGATAAATTATCTTAAAACCTACTAAAGTAACTAAATTAAATCCTCCTTTCTAATCTTATTAAGTCTAATCTTATTAACTCCTTATCCTTAGTTATGCCTATACTTAACCTAGACAACCCCTTTAAACTAAGTACCTCTCTTAATTATAACCCCTTAGAGGTTATAAAACAGTTTATAACAGCTTAGATAAGCTTTATTATTAAGCAGTATAGAGGGAACTCTCTATATAACATTATTACTATTAATAGCAGAATAGATAACTATATAGTAATTAATATTACTAGCATTAGATTAGTAATCTTACTTCTTAACAGCCTAGCAGCTAATATAGGCCTAATTATTAGGGTAAGGTAGGCCTTATAGCAGCAGCTCTACTCTTTTATCAGCAGAATAGCCTAGAAGCAGGATAACGTATCTAAAATTACAATAATAAAGGAGCACTTAGGCTGGCTGCAGGCAGTAATCTATGCTATCTAGTAGGTGTAGTATAATTAAGGCTAGGAAGTCTAAAGGTTAGAGAAAAGAGATTTTGCTAGAAGCTCTAAGGCGTTAGTTAGAAACTTAATATAATAGTTATACTTAATATATGTTACTAGACCCCTAGAAAATAAAACACGTTTACATAATGTATAGCCTAGAAGGGCGAAATAGAAATAATATAGTTCTTTTTTATTTTAATAAGGTATAAATAGTAAAAATAGAAATAATATAGTTTTTTTTTAATTTTATAAGGCGTTAATAGTAGAAATAGAAATAAAATAGGTTTTTTTAATTTATAAGGCGTTAATAGTAGAAATAGAAATAAAATAGTTTTTGTTTAATTTTATAAGGCGTTAATAACTTAATACTAGAAATAAAAGTAATATAGTTTTGTTTTGTTTAAAAGGCAGTATATAGTGTTACTTATAACTTATAAGTTATAATTTAGAAATATATTATAGGGAATCTACTACTGATATATAGGTTTTTATAGACTTACTAATTACTAATTACTTAGCTACTATAAGATAACAGATATAGATAATATTAATAAGATATTAGATATCTTAGATACTAAACTAACTAACTTAAGCTTAGTTAGTTTTAATCTTAGTATTTTAGCTTAGTATAGTTATCTTAGATATCTAATCTTAAAGTTATAAGCTAACTGTATAGTTACTAGTTAGTAGTTACTAACGTACTATATAGTAAATACTAAACGTTAAGAGTCTTAGTTAGTATCTTATATACTAATCTAACTAACTTAAGCTAAGTTAATTTATTCTTAGTATCTTAAGTTAGTATAGTTATTAGTTAATTAGTTATTTTAGATATCTAACCTTAAAATAATAAGCTAACTAAGTAACTATATAGTTACCTACTTTCTATATAGTAAGTTATAAGATACTTAGTATTAGAAATCTAAGGATTAGATATAGCTAATTAGCTATTAGCTAAGACTTTTTAAGTATCTTATAACTAATCTTACTAAATTAGGCTTAGTTAGGTTAGCTTATTATATCTTAGCTAGGTATAATTATCTATTATCTAAGATATCTAAGATTAGAATATAATTAAAGTCTTTAAGTATATAACTTAAATTAATATCTAAGCTTTTAGTTATAAAATAATTAACTTTAGAGATCTATAGTTAAGATATAACCTATATTATATAACTAATATACGTTAAGTACCCTAGAGTAGAATTATAAGTATAAAAAGTTACTTATATGCTTTTAGTACCTTAGAGTAGCCTAATTTTTATAATTAAGAGCTTTATAACTTTAAACTATACTTAGAGACTAAAAGTTTAAGTACTTTATATAGTTATAGATACTTAATCTATAGTATATTACCTCTAGGCTCTACCTATCTAAATACTTAATTACTTATACTTAAGTAATACTTTAACTTTAATAAACCTACTACTTATATAATAAGTAGTATATATAAAATATATAGTAATTAGTAGAAAGACATCTATAAAAATATAATGTAAAAGTATAAGTTTTTATATTATAACTTATAGACTTAACTAGGTAAGCCTACCTAAGAATTTCTAACTAATCTATTTTAGATTTCTACTTACATAATAAGTAGTATATATAAAATATATAGTAATTAGTAGATAAACATCTAGAAAAATATAAGATAGAAGTAAAAGTTTTTAAAGTATAACTTATAGACTTTACTAGGTAAGTCTAGATAGGACTTTCTAAGTAACCTATTTTAAATTTCTCCTTATATATAACAACAGATATAACCTTTATAGGTAAGAACACTACTATTTTAACTAGAATTTTATTATCTTTCTAGTTATATTACCCCTTATTATATAAACCTATATTACTAAGTAAATATAGATAGAAATAAGTATATTAACCTAAGACTTTCCTTTTTATTTCTTTTATTTCTTTCTTCTCTATTAGACTGCAGCTTCTGCCTAAGCTTACTAGTTAAAATAGATTAGAATACACACTTATACTCTATGCTGCTTAATAATCTAGCTGCCTAGCAGTTTATTATCTAACTTATTATTTAATATCTTTAACAGCCTATAACCTAGCTAATTCCTACCTAAATTAACCTTAGATTGCTGCAGTAAGATACTCCTTCTGTTCCTCTTTAAGATAAAGGTCTATAGGTAGATTTCAACCTAGCTAGTAGCTAGTAACAGGCTTCTTAACCTTTTAAGATAGATAGCACTACTTCTCTAGCTTTAACCTAGCTTCTAAGCTTTTAAGTATATACTTTAGTTACTTTAGCTTTTAGGTATATAGCTTAGCTTACCTTAAATATATAGCTTTAAGCTTAGCCTATCTTAAGTATATAGCTTAGATATCTTAGATATATAGCTTAGCTTAGCTTAAGTATATAGATTAGTTTACTTAATACTTTAAGTAATAACTTATAAGTATATAGCTTAGTTACCTTAGTCCTTAGATATATAGCCTAGCTTACTTTATATAGATTACTTAGATTAGTTTAAGTATATACTATATAGCTTAATTATCTTAAGTATATAGCTTAGTTATCTTAGATATAGTTAATTAATAAAACTTTATATAGGCTAAAGTATTAATAAATATTTTAAGTAGTAACTTATATAACTAGGGATATATAGTAATAGTATACTACTATTTAGTATTATAAAAGTTATATTATATTTACTCTCTTAAAAGTAATACTTTATTAGGAATTTAGTATTACTTTATCTCCTAATCTAGTATCTACTTATACTATCTAGACTGTCTACTATCTAGTAAACTATTATATTTTATTAAAGTTAGTTATTATTTAAAGTCTATTTTACTATATCCTACTTTAGTATATCTTACTAATAAGTAATAACTAATAATAGTAATAAACTACTAGAACTAGTAATAGATAATACTAATAGTATATTATTAATATATTTATTATATCATTTAAAATGTCGACTTTAGAAAAACAACTAAAAGTAGTAGAAGTTAACTTCTATAACTTATAAGCTATTATACAACGCTATAAGCTACAATACTCTACTATTAACCTATATACTAGTATAGAAAATTAAGCTAATCTAGTATATAACTGTAATAGCTTTATAATATTAGTTTATAATACTATTATAGAGTTACTAGAAGAAAGGTATAATAAGTAAGTAAAATATCTAAGTACTATTTTATAAGATTATACACCTAATCTTATAAATAATACTTTTGAAATTCTATATACTATAACTATAGAGTAAAGAGAGTATATAACTTTACAAATTATTAAGTTACTACTACTTAAAGTTTCTAAAGATGAAATTTTATCTAATACTACTAAAGAGTACAAAGCTTTTAAGGTAAGTAAGATATTTTATTATTTATTAGTATTACTTATACTTTATTACTTTATTATATAGTTAAAACTAATACTAATACTACTGTTTTATTTATATAGGAAGAGATTATTAAATATATAGAGGTAGCTATTATATATAGTTTCTATAGCTAGGAGGATAATAATAAGGACATACTAAGTAAAGATATTATTAAAGAAGTTAATGATTATTATATTAGTATAGTTATTTTAGATAGTCTTTACTTTAAAGTAAAGAATCTTACTATTAAAGACTAGTTTTAATAGTTTTAGTTTATAAAACTTTATTATAGTACTATATAATTAGTAGTAGTATACTATCTTTATAAACTATACTTACTATATATTATAGTAAGTACTTAGTACTAGTAAGTACTAAGTAGTAAGTATTACTACTAAATAATAAGCTATTAGTATTATATTATATTTCTTTCTAAGTATTTATACTTCTTTTATTACTATTTATATAGTTAATATATTATATAACGCTTATATAGCTTAATACTATATGATACTATATATATATTTATAAAAATATATATTTTCTATTCTTACTACTGTAGTTATAGTTTAAGTGTAGTTTAAACTATAACTACACTACTGTAGTTATAGTTATAGTTATAGTATTAAAATGTATTTATAGTTATAGTTTAACTATAACTACATATAGTTATAGTTTACTGTAGTTATAGTTTGTTAATACTCTGCAAACTACAGTTAGTACTCTAAGAAACTAAGCCTTATAGTTTCTATAATATCTTATGCTTAATTAGTCCTATTTAGGAAGTATAAACTAATATAATATTCCGAATTTAATAAAGAATCTAATAGTAATTTTTATATATTCTTCTAACTAAGTAGTAATATATATATCTAAGATACTTAGATTTAGCTACTATCTGTAGTCTAAAAGTATAGTTTTTTATTAATACTCTATTACTAAAGATAAAGCTTACTTAGAAGTATAAATAATAAAAAATAATATATAGGCTATAGAGAAGACTTATAATCTCTTATATTTTAGTGTCTTATAAGTACTATAGAGGTTTATAGAAAAGCCTTTTCTAAGCGTCTCTTACGTAAGGTATTATAAAGTAAAGGCTTTACCTTTTATAGCTATAAGCTATAAAGGCCTATAAGAAGGACTTCCCTAAGGAGGTATATTAAATTAGAGGGTCTTATAGAGGGCACTTTAGGTTTGCTAAAGGGTGTATAGAGATAGAAATTATTAGCTAGATTTAGCCTAGTTACTTAGTAAATAATAGAGGGACTGCTATAGGCTTTACCCTAGGCAGTAGGCTTTATAGAGGCCTTAGGCACCTAGAAAAGGGGTTGCTAAGGGCCTAGTTAGGCAGTAAGGCTAGGTAAAAGGGTAACATAATAGTTACAGTTAGATACATATAGTAAGAGACGTATATAACGTATAATATATATAATATTAACTTATTACTATTACTTCTATTACTTTTAAATATATAGATACTACTAGATATATACTACTATATTATATAGGTATATCTAACTATATATATATCTAACTTTATATATATCTAACTATATATATAACTATAATTATTATATTACTCTTTTACTTAGCCTTACTACCTAACTGTTATAGGCTTTACT
The DNA here is from genome assembly GCA_003386485.1 of Colletotrichum lentis. Taxonomy (NCBI): domain Eukaryota; kingdom Fungi; phylum Ascomycota; class Sordariomycetes; order Glomerellales; family Glomerellaceae; genus Colletotrichum; species Colletotrichum lentis. The sequence continues at coordinate 2,125,674 of NWBT01000044.1, forward strand.
ATAGAAGATAAGTATAGGTAGAGCCTATATATAGAACAACCTTTTACTAACTATAGCTTAACTAGTAGGCCTCTAGTTAACCCCTAGAGAGTAGCTATCCTATAGATTCTTCTCTCTTCCCCTCTTTAGTGTAGATATATTTAATTAAGGCACCCCTATTATTAACTAATAATAGCACTACCTCTTATATATCTACACTTAACTAAACCCTTAGTATCCCTCTAGTGCCTTACTAATCTACTATATATCTATACTATAGACGCCTTAACTAACTAAGAGGTCTTAGAGGCTTAGATTACTATAGTAGTAAGAACTACAGTAGGTCTTCTCTAGTAGAGAATTACTAAACTTACTAATAAACTATTAAGGTAGGTTAAGTCTACACCTATGACTAAGAATATAACCTTAGGCTATACTACTAATAACCCCTTAGTAGTCCTTTATAAGACTACTTAATATAAACCTCTATCTACCTATATAACGTAGTAGTATACGTCTAGCAGCGTCTATACGCTCTACGCGCAGACAGTTAGTTTAATTCTAACTATAGGAAGCCACTTTTATAGAAGTCTAATTAGCTACTAGAGCCCTACAAAAGTAATGCCTTAGGCCCTATATGCATAATAGGGCTCTAATAACAGTGCACTACACCTACGTATTATGTTTTCCCTTTATAATAATCCTATATTATGTTAGGCAAAAATAAGCTAACCTTCTAATGTTTAATAAGATAGAGTAGTTTTCCTCCTATATAAATTATAGGAGGTTTTTCTCTCTACCTATATAGATTAATAAGTACTATGTATATAGAATAGTATAAGGGAATACCTTACTAGTTCCTACCTAGATAGTAAATAATGTAAGACTCCTATTGCTATAAAAAAAATAAACCTCTATCTAACTAATTAAAGTTCTTAAGTAAAAGAAGTAAGTATACTAGTTAGGCTTAGTAGATAAGAGATAAGATTACTATAGACTAGTAGTTCTACTAGTCTAAAAAAGAAGTCTAATACTTAATTAACTTCTACTTAGAAACTAGTCCTTAGTAGGTAGTTACTACTTCTTACGCCTTAAGAGGTAATAGTAGTATATATAATATTAAAGACTTTATAGTATATCTTAACTAGATATATAAAGACCTAAACACTTAGTTCTATATTACTATATTACTATATACTTTTTACTAGAGAGAAAATTAATCTCTTTTTAACTTCCTACTAAAGTAGAAAAGAGTTATAGCTAAAGCTAATAGAGGAGGCTAAGTAGATAATATAAAGATTACTCTCCTTAAAAAAGCCTTAAAGCCTAGTCTATAGAGAAGCTTAGTAGTAGTTAACCTACTAGCAGACTATAGTAGTTAGCTTATAAAAGTTTAAACTATATTAAAGAAGCTAGACTTTATAAACTCTTATAGACTAAAGTATTTAGTAACTACTTAGGTTAACTATAATAAAGATATCTAAATAATAGGTATTATTAGGGTCTATAAGGTTAAGACCCTAAAGTACTATAGCTTCTTTAGTAAGAAGGAAATATAATATTACTACTACTACTAAAAGAAAAGATATTTAAAAAGTAACTATAAGAAGCTTACTAAAACTAAAGCCCTCTAAGTGTGTTAAAGGCTATAGTACTACCTTAATAGCTAGTACCTACCTACTTTAATAAAGAGGTTAACTAATTAACTAAAAATATAGACTTAGAAAAAGAGTAGCTTAGGTGTAAAGTTAGGTACCTAAGCCTACTAGGGAGGAATAAGAGAGGTAGAAGGTGTTTAAGGAGAAAGGTAATATAGAGAGCTTATTAGCTTTAATTATAGTATACGTTAATAAAGAATATATTATAAAGGCCCTATTAGATACTAAGTATAATACCTATACTATAGTAAATTATATTTTTACTTATTTTCTTTACTTACTGCTTATAAACTAAACTAAATATATATTTAGTGCTTTTACTAATAGAAGTGTAATAGTCTACACCTAAAAGGTAGCTACTCTCTAGCTAGAAGTTATTAGTTATATATAGACTATTTATATATATATTATTAATAGTTTGAATAAGAATATATTCCTTAGAAAACTATAAATAGAGGCTAACTATATAGTATATAATATAAGTAAGTAACTAGTCTACTATAGTATAAGATATATAAAGGCCTACCTTACTACCTAAAATAAGCTAATATAACTATAAAAGATTTACTTTACTTAGTTTCTATTAGCCTTATTACTTATAGTAGTATACTAGTAACTTAGTAAGTTACCTAAAAGAAGCTACCTATTAGGGAAGTAGTAGTATAAGTAATATCTATTAGCCTAAAGAATATTAAAATAGTATTAAGGCCTAAAAAGCCTATAAACCTTAATAAAAGGATACTAGTAGACCTATTAGAAGAATTCTACCTATTATTTAATCTAGTAAAAGTAAATTCCTTACTACCCTTTTAACTAAGCGTTAACTATAAAATTAACTTAAAAAAGAGGCTAGATATTAAGAAGCTAGTGCTCCCCTAAAGGCCTCTTTATAATATATTCTATAAAAAGCTTCTTATTCTAAAGAAGACTCTAGAAGACCTCTTAGATAAGGGCTTTATATATATTAGTAGCTTTACTACTAAAGCGTTAATACTTTTTATAAAGAAACTAAAAAGGGAACTTTACTTTTATATTAACTACTATATACTTAACCTTATTATAAAGAAAGACTATTATATACTACCTCTAATATTAGAGACTCTAGAGAGTAGCTACTACTAAGTAGTATACTAAGCTAAATATTATTACTATATTCTATAAGATCTAAGTTATAAAGGGATATAAAGAAAAAATAGCCTTCTATATAAGATACAGCCTATTTAAATAGCTAGTTACTCTTTAGAGCTTTACTAAGGTATTAGTAACCTTCTAGTAGTATATTAATACTATTCTTTAGAAATACCTTAATAACTTTATTATAAAGTATCTTAATAATATACTTATTTATATAAGTAGCTCTAAAAAGGATTATATAGAGAAGGTATACTAAGTACTATATACCTTAGAAGTAGTAAGTCTTAATTTAGACCCTAATAAGTATAAATTTATAGTTCCTACTATAAAATATATAGGTTTTATTATTAATATAAAGTAAAGCCTATCTTATAACTTAAATAAGGTTAAGGCTATTATTAAGTAACTAGCGCCTACTAATGTAAATAGGGTATAAAGTTTCTTAAGGTTTATAAATTACTACTATATTTTGCTTTTAGACTATATAGTACTTATAGAGCTCTTAACAGCCTTTATAAAAAAGGAGGTAATCTTCTAGTAGTTACTAGTAGAAGATATAGCTTTCTAATACTTAAAAAAGCTTTTTATAAAATAACTAGTACTCTACTAGTTTAACCTAGATACCTCTACTACTATAGAGACTAACTACTTAAGCTATAACCTAAGGGGGGTAATATCTTAAGAAAATAAAAATAGAAATACCTATATAGTAGCCTACTACTTATAAAAGCTTATACCTATATAATATAACTACCTTATATATAATAAGGAGTTATTAGCTATACTAATATACCTTTAGGCATAGAGGGTAAAGCTTTAGAGTACTACTAGGTTCTAAGTGTTAACTAACTATTAAAGCCTATAGTACTTTATAAAGAAGTAATAGCTTACTAAGTAGTAAAGCTAGTAAGTAGAGAAACTTATTTAGTATAACTTCTACTTTAAGTATAGACCTAAAAGATTAGTAGTAGTTCTAGATACCTTATCCTATAGAGAATAAGATATACTTAAGAAATAAAATAATAAAAGAGAATAAGACTAAGTTATTTAAGTTATTTCTAATAAGGCCTAAATAGTCTCTACCTAACGTACTATACCTAAGGTTTCTAATATAGTAGTCTTCTTAAGTAATAGTAAGCTATAATAGCTATAAAATAATATAGTAGCTAGTAGTAATAAGGATTACTAGAGAGTATATACTACTATATACTAGTAGGCCTATAGCTTCCTACTAAAGCTTTAGCTAAAGGTGTAGATTATAAAGTGCTATATTAACTAATACTATTAGCTTCTTTTTAGGAATAAGATATAGGTTTTAGAAAGCTATAATTTCTATAGAAAGTAATTATATAGAAACTATATAATATACTAACTGCTGCCTACTTAGGGCGTAAGAGGATACTAAAGCTAATTATATAAAAGTAGTACTAGCTATATCTAGGGAAACTAGTTAGGAGGTTTATTAGTAACTATAATGTCTATAGTTAGAGCTATATCTAGCAGTAGGCTAAGAAGGGCTTACTATAGCCCCTACTAGTACCTAACTAAAGGTAGTTAGAGATTTCTATAGACTTTACCTACCTCTCACTAATAAAGATAAAAGACGTCTACTACCTATAGGTTATTATAGACTAGCTAGGTAAAAGTATTATACTAAAGAATATAAAGATAATAGAAGTAGAGGCCTATATAAAGCGCTTTATAAAGATCTTCTATACTACCTATAGAATACTAAAGCCTTTTAAGGCTATATATTATATAAATATATTTTATTTTCTAGGGGTCTAGTAATATATATTAAGTATAACTATTATATTAAGTTTCTAACTAACACCTTAGAGCTTTTAGTAAAATCTCTACTTCTATCCCTTAATTATACTATACCTACTAGATAGTATAGATTACTACCTATAGCTAGCCTAAGTGCTTCTTTATTATTATAGTTTTAGATATATTATCCTACTTCTAGGCTATCCTACTAACAAAAAAGTAAAGCTGCTACTATAGAGCCTACCTTACTTTAATAATTAAGCCTATATTAGCTACTAGGCTATTAAGAAGTAAGATTACTAATCTAACGTTAGTAATATTAATTACTATATAATTATCTATTCTGCTATTAATAGTAATAATGTTATATAGAGAGTTCCTTTTATACTGCTTAATAATAAAGCTTATCTAAGCTGTTATAAACTGTTTTATAACCTCTAAGGGGTTATAATTAAGAGGGGTGCCTAGTTTAAAGAGGTTATCTAGGTAAAGCATAGGTATAACTAAGTAGGATAAGAAGTTAATAAGATTAGACTTAATAAGATTAAAAATAAGGGTTTAATTTAGTTACTTTAGTTTTAAGATAATTTATCTAAACTGTAGGTTTAGTAGGTTATAAAGGAGATTTATCTAGATTATAGGTTTAGTAGGTTATAGGTATAGTTAATAAGAGAATCCTAGATGCTATTCTAGCTAACTATATATACCTAATAAGCCTACCTCTTAAGGTTAAATACCTCTATAGTTAAGAGTTCTTACTGCAGACCTTAGTAGTATAGACCTTAAGAGTAAAGCTATCTCTAGTAGACTATACTAACCTCTATAGTACTATATGTTCTTAAATAAGCTACCTTACTAAGTTAATAGTATAAGAATAAGGTATAATACTTATATTAGGCTAACTACTATTATTTTTTTCTATTATATAACTAATCTTAACTATAGGATCTAATTAGTTCTACGCTAGTTTAATTAGCGTTCTTTAATAGAATACTAAAAACTATAGTTAGTAATAAAGGAAGTAACTAGACTAGCTGCTTCTAGAGGCACTTCTATAAGCTTACTAGTGCTTAGTAGCTACTTAGTACTTCCTTTTATTTCTAAATAGATAGTAGTACTAAGCAGTTTAATTAAGAAATTTAGGCTATCCTTTAGATAGTTATATACTTTACTTAAGATAACTAAAATAGGTACTTAGTAGCTACCTAACTAATACTTAATAACTAAACTACTACTGCTATAAGGTTTAACTTCTTCTTCCTTAATTATAGGTTCTATATAGACTTATTTCCTATAGTAGATATATAACTAAAGGATAGCTAGAAGGTAGCTACTACTAAGCTAATATAGCGCTAAAAGAATACCCTCTATATAGTATAAGCTATAATAATAGTAGCTAAGTATAACTAAGAGGAGTTAGTAAACTACTACTACAGCCCTATAAAGAGGTACTAAGTAGAAGATATAGTTTAGCTATTTCTAGCTAATATAACTATATCTAGACTCTTAAGGAAGCTTAATTAGTTATACTATAAGTATAAAGCTATAAGGATTATCTCCTTTAATATAGTAGAGCTAGATATACTAAAGAGAGTATATAAGGTCTTTAATATTAACTTACTTTATAAAGTACTTAGTAACCTCCTACTTAGGCAGTAGGTAGATAACTTCTACTTACTACTAGTTACCTATATAGAGGGTAAGCCTAAATAAGCTATAAAAAAGATCTTAGCTATAAGAAAGTATAAAAGTAATACTAAAGTATAGTAGGTGCTTATTAAATAAGTTAGGTATAGTAAACCTACCTAAGAACCTCTAAACTAAATTAAAAACACTAAAGCTATAAAGAAGTATAAGTAAGCTACTAGGGGGGTATTAGGGCCTAATAGGGGGGATACTATTATAGGCTTTACTATAGAAGATAAGTATAAGTAGAGCCTATATATAGAATAACCTTTTACTAACTACAGCCTAACTAGTAGGCCTCTAGTTAACCTCTAGAGAGCAGCTATCCTGCAGATTCTTCCCTCTTCCCCTCTTTAGTGTAGATACATTTAATTAAGGCACCCCTATTGTTAACTAACAACGGCACTGCCCCTTACACTAACTAAGCCCTTAGTAACCTTTTTTCTAGGTGCCTAAAGCCCCTATAAAGCCTACTGCTTAGGGCGAAGCCTCCAGCGGTCCCTTCGTTATTACTAAGCAGCCTGGCTAAGTCAGGCTGATAACTCCTATCTCCGCGCACCCTTTTCGCCGCGCGCAAAGTGCCCTCCGTGGGGCCCTCTAATTTAACACCACGAAGCCTACTGCTTGGGACGAAGCCTGCAGCAGTCCCTTCGTTGCCGCCGGGCGGCCCCGGCCGGGCCGCCGATAACTCCTATCTCTGTGTGCGTCGCCCCTCCAATTCAACACATATCTGTACTCCATACATGAGGCAGACAACTACAAGAGGCGCTCACCATCGTCTCTGCCTCGTACTTCTTCTTGCCGGCCTGCCCCCTCCTAAACAGCCTGTCCACATGTCAGCACACCGCGCCGCGCCACACCCACCGCACTAAAAGTGGAGAGCCTGCCAAGAGGAACTACCCACATGCTCTCCCCCACTGACGACAGCCACAGTGTCAGCAGCTATGTTGTAGGTGGCTTTACTCGTACACGGTTTCGATTTGCGACAGTTACCAGACTTTTATTCTACACTATTGCCATCCGTCGGCAAAGATCCCTCCGAAGGGTGTGCTCTAGGGGCTAAGAGTGGGTGCGACAAGCCTGGCCTGGGTGACCACTGACCAGCAGCAAGCAATCACGCCCCGCCTGGGTCTTGGCACGCTCGGTACGACGTGAGACCTCACCTTTTTTGGTCTATCACATCCTACACACCGTTCTTATCTGACACATCATACGGGAAACAAGGCTCCTATTCGCGCGTTGTGCATTTGATACACCTTGCATGTGGGGAGCTGGGATGCTAGAGGACCTTTAGTGCGTGTGGGAGAAACCCCGATTCTCTACATGTCTTTCCCTCACACACTCTTCCCGACCCTTGTCGATGTGCCTCCCCCCCTCCTCCCCAACCTTCCATCCACTAGCAGCAAATCTATCTGCAGATATGTATGTACGCATCCCGCCGTTCGAAGCCACTGCTGTTCCACCCATGGCCTGCCTGCCGTCCAACGACCCTCTTTCTCTTCCCATTTCGTGCCGACGAGCAAGCTGCTTTCCAGAGAAGACCCAGCGATCGCTTCTCCACTCGTCTCAGCCCCTCTATTCCGCGTCGCCCCCCAACGATCGGCCTTTTCCCTTCTTCCTCAGCCCTCTACCGCGGTTGTTGATGATCTTCAACGAGGACGGATCCCTACCTACTCCTCGTCGTCCTTGAACCAGTCAGACCTTGGTCACTTGTCTTGGGCACCCTCCGTTGTTGTCCGTTGCCCCACCTCGACCTCGTCAGCATCCCATCCATGGCTTTCCGGTTTTGATATTTGATCCAGACTCTAGCCGTCGAACCGCTACCCACCTCGCGCCTGCTCCGACTCGCATTATCGACTGGCAAAACCACGTCCTTTGCTCGACCCCTTCATATTGGCATGGTGCTGCTAGTGACGAGGCATGATTTCTACTGCCCTGTCGATCGTGTCGGACGAAGGAGATGTTTCGTGGTCGGATAATCACAGCTACTCATCCGACGACAATATGCAAGACGACATGCTTCTCCCGCACTCACCCGCTTCCCAAATGACGCCCGCTTGGATGAAGTCGGCCGGCATCTCTCGCCCCCCAAATCGTCCGCTGTCCCCCGCCAGCGCCACAATAGACGTCTCGAATATGGACCAGTTTTGCGCCTCGACCATGGTACACTCCGCATCCTCATCTTGCACCGATTCCTGGAGCAACAGGCATGCTGAGGTCTTTGACGGGGACGACGCCGACAACGACCTTGTGTGGGAGCAGGACTCGGACGACATCCTCACTGCACCCAAACTGGAACCCTTGGACGATGATTTCAACCTCGACGATGTGACTGAGGCCCCCTTGGCGCCAACGCAGGCTCCTTTCCTCGCGCCTGCAAACCAGCCGAAACAGAAACGCCCTCGCGGTCGACCTCGTAAACATCCCGTGGCGCCCATCATCAACCCGAGCAAGGTCACCAAGGGTCGGTCCAAAACAGGCTGCATTACCTGCCGACGGCGAAAGAAGAAGTGCGACGAGGCGAAACCGAGATGTAAGTGCTGTGCCTGATCCACGGCGCAGGCGTGTCTAATCCCTGTGGTAGGCATGAATTGCGAGAAGAACGCTGTTGTCTGCGAAGGATATCATGAGAAGAAACTCTGGAGAAGCGGTAAAGAAAAGGCTACAACAGGTGTGTGCTCCTCTGGATGGTGTGCGTGCGACGTGATGGCATCTAACCCTTCTCTTGAAGATCATCACGGGGACGAGGAATCCCTTGTCTTTACCATGCAGCCTCTCTTCAATGGTGTCGACACGGTCGAAGACAAAATCTTCTGGCGACATTATGGAGTCCATCTCAGTAACGTCCTCACCGTCGAAGGAGAGGCCAAGAACGCGTTCAAGGACATTATACTCCCCTTGGCAAACCTTCATCAGGGCGTGATGCACTCCATTCTCGCCATGAGCAGTAAACACATCGACTTCGAGACGCCCTACGGCGCTAAGCTCTTGGAGAAAAACCCAACAACCAGCCGTGAAGCATTGCAGGCAAGGTCGGCATATCACGAGGAGCAGGCAATGAAGACGCTATACGCCGACATGAATCGCACTGGGGACGACAATGATGACGGGACCGACCGACAGACGATCCTCTCCGCGCGCTACGCGCAAATCCTCTGCCTTGTCGTCACCACCTTGATCGAGGGTGAACCGCACGGCGCCCACCGGGTTCACCTTGGTGGTTACAAACGTCTTATTCAGGAGAGCCCACCCGAGGATCCCGTTTTCTTAGCGTTTATCACCGAATTTTTCCAATATCACATTTACGCAGACGAGCTCCTGTGGCATCCAACTCGCAACTGCTCACGCCTAGCTTCGGAAGGCTGGCGTTCTCTAGTTCCCCTCGACTCGCCACGCCTTCTAGGCGTCGCCGATGGACTGTTCCATCACCTGTGTCACATAACCACAATACGAAACACCATCAGGGAAAACATCTACAGAGGTGCCGATACGGTGGTAACCTATCACATTCTTTACCAGGCGCAGGAAATCCAAGAGGCCATCGAGCAATGGATGCCCGCTTGGCCGACGGGGGACAGTCGACACCGGGTCGGCCTGGTCTACAAACACATGATGTTCCTGCATCTGTTCCGCACCATTTATCCGCCCACATCTCTCCAGAGACGGCCCTCGGTCTTTTCCGTGGCAACTTCTGTCGCCACGTCGATTTCTTCAATTTCCTCCCGGCGCCACTCACAAATCTCGCGGCCTTCGACCGCTACGAGCTGTGCCTCGTCCCCCAGCCTGCGACCTACGACGGCCGCCGGGTTCCCCTCGTCGATGCAACCCAAGCGCGAGCCGAGCTCTCGCGGTCCGTCGAGGACAAGCTCGATGCACGAATCCGATGCCGGCTCGTCCAGCTGCGCCATCATTGACGAACAGCGACCGGCCTCTCCGCCGCCGATTCGACGCCCTCCTCAGCACGACAACCGAATCACCACTACGGTCGATGAGTCTCTGGCCATCATGGAGGGTTTCAAGCCATCAGACCCTGCGTTGACTCTTTTGTTGATGCCAAGTCTTGTTATTGGTACCACATGCTTTGATCCTGCTCAACAAGAGCGGATCCGTGCCATCGTCCGGTCAGTTCACGGCTATACCGGTCTTCGCAATTGCGACCGGGTCCTCGAGGTTCTCGAAGAAGTCTGGCACTTGATGGAATTTGGCGACTGGGTCTCCGTCTGGGACTGGCAAGGCGTGGCTAGAAGACTCGGGCTTGACTTTCTGTGCACCTGAGCAGGCCTGACTCGGACTCGCGCAGCCATGTTTTCACGTATCGTATCCCTCCCAAATTGGTGCCTAGATTGACTCCAGCCACGGTTTTCATTTTTTCTTCCCTGTCGGTATCATCCGCGTGTTGTATTCTCCTGGTGTTCTTTTATCGTTTCTTCTTCATCATATTTTTCTAGTTTCTATTTTCTTATATAGGCTGCTTACCTTATCAGAGCTCTTGGACGAGGCACGTAACAGACGTAGCATCATTTGCACGGGATCTAGTTTGCGACAAGGACTCTCTTCACAAGCATTGGAATCGCAGGAACAAGGACGGTTCTTGTCAGCTCGAACTTGGGGAGGCAGATGCTTGGTTTACGGAGACACCGAAGTCTAGAAATCGGCATGGTATGTCGTCCAGCACGGCTTTCGGTTGAGAATCTGCATACGCACGATATTGTGTTGGTTGCCTATAGAGGCAGGGAGAGGAAGAGGGGTTTCATTGCGTGCAAGTCAGTACTGCAATCTTCTTAGCGTTTCTCATTGTATTTGGGAGGGCGGCTGTTTGTTTTCTGATGGCATGAAGGTCGCACTGGGACGGATAGGGTAGGTATATCACGGGAGGCACGGACAGTGTCCGGTTTGGGTGGTTTTTTTTGGTTTTTTTTTTTTGCACGAAATGATCACCACTATTGAATCATCTTAGGCTAGGAAGGGCGAAGGCGCATGCTATCAAGGAGCACTAAAGAACTAGCTGCAGCACAATACAAGCTGCGCCGTTTGGGCCTCCGTCATCTCTACATACACACACCCACAATTTCATCTGACAGACGGCGGTCTAGCGTTGACCTAACGGTGGTTTTGCTTTGAAACTGAGTCGTCTGTCAGTCGGACCAACCAACACTCGATCGGGGGTTGTCTGCTGCACGGAGCAGTCGTTCGTCTCAAGGCACAACAAACATTATCAAATTGCGGTTCAACGGACCGAACCCGCCCAAGACCACCGTCAATATCGGACGCCGTAATTCTGTCAAATATCCTGGAAAACACGCATGCTCCTCGTACGAAATTCATCCAAAAAGGGACTGTCGTGTCCAATTACTGTATTATGCCCAGACAAATGCCACAACTGGTGCAGCGAAGATCCCATGCGGCCACCGTGAGAGCCGAGCAGCCCCTCCTCGACCCGGTCCCGCCCTTGGCTTCCCTCCTTTACTCTGCATTTTGCCTTTGTGCATGCAGGAATGCCTTGGGCCGGAGAAAAGGTACGTAAAAGTACATCAGGTACTTATCGACGCAATAAAGCGGTGGTGCTCTTCCTATTGGGGTTTACGGTGGATTTGGAAGCGCTGTGAGATTCTGCAGGAAGACGGAGACGGAGTCAGTCATCTGCTGTTAGAAAAGGAGCTAAGCATGTAAAGGGAAGACTGCAGGCAGGACCCCCTCCCCCACAACGATCATCTCTCCATCAACTGTACCTATCCAGGCATCGATTCATCCTAGAGGCTAGCCAGCGACATGCCCCGGCCTAAGCCACATTCGCAGGAAGGGGATGATGGACTATCATGCCGTGCATTCTGGAGAACGGCCTTTTCTCTCGCCCGCACGGAACATGCAAGTCTTGGCAAGTGGCATCCATCATGATAGCATACTGGTCAGTCCACACGGGACGTGAGGGATGATGAGCTAGCAGGCTTGGTAGGCGGCGCGCCCATCATCTGTACGGCGGAGTATTAGTACCCCCCAAGCCCTCCCCGACAGCGGTGAGTGATGGGCCCCTGTTGATTGGACAAGCAGATGCCGATGAGAGATGAGAGAGGAGGGGAAAGGGGTTGTTGTTGGCCGTCGCAAGCGGAGCGTCTCCGCACTTCATCTGCCCCAGGGTTGATCCCTGACGAGGAGGGCCACTGGAGCAAGATTGAGAAGAGAAAAGGAAGTCCGGTTGTTAACGATCTGCCGAGGGCAATCGACCGAGTGGATGATTCTTCCCGGCGGATTCGGGAAAGTTGGCTTCACGAGGGCACAGAGTTGGTAGTTGTTGGTGGTGTTCCGAGACAAGACACCACCCAGCAGCGCCAATCACCAATATCAAGCAGGTTCCCGACAAGGACAGGGCAGGGACAGGGGTCTGGCGAAATCACGCCATCCATAAACGTACATGAATGCGAAATGGGAAGCCCGACCATGACGGAAAGTTCGGACTCGCAGTCATGAGCCGTGCGATGGCGACTTCGGGCGTGGCAGAAGATTGGTTACATGGGAAATATTGATTTGCTGGAAATTATTGATCGATCGTACATTTGGGGTCGCATCACCTGAAGCCGCCGCCGTTGGCACCTCCACCCTCCCCCTCCCCTGACCTTCTCAGTACGGATACTATGTATGTATTTTTTCCAGTTAAGACAGTCTTTGTAATCGCTTCCACGCCCCAGCCATACCGTTTTTGTTTTCGTTTTCCTCACGTGCTCAACGTGCGAGCGAGTACACCGTATTACGTAGTAGATGCAATCCTCGCCCAGTCACGTCGGACGCACCTTCAACCGCATCCAGCACAAGACACGTGGCGGTCAAAGCTGGTGTCATCCCCAATGCATCCTTCAAGCTTTATCCCACACCAGAATGGGCACAGCCCGATCCAGCAACCTGGCAGCCAATGAATAGACGCCGGACCTATCTCCGATCTTCAGGGTGTTTCCCTGATATCGATGGGCGGGATAGATCATCGAAAGGATGGGGGAAGGGGGGAGGGAGTAGATGGACAGTCCCCTGGAGGATCGATCTTGCATCCCATCGCGCATCGCGGAGGGGGGCAGCAGGGGGAGAAGAAGAGGACGCCATCACCACATAGCTACGAGACCGCTCGCAAGCCCCTAACCGCTTCTGGCCCAAGAGAATACGCGAAATGCGATAATCCCGTCATCGTCCCGTCATGCTCCTTGAACAGTCTCACTCTTACACATCCCGGTCCTCTCCCTCGATCAACTTGACCGTAACCCCGTTCTTGCCCTCGCGGATGATCTCGTACTTGCCACCGAGTACGAGATCCTTGGCTACTAGCTCCCGGGTGCGACCGAGCGACTCGATATCGCTGATACGTTGAATCGTCTTCTCCAGGTGGTCCCTGAAACCCTTCTGCGCGCAGATCTCCTGGAAGGCGCGGTGCATGGGCACAGATGAGGCGCGCACCTCGGCGTTGAATGCGATGGTGAAAAGGTTGAGACGGTCCATATCCCGGATGAAATCGGCACGCGTCATGATCTCCTGTGCCTTGTGCATCTGGAACGACGGCAGGACGTGACCCTTCTCCTCATCCCATAGTTCCATGTCTTCTTCGCTGTCAACGAGCGCCTGTGCGAGAACCATGGCAGCGGCCTAGATGACTTGTCAGCATTCACATTTCACCATCCCCGCGTCAGCTTTAGGAAGCACGCGCTGAGGTGAATCAAGAGGCCACATACCGCCCACTTCTGCTGATCCATCACATCGTCGTCCATCTCGGCGCCCAGGATCCAGCATTGGTTAAGGAACCACGTCTTCTCCACTTGACAGATGGACTTGCAAGTCGCGATCATATCACTGCTCTTGGCAACGCGGTTCAAGAACGACAGCCTGCCGCCGACAAGGTCGTACACTTCCTCGAGCATCGTCTCGCTCGGCCGCTCGTTGAAGTACTTAATGCGGTACTTGGCCAGCGCCGCAATGGCCTGACGCTTGGGCAGATCGCGCACCGACATGATTTCCATTCTCGTAGCCAGTTGCTTGAACCGCTCATACACCCAGTAGTCGTCCGTGTTGAAAACCATAGTCACGAGGTTGGAGGCGGCCCACTGCTCGGCGCGTTGCTGGAGCAGCTCGATGAGGTCTTTGCCGTCGTCATCGTCGCGAATCAGGTGCATCTGGTTGATAATGACAACCAGTGGCTTCTTGCGCGTTGCGCGGTTGACGATGGCGACCTTTTCGAGTTTATTGAGGGCGCGCTCAATATCCAAGAGGGCCGTCGTGTCGCGAGGACCACGCTCGCTGAAGTAGCCGCCAATGTAGTCCTCGTGGAACTCAAAGTCAAGGGCCTTGCCGAGACGGATGCGCACAATCTCCAGATCCGCGTGGGCCTCGAACATGGCTACGCCGTCGCCGTCAATCTTGCGCATGGCCTCGATCAGCATACTGCTCTTGCCCGTACCCTTCTCGCCCAGTATCAAAAAGTAGTGGCCGACCTCAGAGCCATTAACGATCTTGTCGATGCGTGCCTGCTCCGGCCGCTGCACCCAACGGTCGTCGGCGTCGGCGGGGTTCTGCGGCACTTCCTTGCCGATGGCGGCGAGTTCGAGGACGGGGTCGCCGGGAGTGAAGGCGCGGGTCATTTTCTTGAGCACGACACGCTTGTATGTCTTGTGGTAGGCGTATCCTGCTACGGCAAAGCCGGCGGCAAGGACAAGTATTGAGGCAAAGGAGGTGGCGGCAGATTCGAGCATCTTCTTGGGAAGACTGTCGCCTCCATCTTGGGGCTTCGGGACGGGATCCGGCCTAGAGGTTGATTCTTTTTCGTCTGAGCGACGTTAGCCATGTCCATGTTGACGAGATTGAGCGTTATGGTGTGCGAGAGATGTGAGGCACATCACCCGATAGGCCTCAAGGCCTTGCAGTGCGATCGATTGAAGGGACGATGCCTTGAAAGGCGACAAGCTAATGCGAGCAGGAACTGCCGTATGCGTCCCGCCGCCACTCTTGCTCCTTGGGTAGCTTCGGGTCCGACAGGTTCATCCTGAGGCTGGCGATGATTTCGCCTTTCCCAGCTCGCTGCATGACTGACTGGCAGATCTAGGAAGCGTATCATGTGCGCTGCTCTCGCGCCTTGGTCATGGCGACCGCAGATGCACTGATAAATGGTCTATTCCGGCCGTCGTCGACGATATCCTTGTGCAGAAGCAGGACTTCGTCCATTACCGCCCGATCTGCCCAACCTCAAAGGCGAAGGTAGACGTCGTCTGGCAAGCTGCATCTTGGCCTGCAGTGCCGGGAAGGCGGCAGGAAACATCCCTGCCGACGGCGTGTTTATAGAGCGAGAATCTGACGCCTAGCCTCGTGCTGACGGATTCAAACATCCGGTTCTTCCCACCATCGGATCCTCCTCCTGCACCAGGACGGGGGAGCCAACCAACAGTGCACCAATGGGACGGGGAGCAGACACGGGATAATTGAGAAGGATATATGCGCACCGACATACCGGATCTTCTCGGCGGATGTGTGGAGAAGTAGGCCGCGGCCGTCCTGGGCACCGACGACAGCCTTGTTGTTCCTGTTGGGGTTCCTGTTGGGGTTGCCGATGCCGTCTTTGCCGTCGCTGACAGCAGGAGCAGCGCCCAAGGACCGCGGCCTCCACGCGTCCCGATCCACCGGGTCGGCGTCGGGGAGGGCCGCAACAGCATAAGCCGACCACCCTTGCTCACCGATGCCATGATCGATGTGTAACGAGCATATGCAGGGCCTGCTGCAGGCTTGTGTCGGCGGTGATGGAGAAGCTCAGTTTTGGGACGCTGGAGGTGAGAGTGGGAAGGGTCGCTGGTTTGGTACGTGGCAGAGACAGACAGAGAAGCGATCCAGGCAGGAAAATTGCGGCGTAATGCGAGATTTTGATTGCTTATTTACCAAATAAGAAAACAGACCTCCGTGTCAGTGTCAAGCCACAGGGGCTGGATGGAAACAGGTAAGCACAGGTATTCGTAAGAAGGAGGACGGACTCCAACAAAGAGCTCTTTCCTTGCGCGGCCTTGGCATGTTGGTTTTCTTGGCAGAGCCCCTGTTAGGCTGTACTACTTAGTCATCAAGCGTCCTGTGGCACAAATTTGGCTACATTGCCACATAAGGAGACTGACAGGGACACTGTGGCTGGTGTCTTGGTCCCTCACTTATAGTCACGTGATGACGTGATGACGATCTGGTGCTTCCTACAGCTGACACAGGAGCCTATAATAACCTCGAATCCACAACGCACTTCTGGCTGGCCTTAAGTTTCTATTACGCTAGAGTTAATATACAACTTCTCTTCTATACATTAGAGACCTCCTGACTCAGACTTACTGAATTTCTAAGACTGTGTGTATCTACACCTAGCTAATAAGAACATGACAGAATGGTTTCCATCCATTAGATTAATACTTCGAGTTAATAGAAGTAAACTACTAGCTATCCTCCTCCAACTAAACACCTATCTGAGAAGATGTCTATGTTAGCCGCCCATAGCCTTGCTGCACAGTGTTGCTAAGGTTCATAGTCTTTCTGTCCCCCTTACTTGTCTTTTCAACACACCTTCCTTGTTTGAACCCTCCTTTTCTTCTGCCTGCCACGCCTTCCTCCTAGAGTTGCCCCCCCCCCCAACTTTGTATTTTTTCTTCTTACTTACTTCAACTTACTGACCAAATCTTATCTATCTCTCTGACACTCCAACTTTTGCAAAGCAAGGTATGCTCTTTCACCTTCACTTTACAATACCCAACTATCTTTCCTCATTGCTGTTGCTCACACAATCTCCAGCATTCCACACGCCTGCCTTTTTGAAGTTCAAGGTGAAGTGGTTCACTATTAGGTTGTAATTCTGTGCTGACTCTATTAAAGGCAGTTGAGTTTTGGTGCAGTATACCAGCATATCCAGTCACTCCTTGGAATTCTATTTGGTTACATCTCCATTCTATGGTTGCATTTGCAGAAGCTTCGCCATGCAATCATGTCTCCTCAGTTGAATTCAAAAGACTTTGGTGGCTCTGAGTCTGCGCCACGCAAGCCGCCCTCTGACGACACACCATCCAGTACCCGAGACCCAACTCAAGTTCCCACAGCCGTTGACTCTCAACCTCGATCTTCAAGCAAAGCGTTGGGCGAAATCGGCCGATCTGCACACTTTTCAAGGCTTCTGCGACGTCAACGCCCTCGACCCGCTCCCCTCAACGTCTCCCGACCGACAATCGAGGCTGCACCCCTCACAGCCGTTGAGACCTCGCCTCCGCCGCCTCCTCCAACACCTCTTCTTGCGGGATGCCCCGGTCGTGAGATTTCGGGCGCAACTTGCAATGGTCGAGAGTGGGCTGGCGACTTTGATAAGCCTCCTGTCTTGATGCACCCTCATGACTTATCCAAAACGGCATTCCACGAGCACCCTCTGGCGCAACACATCATGCTGGAAAAGGGGTGGGAGATGGAGCAGCTTTCTCTCTTTGGTCTTATTCTCCCGGAGAAGGTCGACAATGGATCTCCAACTTACACATGGGACAGCGACTCGGAAGAAGAGGAGGACTCGAACAAGGCCTCGATATTCGACAAGGAGGCTAAGACGCCAGTGAAACTACCTGCGGCACCGGAGCGGTCACGTACCCCCTCCAATATTCTCCACAAGGTCAAGTCCTTTGCCAACTTTATCACCAACTCCGACCTCGAAAAGGATGTGCCTGAGCTCCCGGAGCTCCCGGAGCTTCTTGATCAGTTTGGTTTACCGCCTGGTGCCCCGATTGAGCCTACCTCTCGAACCTCTATTCGACCGGCTCGATCCAACAGCTCTCTTCGTCCCAAAGCGTCCATCCGAACGGTCCCTAGCGCTACCATGCTGCGAAGAAAGCGAAGCGCAGGTATTGATAAG
This sequence comes from Colletotrichum lentis, assembly GCA_003386485.1. Classification (NCBI taxonomy): domain Eukaryota; kingdom Fungi; phylum Ascomycota; class Sordariomycetes; order Glomerellales; family Glomerellaceae; genus Colletotrichum; species Colletotrichum lentis. The sequence goes on from NWBT01000044.1 coordinate 2,143,779, forward strand.
TCCCAGATATCCCATCCTGTTCATCCTGAGGAGAACATACGCGTTGGATCGGACTCCAGCCAGACTATTGCTCGACGCAAGGGAACAGCCGAAAGCGAGCGCTCCTCGGGGTCCTTACGCAGCCCTTCGAACTTGGTTTCCCCTTCGTTGTCGACGAAACTTCCGCTCTATCTTCTTCAGCCACAGCACCCCACTGTCTACTTTGGCAAAAATAAAGCACCTCCTAAGTTTCGACTTGCGCCCCCCCGACTTTCTCCTATGGAGTACGCCCGCCAGTATCTCCTGGCCAAGACAAAAGCAGACAAAGAAGATGCCGAGTGCACTCTTTCCAAACCGATCTTGACCTGGGTCTGGACAGAAGACTACAGGGAGTTTCTTTTGCTTCCCCACATCCCCAAGGGCATCCAGAGAAACTTTTTGCCCAGCAATGACACAAACTGGAAGAAGTCTGACTTCATGAGACCCTGTTCCGACCTCTATTCAAAGGGCATAGAGGAATGTTTGCTTACACCTCTTCCTTTCGACCTTGCTCCTTCATCTCCCCTTTTGCCAGCTTGCTCTCTTGGCAACATACACTCTCAAAGCAACTCGACCCGCCAGCGCAGCAAGTCAATCGATAGCTTCACCATCAATCAACCTGTCCCGACTCAGAGCCAGAAGAGTCCACTCCAGTCAATCAAGTCGCTACACAGTGATTCTTCAGTTTCTATCCTCAGAGAGCATAATGACTTCTTTGTTGCTGTTCATACAAACAGCAGGAGCAAGTCCACAAGACTTTCTCAGTCTCACCTATCTTCCTCTTTCCACAGAGAACAGAGTACAGGAGACTACCATCCGCTTACTCCTCAAAGAGCAGCTAGCGCAACACCCTCCATAGGCCCCTTTGCTGCTACTCTCCCTGCCCCTTTTGTTCCTGGACAGATCTCTATCGGCACAAGCTCTGGAGGCAGCATTCCTGCAAACAGTGCAGTCTCTCAGGCATCTTCTGCTGCCTCTCCACAGCAAACAATCACTGCAGCGCCTAAGGTTGCAAACACAGACGAGGCTTATCAGAACCTACTATCACCATTACAAAGAAAGACAGAGAACAGGCATCAAGAACCAGCAGCATTGTTCCAGGTATCCTGCTCAGACTCTTTCCTTTCAGGCTGCACTGTCATCAGACCTAGCTCTCCTTTACTCACAACTGAGAGAGACGAACACAACGTCTCGCCTAGAGATCCAAGAGATGACAGATTGCCCCTCGCCCCGGTTTCTCCTCTCAACAGCTCTCCTGCATCAGCACAGACCAAATGGCCCAAAGCTCCCCCCCCTCCTCAGGCCACTCAGAGCCCTGTCCCCCCTCACAACAGTTTGAATGATGGTCAGACCCAACATCCAACTGATGAGACGTCTTCGGAAGCTATCTCAGATAGCAGAGCTGACTTTGCAGACACCTCTTCAGTGTACTCACAAGATAGTGTCATCACAGTCGTCCATCATCCTGTGGCTAAAGGTGACTATATTCCTCCTAGCTCTATGTTGCATGCGCGCACAGCTAGTGAGACTGGGCAAATCCACATAGGCCTAGGTCAACAGCAGGACCTTTCTTCTGACACCATTCATCCAAGAGGAAGAACCTTTCAACAGTCACCTACTCTACTGCCTCTTTCATACGTTCCTAACACTCAATCTGCCCATTCTCATGCTGCAAGTGAGCAACCTCAGGACTTCAACTTTGATGATCAGTCTCAAGCACCCTCTGGCACTATCAGGACTGTGCCAACTTGGGCCTCTAGTTCTACTGTGTACCAACGCGACCATCGTTCCGCAGTTTCTAACCCGCGTCTTATCTCACAGTCCTCCACGTCCATCTCTGCAGCCTCACATTGCTCACAGACTCCAGTCTCGGCTACCAACCCACTGCCAGGCCGCTTCTCTGCCAGCAAACATGGCTGTGGATCTCGCATTGAGGGACCAGCCCCCGAGGCGCCTTTCAACATTGCATACCCCAGCAGGAATAACTCAAGGCTGCCTATCCTCACCTCAGTCGCTGGAAGCCCATCTTCTTCTTCTTCAACTCTGCAAACGTCAGTTACTTCGCCTTCAACCTGTATCCCTGGCGAACCTCAACGGAAACATCTACCCAAGCAACCAAACCCATCTGAAGAAGACGCGGTCACGAAAGCAATCGAGACACGCGACTCGGATCTTCCGCCACTTCAAGTCCGTCGACGCAGAGCCGCGGAGCATCTTTCCTTCATCCCAGCCTCTCAAATTTACCCACAACCACTGCGGATCAATGCGATGAAGTCTCCCAAACCGGCAAGCGCGATGTCTCCAGGCGATGACGCTCCCTCTGGCTCCAGCACCGGTACCGTCAACCGATCGACTTCAAGCCTCATCATGGACGTTAACGCCGAGGTCGATCGCGAGATGGAAGAGGTCCTCTCGCCTCGCACCGGAGCTCTTGTTGCTGCATCGGAGTCAGCCAAAGAGGGAGAGGATTTTGATACTCCCACCCGTCGAGCGCCCCATAAACCACGCAGGTTCCCCGAGCCGGTTCCTTGGTCGCCTCCTATTCACCCCCCGCCCAACAAGCCGCTGCCTCCCATCCCTCAGAAGAAGAACACCCCCTCGGAAACTCTTCCTCGTGCGTTTGTTGACGTCGACTGCGGCTCTGGCTCCACTGTGTCTCGAGCTCCGACTCTCTCTCGCGCTGCCGCTGTCTCTCACGCTAAGGCTGCCTCTCTTGCACCAGTCATTACACAGGCACCGGGTTCGGCTCGCCCTACCCTGCCCGTTTTCACGCCCACGTCCGAATTCTACGACCCATACCCGCCACCAAGAGTTATATGGACCAACGGAGACGTCACCGTTTCCGATTTCTCGATCCCGAAGCGAATTGTACGCCCTGCGGCCTCCTTGACAGTGATCGCTCCACGCCCGCGTAAGTGTCTACTGTCGAATTTATAGAACCCTCCAAACGTAGATGGATATAGTGCTAACCACCGAATCTTGTAGCTTCTCTTATGGATCGGCCACAACAACAGGTTCGCTGCCAGGAGTCAGCTGTGAATATCAACAAACCAGCATCTGCTGCCGCCCCTGCCGTCACAACCTCCCCCGCGCCCTCCCGCTCTCGCTTCCTGGGTAAAATGGCCTCGATGACCGATATGAGAAACCGAAACGAGACGGTTTCTGGTTATTCAAGTGGAAGCGGTAGCGGCAGCGACGATGCTATCGGTCTGAGAACTTTCCTCGGAGAGGACCTTGCGTCTGCTCCCGTGTTGGCTCGGGATAAATCCCATGAGAAGTCTGCTGAAGGCCGCAAAAAGAAGTTCTTTGGCAGCCTCTTCCGCAGAAACAGAAAGACAGGAGAGAAGTAGGGGGTAGACGCTGGCCAAGAATGGGGTTTCCGGATCGGCTGTGGTTTGTTTTGATTCATGATACCAAAGATGTATTAACGAAGTAACGACTCGGGGCTTAAGTGCCCTGTAATGGATTGGTAGCTAAGTTTCTTCCTTAGCTGAAGCACGACTAGTACACGAGAGCTGGTTTGAAGGACAAGTCCATTGTGAATGCCGGATCGTACATTGTGATCTTTCCGCATGGTGAATGGAGGGTGTCCCTCCTCGGGTAGGATTCAGAAAAGACCCGAGCGACAGTGAGGCATCGTGATAATGGCCTGGAAGGTAGCCGGCAAAAACATCACGCGCCAATCAGACGTCTTCCGTCGGACATCAATAGTACCGTGGCAGTAGGCTTACAAACTTGCGACTCCGGTCCTCCCATGTCGTAACAGCACCACTCATCGGGAAGACTTTGATGGTCAAGACCCGGTGGACCTCCTCGTCACTGTCTATACACAGGTCCCCAAGGACTGTGATCCCATAGTCCTTATCCAGCGCCTCTGTCACCATCGACAGTGACGGCGCGGGATACACGGGGCCGGTGGTCTATGTTCCCTGGCAGAGTGGCGACGGTGTTGTTGATGAGGTCCATCACGAGGAGGGCCGTGTCATGTGTCATTGCTTGAAGAAGACAGAGTGAACCAAGGTGTGTGATTGAGTCATAATATTCCCAGCCTCCCGGAGTCCACCCTAGCATTCTTGAAGGGCGTGCCCAGCCATTCCTACCTCTAAAATTACTAACTTACAAGAGGAATCCAATCTGAAGATCTTGTTTATCGTGGCCTGTTCCGATATACTGACGCTCACTGAACCTTGCACAAGAAATAGCACTTGTTGTTGTTGCGAAGCAATTAAGCTCCCAAGCCGGACGGCTCACTGTCAGATAAATTATTGTGACTGCTTGCTGCGACGTGCTCTCCGTCTCGTGTGAAATTTTGAGGAATAGACAGCTTGTCTTGTTCGCTTCGCAGCTGCATGGTGCTCATTGCACTGTCTAATTGGGCGACTGTCCGTCTTTCTTGATCAAAGTACCCGACCTTTATTTCTGCCGTAACCTCGTGACAATGGCGTTGTACGCTGGCTTCGGCTCGTACCTGGCGTCGAAAAGCAATGGTGTTGCGGTGCTGATCCAAGAGTCCTACCAGCAAAACGAGAGTCAGCATGATTGCGGTCCACTCCAGGTTTGTAGCTGTCACTGGCAAAAGCCCTGTCTTGATTCTACCTTATCGCTGACCCCCCACACGGTAATGCCTCGGCACTTGGGCACACTGAGACATGCGCTCACGACGGTCGCGTACTCGTTTGCTGGCGCGCCGGTAATATCGAGCTCGGTAATGGCGATCTCCGTGACGCGTGCGGTCGCGAGCTTCTGCAGTGCGGCCAGTACATTTCCGGCCATGTTCTGGGCCAGATGCGTCTGGGAGCCTGGATCACAGATCACACGTTAGTCATGTCATTGCCCCGTCAAACACGCGTGAGATTGGAGCTCTTGGGCCAAGGGACGAGCTACCTATGCCATCGATGGGAATGCCCTGGCCGAGCCACTGGTTCACCTTGGTGACCATGGCGACGACCTTGGCCCAGTCCGCCCGGTCAAGGTTATAGTCGTTGATGTAGAGCTTCGCGTCGGGGTCTGCGGCGCGCGCCGCGCGGAAGGCGATGCCGATGTAGGCCTCGCCGAGTACCCGAGAGAAGACGGAGCTCCGGAGTGTGCCGTCATCGTTGAAAGCCTCGTTGACGACGTCCTTGGAAATGGATGATAAGTCAGCCGACGGCACCGCAGTTTTACCATGGACCGTTTATCTATTGGCGGAACCAACCCACGATCTGACTTTTCCCTTGTATCGCCCGACGACGGCCTTGATGTGTGTCTCGACGACGACCGCAAGCGTCGCCTTGTCCTTGATGGCGGACACCCACGCCGGCAGGGCGCGGTGCCACAGCAGCGTGTGGCCGCGGATGGTCTTGGCGCCGTTCTGCCTGGCCCAGTTGACGAGCAGGTCGGCGTTGCCAAAGGTGAAGCGGTTGCGTGCCGGCTCGATTGCATCCCACTTCATCGAGTACTCGGGCGTCACTTGGCCAAAGTTGTTCCTAACGATTGCCGCTGTTTTGCCCTGCTGGAGAATGCCATTGTCGGTCGACACGCCAATGTAGAGTTTGCCGCGGGCCTTGAAAAGCCGGTCGATGCTGGTTGGAGATTGTCGTTCGGCTAGGGGAGGCATATAGTCGTCAGGAGGGAGGGCCAAGACGGCCAGTGGCGCAAGGATGATGAGGATTGAGAATCTCATGCTGAAAGCTTGACGATCCCACGAGCATCGTGCATGTGTAACTGCCGCAGGGGCTGGCGGTCATCTAATAAAGGCACATCGAAGAAACCATTTTTGCCCCTCCCCATTCCTAGCAAACATTGGCAGTACGCTGGGACAAAGACAAAGGGGGCGGACGGCAACACGGTTAAAGCCAAGAGACGGACAGGAGGCATGGGTGGAATGCAGCAATCTTGAACCGTTCGCCCTGCCGATCAACTGGTCTGGTCGCGGCGATGGACGTAGGTAGGCCTGCCTGCCCTTCTCCGGCGGCCGTCTCACGAGCATGTTTCTCAGCTAATGAAATTGCGATGGGAAACGGCATTTAAAAAGGCCACGCGATCAAGGGAAAAAAAGGACCGGGTAGAACGCAATTTCACAGGTGTATCATCTGATCGTAGGTAGGAGGAGGTGATTGTTAAGAGAGGTCAACGTTGCGACAGCAGTGAGCCCACTGTACGGAGTAGGAACCGAAGGCACTTGACGCCAGAACGGGCGGCCCAAGCTTCCTCCACCGTAATGGCCGCTAAACTCAAAGTGCGGTAGCGAAAGCGGGTCGCTGTCTGCCGAAACATTTTTCGCGTTCCTTCCTTCCCGAATAATCGCCTTACCCCAGGAAGGACCTTCCAGGCTCACCTTCCAGACAAAAAAAAAAAACGGTTTCCCCGCTACCGCTTCGCGTCCTGTCCATTGTTTGTCCTCCACAAACTCCCGTTAATTGCGACCGGAGGAGCCCTCTCTGATAAGCCTAGGATACCACACGGTCTCTTTGCTTGCGCGACTTCCGTTTGATACGCACCCCTGGCCGCTCTGGCCTGTCTTTCACTCAACCATGTTCAGCTCCATCTCCAGAATCCTCGCTGGCCAGTCACCTCCCAAGAGCTCGTACCCAGGACCCGCGAGACCCGATTACGAAGACACAATCGACAGAATCTTCCCTTCCACCGCGCCCGCTGAGTATCCCGATGGGATCGAGGATCATCACTTGAAGGATTCGGCTGCGCAACACTGGGGCCAAGACTCCGTCATGGACTCACCTATCGCCTCGGACGTCGACGAAGGTCCCGACGAGATTCCTGATGGCATCACCGACTACGTCGACCCCTTCTCTTCCATGCAGCCTTTCTCCACCCAGCCCCTGTCCGAGGAAGAGGATGCAGCTCCCGCCCTACCATCGAGCGAGTACGACGACGAGAAGAAGAAGAAGAACAAGAAAGGCAAAAAGGGGACGGATGCAGACGAGAACACGGCCCACAGTAAGAAAGCGAAAAACAAGACGAAGTCGGCCGACTTTGAACAGTCTGGGCAGGCCCTTCCGACTCCCACCACGAGCAACGAAGAGAATGCATCCGCCAGTCAGAAGAAGAAAAAGCGTAAGCGTGAACCGATGAACTCAACCGAGTCGAGCGAAGCACACGATTCCACCCACAAGAAGAAGAGGAAGAACCGCACCGTCTTGCATGACGTCAAGGATGTCGACGTGGAACACTTGCCTGAGGGTACTGGATTTGATTCGCCCATCACCTTCGGGGGAGATGACGCTGAAGACGCAAGCCCTGCCCACAAGCGCGATCCTCCTTTGGACTCGATCTTGAAATCCGACCTCCAGAGATCGTATCTTGGGGGAGTTTCACAACAGCTTTTCGACCAACCTTCCGACACTCCTGCTATCGATGCAGAGGACGACGAGATCCCCGTCTCTCTGTCGTCTCCGACCGTCGCTGCGCAGAGAAGGAGGAGCATGTCACGGGGCTCGCAGATTTCTGTCCTGAGGCAGAGCTTAGCTCGAGAGGTCGCATCCCAGCCTGATCGAATTTCAGAAGCGGCCGAATCTGCAGATGAGGCAATGGATGAGAACGATGGGAGCGCGTTGGACCCTGAGGAGTCTTCAGACGCACTGCCGCATTCAACGTCTGCCAGCCAACAGGATCACTACGAAACCGACGGACAAGGCACTGAAAGCGACGAGGACGCTGACATGGCCGACGTTTCGAACGGAGCCGTTGCCGATATCCTACCGCCGTCCTCTCAGCCGCCTAAGGAAGATGTTCCAAACTCGATTGTCGATGACGAGCTGGCCGTTGAGGAGCCACAACTACCCATCAGAACTTTTCGTGATGCCTTGAACAACTCGGCTAAGAATCAAGCCGCCCACGCCAAAAAGGCTGCCTCTGAGCGTGAGAAGCCTGCAGCCACACCTAGAGCTACTCGTCGTCGGAACGTCGAGGATGACGCATACAACTCTGACACCGGCAACGTTCCAAGTTCGGCCCAAAAATCGGCTCGCTCCACAGCATCCAAAAGACAGCGATCGAAGCCAGACTTCTTTGAGCATGCGCCCACAAGCCGGATTACTGGTGACAATCAGGACGCTGAGGCGAATATGGACGTCGACAATGCGCAAAACGTCGAGGCAAACCTAGCGGCTCTATCCGAGCTCCCTTCTGCTGAGGCAATGGAGCCTCGGAAGAAACAGAAGAAGACTAGAAAGCCGGCAACAGCTCGCGTATCGACCGCATCCCACCTTGCTACGCCGAAGACGAAGACTACCAAGAGGACTGCATCCCAGAAAGCAGCAACCCCTCGCCAAGGCTCAGAACAATTCCTCACGGGAAAGTTCTCTGCCGACGAGATGCGTATGCTCTCGGAAGCTGTCGAAAAATATCGCAACGAACACGGATTGTCACAGAAGGACATGAACGATCGTATCCAAATGAAGAACCGCAGAAAAGCTGAGAAGTCAAACGGGGCTAAGGGCCTCGAGTTTGATGGTCAACAGTTCCAGGACATGTGGGCCGCTATCTGTGCTGCTGTTCCCAATAGGCGTCGTCAAAAGATCATTGACGTCGCTCGTCAAGAATTTCACAACTTCAAGGCACGCGGAGGAGGATGGACGACAAAGGAAGACGCCAGACTGGAGGAGCTTCACACTAAGCACGAGGGCTCCTGGGTCAAAATTGCCGATGAAATGAACCGCCATCCCAACGATGTTCGAGACCGCTATCGCAACTATGTCATCTGCGGCGGCATTGAGACTCGCATAAAATGGACCGAAGAAGAGGAACGGGAGTTGGTCGAGCATGTTGTTGCCTCGCTGAGACGAATTGACAAGTCGCCCAGAAACAGTCGGAAACCGCCATTGACTCTCCTCAACTGGCAGACCATCAGCGAGCTGATGGGCCATCGGCGCAGCCGTCTGCAATGCGCGAAGAAATTCAAGACGCTCAACGTGGAACTAAGCCCTACAGAAGTTCTGCGGTGCTCACGACCCGCATCGACGGTTACCTGGACACTGGAGAAGGCTCGTAAGCAGATTCGGGAGATGCCTCCCGAAGACAAGTACGAAATGGTCAGCGCCATCCTTGCCGGAGCCGCCGGCAGCGACCGAGACATCAGGTGGGCGAAGCTCGTTGATTTGCAGTTCCGCCAAAAATGGTCCAAGCCGACTCTGAAGTTACTGTGGCATCGTCTGAAGCAGCAGGTTCCCGACTACGAGGAGAAGACGGTCAGAGACTGCAGTCGCTGGCTACTGGAAGATGCCGAAACAAACGGCCTACGAGGCGTCAAGTTCCTCGATGGTGGACACGCAGACGGCGACTCGGAAGATGAATTGGTGGTTGTCAATCCTCCCAAGAAGCAGCAGGGCCCCAGTCGACGAAGCAAGAAACGCAAGGGCCGTAGCGAGGAAATTGTGGTTGATTCCGACAGCGCGGAGGATGACGAAACCCGACTGCCGAACATCGATTCTCCTTCCGCACAAAAACAGCCGTCTTCGTCGGCATCGCGTCGATCCACCCCGCGCCTGGCGTATGCCCCTGAGAGTGCTCCTGAGAGTACCCCCCGCACGACTCCTCAGAGTCTGCGTCCTTCAACAACCCGGAACCGAACTAGACTGGCACCGAGTGAGCCGGGAGGAGTTAAGCCCAGCCCGGCTAAGAAGCGGGTCAGGCTCTCTGGGAGTAGGTCAGCGCGGCAGCATTCATTGGAGGAAGAGGGCGGTCTGTCAGAGCCTATGACCTCTCAGTATGCGGTCAAGGACATACCCGATAGACTCAAGGAGAAGAAAGAAGCAACCAGGCGACGGATATCGTCGGGCAGCCGACTTCGCTCTACGGCGTCACTTCAGCCCGAGTCTGTTCAAAATAGCGACATGGATGAAGACATGCCGCCGATTCACGTACCGCCATCAACGCAGCCGCCAAGTCGCCAGAGCTACATTTTTAATGCGCCACCAGGCACGTGGGCCAGGAAGACAGGAAGCAATACCCTGCCCGGCTTACCTGTGGAAGAGGGAGCAGAAAAGTCGTTGTCGGACTTTGAAGTTTCCAATGGTGAGATGTCTGAGGTGGATCACGATACGCCCGCCGACGTGCCAGCGTCTGCATCGATCACCAAACCACTTGGAAAGAAGGGCAAACGCACCAGGGCGGGAGTGGCCAAGTCCCGGACTTAGAAGGTTGTCAAGGTACAGGGGCACAGTCGGGCGTTGAAGCTTGTGAAGATACGCAAGTAAAATGGCGAGGGGTCGATGCCATGGTTGACTGTGGTTTGGAATGATTGATACAACAGTGGCCCAGGGATGGCCAGTCGGATTTCCTTTTCTTCGGTCGGCGTCGGGGGGACGCCAGGGAAGACAGGTCGGCCGGATTTCTGGGGCATGTGGTTCCGCAAGGCTGGGTGGGAGAATGACATGCTGTCATTGTCCCTTTTCTTATGTATCAATACTTGGGTTGTGAGTCCTTGATGGCTCGGCGTGCAGTGAAGCCGTTGTTGTGTAGCAGTCAGGCAAAATAAGAAATAACCTTGCTGAAGAATTGTTCCTCTCGGTCTCCCAGTTGCGTGCCATGTGTCGTGAAGATGCACGTCATCGGCTCATGACTCGCCGGTGGCCAGTAAGACCACTGTACGATGACGAGGGGGAAATTTTTTACGCAATGTCGTCATAAGCTGCTAAGCATGAATCAGCAACCGGCCATTGCGAGAAATCGTGGTTATCTCCGACGCCGTATCGTTGACCTGGCTGTTGCCGCCATCGCTCCCGGAGGCCCGTGACGCCGGGGCATCTTCCGAGACAACGCTGTACGCCTTTCCCCGTCGTCATGAGGGGGGGAGAGCATCGTGGTCCCGGAGTTTCTGGTGTGGAGTGAATTACAAAAATAAAAAACCTGTACGCATTTTTGAGGAAAATGGAGGTCATGAAAATGGAGGTCATATGTTTGTGAAAATCCCTGAATGAGAGGTGGATTACACGATGGAGCGTGGCAGCATGTTGTGGAAAGAGTTGGACCAACGTCATCCGCAGAGGGGGAAAGCGTGGGCGTCTTGCATCTGACATTGAAGAAATTGTTGACATAGACCCGGCGGCCGAGGAAGCTAAAGGGATAAGAGGTCAGATAATGAATGCATGAACGGTCGTGTGATAATGGCTCCTTAGTCGGAGCAGACCGAGCGAGATGTCGGGGCCGTCGCGTCATTCGCGGCAAGACGTCGGGACGCGAGCGAAGAGATACATAATAGTGACAAAACACTCAAGTTCCAGATCAGGAAAGGCCGCATCTTGGTACGGATAATGTGTAGCAGAGCATCTGTACTTGGCAAAATGTGAGGGACCACTTGGTTTTTTTGTCCTCCTCCTTTTTTTCCTTTTTTTAAGGGGGAGAGGGTGAGTTGGCACCTTTGGTCTGTTGAGAGCGAGGCGGTCATAGTGTGCGTCAACGGGCGAGAAATTAAGCGCCCAGTGGGATTACTCTAAGGACCGAGGATGCATGATGAGAGGAGGCGGAAACCTTCCGATCAGCCCACATCGGAGCGTCTAAAAGCGGGCCGAAAAGGGGTGGGACGGCGGACCTTAGGCGGCGTGGCCGTGGCCGCACTTCGGGCCCTTAAGAGATGGGACCCGGTTTTGACGTGCTGTGTGGGCCGGCGGACGATGGGCATCCATATTCGGCCCAGACGAGGCGAGAATTTGCACGCGATAGGGAAGTTGGGATTTGCATGTTGCTAGGTAATTATTGTTGCCCGCTAGCCGGCCGGTTTGTAGTTTGTGAAGGCTCGACTGTGCTAGTGGTTTTCTCTCGTGGAGGCCGTTTGCTTGGGGTTCAAGTCACGCATACACACGCGCACACCCTGTGGTCAGTGCCTCACATCCCATCGACTGATGCAAAGCTTATTTTAGGGTATTACCTGTGTGGACTCTCCTGATCACAGCCCAATGCATCACAGCAAAGTTGACAGCTCAACAAGCTGAATTGGCATGAATTAACTATCGTTACCCTCGGTCTTGACCCAGCTCACGTTCCCTATCAGTAGGTGAGTAATCCAACGCTTACCGAATTCTGCTTCGGTATGATGGGAAGAGCCGACATCAAAGGATTAAAAAGCGACGTCGCCATGAACGCTTGCCCGCCACAAGCCAGTTATCCCTGTGGTAACTTTTCTGGCACCTCTAGCCTTAAATTTCGAGGGACTAAAGGATCGATAGGCCACTCTTTCATGGTCTGTATTCGCACTGGAAATCAAAATCAAGGGGACTTTTACCCTTTTGTTCTACTGGAGATTCCTGTTCTCCACGAACCTGAGTCCAAGTTTCTCTGTTCCCATCTCCATCGCGTACGCTTACGAAGACGGGCTCTCAAATTTCGTCTCTCCCTCCTTTGCTTCCTCGTCGGCTCCTCTCTATTCCCACTTCTCATCTGACTCTGTCGTCAAGAAGGCCCTTTGGTGTTATGTTCTCGACTTGTCGGCCCTTTTTCACGGCGCCATAGAAAGGAAAAAGACACCTCCTAGCCCCCCCCTAGAGTTTCCACCTCACTAAGCGTAGGCTGTTTCGGTTGGTTGCCAGCAAATTCGGTCGCTGTTTCTGCTGCTCGGGAATGTCAGGCGACGGGTCTTGGTGGCCGAGATTCGGTCTTTTGCTGGACTCGCACCGTAGAGAACGGGCCGACGAGGGGAGGGCCCGGTGATGGGGTCGCGGGTCCGTTGAGAGGTAGGTGGATTTAAAATGTACCTACGTTGGCAAATTGGGTCGATTGGCACGCCGGCGATTGTTGTGGTTTGAGAGTCGAGGCTCGAGGTTCATGGCTTGTAGAATTCGAACCATATTCGCGCCCGTGGCCCCTTACTGCTCCGTATGCCGTTCAGCCTCACGTGCTGTCCCAATTGTGAGGGACTAGGCAGCTAGGTAAGCGTCCAAAGGGAACGGGGTCAAATCACACCTCTCTCTAGGTGGGTGGTTAGTTGGCCGCGACGGCATCTGAGTGCCGGGCCGAACAGGCAACTAGGACGGCAGGGGCCATCGCAGGACAGGACAGGGGTGGTGATATGCCATATGGAAGACAGCTGAGTAACTGTGCAGTGGGGGGACCTAGTGTGGGCTTGACATGCCACGTTTTGCAGACGTGTAGTTAGCAGCTGCTGAAAATTGTTGACTGACCGGCTTGCGGCGGACGGGTTTGTCGTGACGATGGCACAATGAAAGAGCTACATTCCGCAGCTGGGCGTAAGAAGGCAGACGCCGTGGCCCGGTAACAACAGCAGCAGACAAACGCCAGACACCAGACACTGAGCATGAGCTGGTCACCGCATCGGCTATGAGCCATCAGACGGCGGGTGGCGGCAACAGTGGCGGTAGTGGCGGTGGTGGTTGGTGGTGGTGGCACAAACCCACGATATGACCAGGCCGTTCCATGTCACCCGCCCGTGCGTGCAGAGGATCACTGATGCGGCGGCACGGTACTTGGGGTCCACTCTTTTCTCTTTTCCTATTTTTTCTTCCTTTGCTTCCTTCTTGCTCTTCGCTCTGTCAAGGTTGCCCTTTTTCATTACCGCAGCCCATGTCGGGATCTTTCCGCTCGCTCACAGCGCAGTTTGCATGCTAAATTGTCATTTGCTTGGCCGTTTCTCGGCCGATGTGCGGATGGCCCATCGATCGTTTCTAGAAGAACCGCAACGCCGCCGCGGACGGCCGGGAAGCTGACTCTTGTTCACTCTCGACAAACCTGCATTGCGGCCGCTCTGTTGCTTGCTTGGTCGAAATGTATTCGTAAGTCAGCAGCAAAGCAGGCTCCACGTCACAGCAAGGTGAAATGGGGCCTGGGTCCCGAATCCTGACGTCAATCGGAGGCTTCGGGATCCCCACCCACGACCATCTCGTGCTTTCTGCTCCTCTGTTCGCACTATCCGTCGTGTGTCCATACTCTGTACGGATAGTGTAAACAGACCACATCTATCGCCAAGAGGAGAAGGGTCCGATTGAATCTTGCCAGGGACCCGTTCGGCGGGTTCCAGCTATCAAAGTATTGCCGCGACCCCTGATACCTCCTTTCTTTCTCCCTCTCCCATCGTCGTTCTCGGTCTATCCATCTCACTCACCCTTGTCCTTTTTTTTTTTTTTTTTTTCATTACCCGCTCGTGAGCCTCAACTCTACTGCAGGTCGACTGACCCCTCTTAGCGGCCGAGCATTGGACCGAGAAAACGTGATGTGCCTTGGGCTTCCAACGTCAACCAGCTAGCTCAAGGGGGTCACTGACACGCCGTATCCGGAACACTCACTCACACTCTCCCCCACTCTCTCCTTCACTCTTTCTTTGGAGTTGCGATACGCACACCCGTGTGCCCATATCCGGTCCATCACCGCCCCGCCCGGGAGGTACTCGGTGCAATGTACCGTGGACGATGCTCTACGTACGGCCCGGAAAAGCTACCGGCCAGGCTGCCGTCGATGAAGTCTCCTAGTCTGACGACACGCCCCCCTTCCATGTTAAACATGTTACTATCGCCGTCAGTCAGTCAGTCAGCCGCGCACGGCGTCTTTCAAGTTTCCACAGACTGGCCAGAACCCTCTCTCACCCGCCATTCCGCCCACAGTCCCCCATACGCACACGTACGTTGCCGCCCGCACTTTTCCTGCTTCTCCCATGGGCCCCCGACTTTGTCCGCTTGATGCATGGTGTGGGTGGTGGTGGTGGGTATCGTCGTCTACGGTCAACGGCCGGCTGTTGCCCAGTTTTCCCCCTTCTTGCCCCGGTTGGAGACGTGATCATGAGGCATGAAGAAAAGCACCTTTCCATCTGTCAGGTGTGGGAACACGCGCGGAGGCGAACGGGGATGTACGGGGGAAAGAACGAGGGAGGGGGAAGAAACCGGCCATTCCTTCCACTTCTGCTTCCACTTCTAACCCACGTGTGAACGACGTACCAAGCAAGGACCGGCAAGGGCTGATTTGTGTGTGCCTTCTGTGTCTTGATTACAAAAAGAAATCTCATCTCCTTCCCTTTCCGCCTGCCCTCTCTCAGTCCTCCCTTCCTACTCCATCCCGCATATATCGCGTCTAATCAGAGTTTTGAAAACTCGCCGCCTCCATCCATTCGTCCATCAACCCATCAAACCTCCTTCCCTCCCTCCCTCCCTTCCATCTCACATCTGGCCGCTTCTGTCCACCTTTTCCGAGCCCCTTGGCCAACCAACGAAGGACAGCGATCCATCTCATCCCATCCCTACGACCTTGACAGTCAAGACTTACCCATTCGTCCGCCACCCACGCATCCTCTCCTGATTCGCCTTGGGATACATCACCGCCTTTCTTATACCCGCCAAACGCCCTGACGAGCATCGTCAACCACTGCCCAAGATGCAGTTCCCCAAGCTCGGTGGCAAGGGCGTTGAGCACAAGGACCGGACAGACGCCGATGCGCTTACGGATTCCAACTCGGTTGACCTCGCGGCTGAGCAGAAGGTCACTTTCGCCGCGTGCTTCCTCGGTCTTGTTGCCAGTATCGGTGGTTTCATGTTCGGATATGTCAGGTATGTCTTGGCTACTCCCTGCCCGAGACACCAATGTCTCGCTTCATCGTCCACCCCTAAAGCGACGTCCGTTTGCTAACCTACCCCACTCCCGCGACAGCGGTCAGATCTCCGGTTTCTTCCTGATGGAGGACTTCATGGAGCGCTTCGGCGAGCCCCAAGACGGAACTTACGTCTTCAGCGCCGCTCGCCAGGGTACTATCGTCGGCCTCCTATGCATCGGCTGCCTCATCGGCGCCCTGACCGCCGGCAAGCTTGCCGACACTCTCGGCCGTCGCCTGACCATTTCGCTCTTCGCTTTCTTCTCCTGCGTCGGCATCGTCATCGAGATCTCGTCCACCAACAAGTGGTACCAGTTCGCCATCGGCCGCCTCGTCAACGGCGTCGGTATCGGTGCCCTCTCCGTCGTCGTTCCCATGTACCAGTCCGAGTCAACCCCGGCCATCATCCGTGGTGTCATTGTCTCGACGTACCAGCTCTTCATCACCCTCGGCATCTGGCTCGCCGAGATTGTGAACTTCGCCACCCACAACAAGGTAGGCTCTGCCTCGTGGCGCATTCCCAACGGCCTCGGTTTCGCCTGGGCCCTCATCCTCGGTGCCGGTATCCTTCTCCTCCCCGAGTCCCCCCGTTACGCCTTCCGTCAAGGTCGCGAGGACGAGGCTCGTCGTAACATCGCGAAGCTTGCCGGTGTCGAGCCCAACGCCATGTCCGTCAACGCCCAGATCGACGACATCCGCGCCAAGGTTGCCGAGGAGAGCGCTGGTGCCGACACCAGCATCTGGGAGATTTTCACCGGCCCTCGCATGCTCTACCGCACCATTCTCGGAGTCGTTCTTCAGGCTGGCCAACAGCTCACCGGCGCCAACTTCTTCTTCTACTTTGGTACCACCGTCTTCTCTGCCACCGGCCTCAGCGACAGCTACGTCACCCAGCTCATTCTCGGCTCAGTCAACGTTGCATGCACTTTCGGTGGCTTGGTTGTCGTCAAGAAGTCGGGCCGTCGCGTGGCTCTCATTGTTGGTGCCCTGTGGATGATGATGTGCTTCTTCGTCTACGCCTTTGTCGGTCACTTTGCCCTCGACCAGAACAACCCCCAGAACACCCCCACCGCGGGAACTGTTCTTGTTGCTTTTTCGTGCTTGTTTATCGCAGGCTTTGCTACGACCTGGGGCCCTCTCGTTTGGGCTGTTGTTGCTGAGCTGTACCCTGCCCGCTACCGCGCTCCCGCCATGGCTCTTGCCACCGCCTCCAACTGGCTCTGGAACTTGTACGTGACTCTTTTTTCGTCGTTGAATCACGAGCTAACACCTCCCAGCCTCATGTCCTTCTTCACTCGCTACATCACCGACGCTATCGATTATCTCTACGGTCTCGTTTTCGCCGGATGCTGTGCCGCCCTCGCCGTCATTGTCTTCTTCTTCGTGATCGAGTCCAAGGACCGCACTCTCGAAGAGATTGATACCATGTATGTGCAGCACGTCAACCCCATCACCTCGGCAAAGTGGCGCGGCGAGGCCCGCAAGACCCATCACAACGAGTCCTCCAGCGAGGCGGAGAAGGCCGAGGCCACCGTTTAAGCACATCGTCAACTTGGATATCAGCTCCTCGGGGCTTTGCATCGTCCATCAGACAATAATATTCAGCGTACACATTCCGTATGCACCATTGGTTCACCAGGCCAAGTCTTGTGTAACATACAACCTTCATTGCGACGGCGTTGGGTGGCATTTGTATTCTTAGAAAGAATTGTTCATGAGAAATGAGACTTAATTAATTATTCATTGATTGAGACCCCCACCCTTTTGATCGACGGCGCTGACCGATACGTGAGACGCTCATGGTGTATACAATAATCGACTCACTGTGCGTGTTATTTACTACGGCGCACACGAAGCAGAAGTATGAAGTTGAGGGTTGGGGTGTCGTCCTACAAACAATACCAATTCGAACACCTCGAGATCCTAGAGCAAATCAAGACATTGAGGCTAATCTATTCTCGCTTTACCTAAGCGCATCATCACTCGACAATGACGTTGAAGTTTGACTAGGCGCAAGCATGCAGCTCTCACAAGTAGATCACTATGAGTCCCTGCAAAGCTAGGATGGCTTCAAGATACTGTCTCCGGTATGGTAGATCTGTAGCTGCCTTTGATCTCTACTCTATGTTTCCAAAATCATGAATAGGGCTGCCTGCCACTCACCTATGTCGATGGTCTATGGGCTACGATATGTGACGCCAAACCTACAAAGTCACCTGTCCACTAAGGCGTCGACAACTGTATCAGGTTCCACTGATAGGGCGACTGCGAAATGCCCCAGTTGACTCGCCACGAGCCCTCTTCATTGGTGGGTCTTTGGATACTTAGCGTTGAAGTAACGGCATCTCGGTTTGATATGAGACGAGGTGCATGAATTGAGCTACGTCGATGCTACCGGATAAATGGAACGGTTGTCCTTGCTCGGGTAAACATTACCAGCAGCACCATACTCTGAGGGGTATGTAAAGCAGGTTGTAGGTAAACTACAGCCGGTGCCATCGTCCATGAGGTCGGTCCTTACAAGTGTAGGTTTCTAAAGAACCTGTCAGCTTCCAGATCTCAACAAAATTAAAGCAATTCCCCCAAAGAAATAATGAGGTTTATCTTGGTGCTTGCTATGGGCTCTCTTCTCCGTATAGGAGCTGCTGTTTCGCCTGGAGTCGACGGTGGTGAATCTCGCGGATTTTCACGAAGCATCACAAAGCGGTACGAATATTCAGGCGTTCGTCGTTCTCAGGACGGCCGGGCTTTGTGGCGCACAGTCGGGCGGCTCGGTTTATTTCCTATGAGTCTGACTTGTTCCATAGGCTCGATACGGCGCAAGTCACGTATTTCCCCGCAGCCAACTCTACTGGCACTGGGGTTCTCGTGTGTCCCGGCGGCGGATACGCCCGCGTGTCCATTGTGAAGGAGGGATATACCCCGGCGGCGTTCTTGAACAACCTGGGCATCGACGCTTGGGTTCTCGACTACACCACGGCCTCGAACGCAACCGCGCCCATCTACCCGCGACCCCAGAGCGAGGCCCTAGAGGCCCTGGACTACATCCGCGAGCAGAACCGCACCACCAAGCTCGGCATCTGGGGCTTCTCGGCAGGCGGCCATCTCGCGGCGGTGACGCTTACCGACCCGGCGGCCCGTCTCGACTTTGGCATCCTCGCCTACCCCGTCATCACACTCGAGGGGAGCTACACGCACGTAGGCTCGCGCGATAACCTCATCGGCGCCAACTCGACCGCCGAGGCGCGGCGTAGGCTGTCGGCGCAGAACCTCGTCTCCGCGACCACGCCGCCCACCTTCTTGTTCCACACGTTCAACGACGGCAGCGTCCCCGTGCAGAACACGCTCCTCTTCGCCGAGGCTATGGCGGCCCACAAGCGGCCGACCCAGGTGTTGGTCCTTCCGAACGGGTCGCACGGGCTGGGTTTGGCTCTGGACGATCCCAAGCGAAGCTGGACACCTGAGCTGGCGCGGTTCCTACGGTACTCCATCTAGAGGGGCGGCATAACTAGTCAAGTAGAAAAGGACCGCCGATAGAATTCAGTCTCATACCGTTGCATGACGCGATTGGCCCAACAACAGTAAGTGTGCTACGTGTTAGTTGTGCACTAACAAGGTGATGTCATGAAGAGCGCACAAGGCAGATACGGTGAGTTGAAAGCGCTTGCTGGAGGCCGATTAAAACAAAAGTTTAGAACACGGCAGAGACGGACAATGGTGAAGATGAAGAGGACTGTGTTGACTGAAACATAAGTTTTTGGCAGCAAACTTGCTACAAGACAGGGCGAGTTTGACCACCAGGTCGCGGAATCGGGTCTCTAGATCTTTAGCTACATCCCGAGGTGTACTATCCGAAAGACTTGGCTGCTGGCTGCTGCAATCTCCATCGCCAAGACTCAAGAGAGCTTGGCCTCGTCAATGTTCCTCAAGAAGAGGGTGTACCACTTGACGAGGTTGATGTGCCCCTTGACGCTCGTCTTCTCGTCAACGGTGTGGATGCCAGCCCACTCGTCGCTCTCGGGGTCGAAGCCGGGCAGGAAGCGGAAGATGTGCTTCGTTAGGTCCCAGTGGTAGCGCGTGTCGGTGTTGCCCGTCATGAGACCGGGGGAGACGACGAGGCCGTCGCCGTAGAGCGCGCGCGTGGTGCCCGACAGGATGCCGTAGGGGGTGACGCCGTCGACCTCGGTCGGCGTGACGGGCGCGGACTCCAGCACCTTGTCGTTGTCCGTGAGCGTGATGCTCGATGGCGTCTCGCCGGCGCCGTCGGCCTCGAAGGCGTGCAGGGTGAGGTTGTACTTCTCGGCGACGGGGCGCACGATGTCGGCGAGCTTCTCCTTGACGCTCGCCGACCGGTCGCCGACGTTGACACGGTGGTTGACGACGACGCGGACGCGCTCGGGGAGCGCGTTGATCTTGACACCACCCTCGATGATGTCCGTGGCCACCGAGGTCGTGAAGAGGTACTTGATCTGGGGGCCGGCCTTGGCGGCTTCCCGGGCCAGACGGTCCGTCTGCTTCTTGCACGTCTGCTGGCCGTCGGCGGCGGGGAGCAGGTCGCGCAGGTTGTCCGGGAACTCGGGCGCGTAGGCGGCGCCGCACTGCAGCTTCTCGAGGTACGGGTTGCCGGGGATCAGCTCGGGCTTGTAGGGGTTCGCCTCGATGCGCGTGACGAGCTCGGACAGGATGCCGATGCCCGTGTGCGGGGGCGGGATGGAGCTGTGGCCGCCGGGGGTGCGGACAACGATCTCGACGTCGATGTAGCCCTTCTCGGCCGTGCCGGGAATGGCAAAGTCCTTGCCCCACTGGGTGTCGAAGCCGGACCCTTCGTCGATGAGGATGGCGGCGCCGTCCTTGCCGTAGCGGTCCAGCAGGACGGGGGCGAGATGGCCGGCGCCGCGCTGGCCCGAGATCTCCTCGTCGAAGCCGAAGGACAGCACGACGGTGCGCTTCGGGGCGAAGCCGGCGGCGATGAGCAGCTCGACGGACTCGAGGATGCCGATGAGGGAGTTCTTGCAGTCCATGGCGCCGCGGCCCCAGACATAGGTGCCGTCGTAGGCGCCGCTGAAGGGCGGGTGCGTCCAGCTGTCGATGGTGGTGGGCGCGACGGGCACGGTGTCTTGGTGGGCCATGAACACGGTGGGCTTCAGGTCGGGGTCGGACCCTTGCCAGGTGTAGAGGAGGCCGTGGGTGTTGACGCGCTCGAGCTTGAGAGTGTCGTGGACCTTGGGGAATGTCTTTGCGAGGTAGGCGGAGAAGGCGAAGAGCTTGTCCCAGCGGTCGTCGACGCCGACGGCGCCGTAATTGTCAAAGGACTCGGTGGGGACCTGGACGGCGCCGGACAGGCGGGCGATGGTCTCATTGCGGAACTTGGGGGTGTCGAGGTACGCGTCCAGCTGGGAGAGGCCGGTCGAGTTCTGGGTCGGGAAGAGCGGGTCGACCTGACGACAGCCAGCGGCAGCGCCCGAAGGGCCGTGGCCGTGGCCGTGGCCGTGGCGGCCGTAGCCGTGACCGCCGAAGGAGGACGGCGCGTGGAGGTAGGTCAGGAAGAGGGCGGCCGGGAGGAGGGACCACCACGCGGTCCGGCGGGAGCGGGCACGGGGCGGGGCGGCAGAGGCGTCCTCCGGCGCCGGGTGTGTGAAGGGGAGTTTCTCAGACATGGTGCGTGCCAATGGGATGCTGCGATTGGGGGTTGCAATTGGGGGATTCGAAAGAGTTGATTGCCGACCTCTCGGTGCGGTGTCTCTGAAGTTGGACCGATGGCAATCAAGGGTAATAAGAGGCGGTTTTGACAGGAAGAGAGGAGAAGGGCGAGCGAGGATGGAGAGGCGAGATGAGAAAGTTGTGGAGAGGTTTAAGCGATGATGTGCTACGCTATGTGTATGACAAATGAGGAGCGAGCGAGCGATACCTTAGGGGAGATAGGTAGGTACCCTGTACCCAAGTCCGTCCAGTATGAGGGAGCTCATGCCGCTATCGCTCGGGCGGAGGGGCGATTTGCAGCGGCAAACTCCACTGTAATTGTTGCACAGCTTCCGAATCGGGGCCTTATCGGCACCGCGGCTGTTGCGTCATCGCCCGGTGGACATCAACCGGGGTTTATGCTCCTTGAGACTGTTGCTCGGCTATCGATACAGCTGCATGGGGGGGGGGGAAGCTTTGCTCGGCTGCTTGGCTGATTGCAGGATAGCTTTGGGCCTGCAGGTAGGATGATAAAGGTGAGGGATGAATGGAGATTCGACAAATGATAACCATCCATCTATCTATTCTACCGAGTACAGACGGGATGGAAGATAACCGACAATGGCTCGGTTCGCTTGCTTGAACGCCAGAAATGCTCTCTCATATGTATGGAAATGCCAGATTTCAGAGTCAAGAGACAAAACGCACACATAGGCGCTTTCACTCTCACATCCACCCACTCAGCAGTCAGTCAGTCAGTCAGTCAGTCAGTCAGCCGCCCTCCCCGTCTAACTAACTCCTCTTCTTCGACCCGTCCAACCGCGTCCGCACGCCTCGCAACAGCGCCCACGCGACGAGCCGGTAGACGACGACGCACCCTGCCAGAGCCGCCATGTTCACGTTGGGATCCACGTTGAACTTGTACAGGTTCAGCACGTCCTCGCCCGTCTCGACAGGACACCGCCCGTCCGGCAGCCTCTGCGCGTCGGTGCACGTAAACGTCACCGACTCGAGGCTGTACGGCGCCAGCGCCCGCGTCGCGTACCGGATCGGCGACAGGTAGTTGAAGATCTTGAACAGCTGCGGCATGTCGATGGACAGGATGCCGGCCATCGTGTTGGCTACCGACATGATGACCGACGTGAGGTTGACGGCGAAGCCCGTGTGGTTGAAGAGCGTGTTGAACATGATGCCCACCGACTCACCGCACGACACCACTCCGAAGCACGAGAAAACGCACACGAAGTACATGGGCGCCGTCCGCGGGAATCCCACCGCCAGGTTCGCCAGCACCCCGAACACGAGGCAGCTGATGATCTCGAACGGCAGCTCGAGCACCGAGTACGCCGCCAGGAACGCCTCGACGCTGTACACGCCGTCGTCGTCCTCGCGGTAAAAGACGTCACGCTCCGCCGGGTACACGGCCACGTTCTGCAACATGCCCACGAAGTAAAAGGCTCCGACCTCTTGCACGAAGCCCATGCGGTTCTGCACAGAGTAGAAGTCGTTCTTGAGCGGCGAGAAGAAGAGCGCGAGGACGGCACCGAGGCCCACCACCTGCATGATGCGTGCGAGGAGCAACGGCGGCTGCCGGCGGAAGTTTATGAGGCCGCGGTGGAGGAGGAGCGGGAACGCTGTGGCGAAGGACGCGCGCTTGCGGACGAGGGCGCCCAGCTCGGCTGGCGTCGCCAGGTTCGCCTTGTTGAGGGACTTGCGTGGGCCTGCCACGACGCCGGGACGCTCGCTCGATATTCTCGCGATTGCGTCCTGGGCTGCCGGCGCCCCTGCTGCGGTCTCGGTTTGTCGGGTGCTCGCCTCCTCCTCTTCGATACCGGACAGACGACCAGTGCCAGTCTTTTCGTCTTTGGTCTCGTGCGGCGCCGTCTCGACCTCTCTCTGCCACGCTTCCACCAGCTTACTGACCTTTTCGCGGCTCTCAGCCTCCCTCGTCTCGTGCTGCAGGTCGATCGTGATGAGATCGAGCGCAAAGTCGGCCGGGTTGCTGTGCGTAGGACATTCGAATCCCTGCCGCTGGAAGTAGGCCAGCATGGCCCCGGCCGACCCTGCGTAAGCGGGGGAGCCGCCTCGAGCGAGTAGCAGCACGTTGCCAAAGTGCTTGAATAGATCGGAGCGCGCCTGGTGGATCGTCAGGATGAGCGTGCGGCCCTCGTTGGCGAGACCTTGCAGCACCTCCATGATGGAATTCGCCGTGAACGCGTCGAGGCCGCTGGTCGGCTCATCGAGCAGCAGGACGCGCGGATCGCTAAGGAGCTGTACGGCGATGGTGACTCGTCGCTTCTCGCCTCCCGAGATGCCCTTGACAAGCTCGTTCCCGACCAAGTTGTCCGCGCAGTCTTTGAGGCCCATCTTCAACAGCACCTCTTCGGCCCGTCTGTGCTTCTCGTCCTTGCTCATGTGGGACGGCAGCCGCAGCCCGGCCGAGAACCTGAGCGTCTCGCGCACAGTGAGCGACGGCAGAAGTGCGTCGTCGTCTTGGCAGACGTACGAGCACACGGATCGGACGACCGAGTTGGACGGCAAGGCGCCGTTGAAGGTGAGCTTCCCTGACGGGAGGTATCGCGTGCTGATGCTGTTGTGGAGTCGCAGAGCCATGGCGTTGAGGAGCGACGTCTTGCCGCTGCCGGACGGCCCCATGATGATGTTCAGCTTGCCCGCATGGAACGTTGTGTTGACGGGGTTGAGGATTGTCTTCGTCGGCATCTTCTTTCCCGAGGGCGCCCTCTTGTCCAGTGCCAGCGCAAAATCGTCCAGTCCCACATCGATGGTGCGCACCTCGGAGATGGACCGCGCCTTCATCTTCTCCTTTCCGGCCGATAGATCCGCGTCCGAGTTCCTCGCACGTGCGATGGTCATCTCCTGCTTGATGTATTGGAGCCCGACGGCCGACAATGCGCAGAAGAAGACGACAAAGGCCACCAGAACGACAATTGGCCTCCAGATCCAGTTGTCCGGGAAGCCGAGGGAATTCATCACGAAGCGGCCGGTATACTGTACGCATTCCGGGTTCGATACACCGCCTTCGAGCGGGCAGTCATAGAAGCTTCCTTCAAACTCGTTGCCGCAATAGGCTCCAAAAGAGTAGAACTGAACTGTGTTAGAAGTACATTTGTGTGTGGGGGGAGGCTTCAAGGCGTCGAGTCACACACACTCGCTCTTGACACTCACCGAATATGTGATCCACTTCAGCCAGCGCACGTAGATCGGGATGGAATTCGCCTGGATGAACATGCCACAAGCCATGCTCTGCAGAGTAAAGACCATGTTCGCAATTAGACTCGCTCCTGGAAAATTTCTCGACGCCGCAACGCAGGTTATCGCGCAGGTGACGGAGATGTAGTGGGTGATCAGCGTGACGGCGAAAAAAATTAAGAACTGGCTGGCGTCCGCTTCGAAGCCGCCCATGAAGTAAAAGATGACGGAGAACAGAAACGGGACGGGCAGGTCTTCGGTGAACAGGCGGGCCAGGCGACGGGAGAGGAGAAACGGGACTGCATCAACGCAGGATTCGCTGTGCTCGCGATCAAAGGTCGGAATGTCGACAGTGAGCCGGTAGACCTCAAACATGAGCGTCAGGTATCCCTGGAGGCCCGTAGCGGTGTAGAGGGCGCCCTGCCGGGACCGGATGCCAGAGAGGTCTTTCGGCAAGTCGTAGAAGATGTACCCCGTCACGACGGACATGAGGATGGCCTCGACAATGGACGCCAACATGCCCATTGGGTCACGGTACGTGACTTTGAACGTCCTGTCAGTCAGGACTCGGATCTGTCGGCCGTATGTGGCGTGCTTGCTGGTCTCAGATCTTGCGCCTCGTCCCCGTCTTGACAGAGTCTGGACGGCCTTCTCTGACGGTTTGAACCTCTTGACGCTTTCGTGAGCCCACGCAGTCTTGAGTTGATTGACCCGCGCCGCTGTCTCTTCCTCAAGCTCGGGCGTGCGGTTGTCGATGGCGGCCACGTCGATGAGAAACTCGGCCGGGTTGACGAACTGCGGCAGCCTGAAGCCCATGGCCTCGAACCATGGCACACAGTCGCTGGCCGGGCCCGAGTACACGGGGCTTCCCTTGGTAAGAATGATGAGGTTGTCAAAGAGATCCCAAATCTCCGACCGCGGCTGGTGGATGGTCGTGATGACCGTCCTGCCCTTGGTCGCCAGCCTCTTCAGCGTGCGTACAAGCTGGAAGGCACTCGTCGCGTCCAGGCCGGTGGTCGGTTCGTCGAGGAACAGAACCGACGGGTTCGCCAGCAGCTGAACACCGATGCTGACCCTCCTCTTCTCGCCGCCGGAACACCCTCGGTGCTGACTGTTTCCTATCCTCGTGCTGGCGCATTCCTTGAGTCCCAGTTCGAGAATGACCTCCTCAACGATGCGCATTCTTTCCTCCGCTGTCGTGGGCGGCGGCAACCTCAGGTCGGCAGAATACCGCAGCGTTTCTCGCACAGTCAGAGTGGGGAGGAGAATGTCCTGTTGCATGACGTAGGCATGCCGTGCATTGTGAATGCCCTCGTTGCCGTTGAAAGTGATGGAGCCGCCCTGGGCCAGGCGGGCGCTGATCATGCGTTCCGACATGGTGTTCAGCAGTGTCGTCTTCCCAGAACCGCTGCCTCCGATGATGGCCGTCAGCGTTCCGGGCCGCAAGGAGGCGTCGACATGGTGCAAGAGAGTCTTGGAGCTCGGTTTGGGGTTAAACTTGGCCTTTGCCAACTCCGGATAGGTGGCAGGGTCGAGCCATGAGGGCGAGGTGTCAACAGTGACGGCCAAACCGCGGATCTGGACGTCAACGGACTCGACATCATCAAGCGAGATGTGACCGGCGCCAGACAGCGAGTAGCGGCCCGGACCGATATGATCGGCTGGCGCAATCGGATCCATTGTGGTTTCGACGGAGCTGGGGCGGTCGATCTTTTCCACGTCGAGGACAACGGGTTGGCCGTGAGGCGTGCCTTTGGACGGTTCAAAACCGGTGCTGTCGTGGCCAGGCTGGGCCATGACGAGCAGAGGCGACGGCGCGGCAGAGACGCTGGCTGGTGTGCTGGTCGCTCCTTTTGTCTCTCTTACGGCCGCAAGGCGTGCATGCTGTTCGTCGCTGAATACTTGACCACTAAGATGCTGAAAAGTTGGAAAGACGAGATACCGAGGTTTACAGACGGCTTTACGTAGAATATCAGAGAGTGTGTTATCGGAGATGCGTCGAAAAGTTCGAGAATACCACCGGTGGAAGATGGTGAGGAATCCCCCCGCTTGGGAGTGGGTGACGGCGGCGTGGCACTACGAGCGAGAATTCGGCGCGGATCCTCCGGTGGTTGAGTCGGCAAGCGATCGAATATGTCCCTGTTGGCACGGGAATCGCGATGCGTGACGCCTGAGAAAGGTGCCCTGTTCGACTAACTAGACAAGAGCCGGCCAGGAAAGAGGTGGCGGCGTAGGGCAGACGGCGATGGCAGCGAGACAATACTTTAAGCGGCTGATGGCGGGTGTACGAACGGGTAGTCCAGATGCACCTCTCGGGTCGTTATGCAGAAGGAAACAACACGAGAATACAGCTCGATCAGCAGTCGGGAACGACAGCGATAATCAAATAAAAAGGCAAGATGACAAGCGCCTGCGCCAGCGCCTGTTCTGGTTGACTCCCCATGCCGCCGCTTGCTCTGTTGTGGATCGGTTGGCTTGGTTGGCCGATGGATGCATCCTCATGGTGTCGAGGACCCCCGTCCACTAGGCCCATTTTGCCCCATCAAATGCCCTCCTTTCACTAGGTATGCTCCAAGCTCGAGGGTTGTGCTGCTTGGCCGCGCTGGGTGGGTTCATTTGTGGTGGTGGTGTTTTGGGACATCGGGCAGCTCAGTGACGGTTATGGGCGAGGCAAGCCGCCTGTGATCAGATGCAGCTAGCTGCACCTATCCCTTGCACAGTCAGTCATGATCTGCTCCCCATGCAAGCTCACAGATCCCTGCGCTCGGGTCCGCTCATCAAATCAAGTTGACTGCAGCTTGCAATATAATGGCGGCGGAAGGCCAGCAAACAGCATTTGCGCCGGTCTAGTCGGTCTGGAGGCTTCGCAAGTTGTGGCTGTAGACGAGGTGGAAAACAAGGCAATGAATGCCAAGAGAATATGTTTGGGGCAATCTCGACATGTTTGACAAACTGCCAGGAGAAGCCAAGCGCGCCTCGGGTGGACTTCGACGCTTCGACGCCTGATGCTTCTGGTGCGCCGCCATGTTTGCGGTGATCAAAGATGACAGGATTTAGGGGGAACGCATCTGTATAGTGTAGTCAGACCGTCCAGCGACGGATGAGGCTAGGGTAGTCCGTTATATTCGTCTGTGACGGAGGAATCCCAAGCTGACGGGACAGGGGGCGGGGTTGGGTTGACAGACGGCCATTCCGCGCACTCACTCGTCGAGCGAGCTGCTCGTCCAGAGTGATCGGAACCTGCTTCTCTTCTCTTATTGGCACGGTCGGGTTGCCGATGTCTCGGAGCACACGCACTGGCGGCCGCGCCCCGGCCGAGCGAACCGGGTGAATGTCGTCGCAAACACCACACCAACTGCGCCAGCCAGCCGTCAGTTCTCGTCTGCCCGCTCAGCCCGTTCAATATCAAAGACGGGGGGGGGGGAGAAGAACTGTGCCAAGTCCTGAAGTGGGTGCATGGAATACGATGACAGGTTGTGAATTTAAGGAGAGAGCATGTTCATTGGACATTTTCGACCATCCATGAGGAGGGGAAAATAGAAAGCGCAGCAGTCCAAGGGACGAACGGGGCGACCAACCCCACCGGCTGTTCTCGCTTATGGCAGCTCGCTTATGGTAGCTCGCTTAGAGACTTTCGGTACGTACCTACAGACGCAGAAGGAAACCTCGCTTGGTTTCGTACTATTCGGTTAGCGACCTCGCCTACTACGTAGAGAGTTTGGCTCGCTTGGGCCGGAAGATGTGGGGTATCGCGGCGGCAGCAAAGGGGGGATTCCCGTATCCCGGTTTCCGAAGGACCCACCCCAGAGAAGGAGCATCTCTCGTTTCTGGACGGAAGGCCGCGAAACTGTTCATCTAGTTTACGAGCAACCCACTGTCTAAAACACAGGAGCCGCAGCAGGTCCCACGGGCACTCGGCCCGCGTTCGCCCCCGCTTGGTGACAGAGCTTGGGTCCGTACCGAGCCGGGGTAGTCCACACGGCTATGCATCGTCGCCCAATTGTCCCAAAGCAACAGGTCTCCCTCCTCTTCCAGCGGAAGCATGATGTACTCGGGCTTCAGAATACGCATTTGTATATCGAGCCAAATACGCCGAACCTCGACGATGTCGTCGAATATCCTGACTTCGTCGCCCTGGCTCCTCCGGATGAAGAGCTTCTTGGCTGCGTTGGCTTGCACTTGAAAACACTTCTGTCCTGTGGCGGGATTGACCCAAATCATCGGGTACTGTTTCCCTTGTCAGGACCTCTTGATATTAGGACACGATGCGCCCTCTCCTGGCTCTACGGACGACTGTCTCTGTCTGATCTAGGCCATGTCGAGCCTCAGTTCCTGTCACAAAAACGACGCCGTTAGTTGTGGGCATCAACTAACGCCTTATATCTTGTAACACACCCCCTAGGTTTTGCACTATAGTAGGGAAACTAATGCTTTAAACCTTCTAATTAGGTATGTGTTGCTGAAGTCTAGGTAGTTAAATCTACAGACGATACATACGAAAAACGCCTAGGTTAGGATTTAAACCTATAGGTTAAGACAGAGACAGTGCGTTATTACTGCACTTAAAACTATTATAGCACAAACAGGTAAAGCTAGGCTTATAACTATTATAAGTTAGAGCACGCAGTAAGGTATAGGAGAATAGAAGGGAAAGATGCTTATTCTCTAGAAAAGTAAAGAGAGAAATGATGTCCTAGTTATATATATGTGTACATATGAAAAGGCACGTGAGGCAACTGATTCAGTGAGCCTTGAAGTATTGAGGGTTTCCTTGTGACATTAAGCTTATAAGGAACGTCTTGAGATGTGCTGATTTGCCTTACAACAAGTTAAAGATGGCATAAATGGCGAGTATGACTGGGCTCATAATTGTCACAAAAACGACGTATAGTGCAAAAACTGGGGGGTGTGTCACGAGATATAAGGCGTTAGTTGTTGCCCACAACTAACGGCGTCGTTTTTGTGACAACAAAGGCTTCCGACTCCAATTTGGAAGAACAAAAGCTCACAATGAACACTAGATTCTTCATTACTAACTTCGTGTTGCCAAGAAGACCTCGAGTTGAAGCTTCTTTCGTGTAACAAGAAAGTTCCTTATCAACTAAGGGGAGGTCGGAGTCATTGCTGGACCGATTGCCATGGTCATTTCTGTCTGATTCAGCCACTGGAAGCGAGTGGTACTTTTGGCTCGAGGTTTTGAATTTGATAAACTTGAACATCATAGGAGGAAATATCACACAGCAACTGAGTGATATAAACTGTGCGTGTGAAGTAATGTTCTGGTGAGTGGCGTTGGTACCAGAGGTAATTGTAGAAAACACATGAGCAAAAATGATGAAAAGAAAACCTGAAAAGTCTCAAAAAGCCGTATGCTGTGATCGGTGCGGTGCCAGGCTGGCAATAGTGCTGGCGACCGTAGGCATGGCGACAGTGGGCGGGCGCTAGCAATAGTGCTGGGCAGCAGCGGGCAGGGGCTAGCGATACACAGTAGTGCTGGTAGGAGCGGGCAGGGGCTAGGATCTAGGGCTGGCTGTTAACTTCTTGCCTCACATAAATGGTTGATCTAAAACAGCTGGTACAACAAACAGTATTAAGGTTAGAGTTTGGGGTTAGCTTTGGGTTAGATCGGCTCAAGGTCTTGCATTGGTATCCACTTGTCATACATGGAAATACGAATATGTATTGCAAAGTTGGCTTGGAGTTTTGACTGGCTCTCGATTATGTGGTGCTGTCGTCTGTTTTAAACCAGCACACAGTCCATGTGCCCTCGCCCAGCGGCCGCTAAGCGCAAAGACCTAGTGCAAAGTTGAGTTTGGTACAATTAGGTAGCTCTGTGTCCATTCTGTTCCTCTAGAGCGACTTTGTAAAATCTTACTACAAAGTTACATCCCCAACACTAAGTCTACTAAGGAGAAGCCGCACGACCGGATTCGTCTCTCCAAACCGTTCCTCCAGATCACTGATTTTCTCCTCCAGCGCAGCCTCGAGCTCTTGCAATTCCCTCAATGTCAAGGCCATGGCATCTGAACTCTTGAGAAGCCCCAAACGTATCGCTTCGTCTCCTGTGGGAGACGTGCAGGCTCAGCCGAGACGCCTTTGGCAGCATTCACGGTGTGTTGTCTGAAGATACCCATGATCAGGTCCTGATACTCCGGGTTCTGCCGCAGAACTAGAATCATGGGGTAAGATATCTTCCCCTCATCCAGGTCCTCACAAAATCCCTTTAGGTCGGAGTACTCGCTTGAGTTGAAATTCATGAAGTCATCCCTAAATCTGGTCTGGAAGAACCTGCCGAGCAAGCGGCACATTCCATCCAAGAGCTGCGCAACTTTGTCATTGGCAACAATGGATCTCGCGTGGAACATTAATCTTGTAATTACTCCATCCCGCCGTTGGAATTTCTAAAAATGAGATATTCATCAAGAGCTTCAATTTCGTCAACGTCACGGCGTTTCATGAAATCAAGCCATTTGGATTGACATGTGTTGATCATACGCAAAGCGCGTGGGCTATCAATATTCATTGCTTCCAGAAGACATTTGGAAATGTACTTCTTCATCCTCATTGATCGATCCAGTGCCTTTGGTCACCGGTGGGGAGCTATGACACTGATCTCAATAGATTGGATGAGGTTGTTATGCTCCTTGAGAGCTTCCTCATACGTGAGGTCATCACAAAAGTCTGACTCACCCGATTAGTGTCTTAACGTCAATATAGTAGGACACTTGCCATCGTGGATGTTTCCCATGTTGGCGAGATAGGTGATGATCCCCAAACGCTCAGGGAGCGATTCAGGGAAGATGAAAGCACCCCAATTGTCAACCGGACTCCACGAAGAGCCCGACTTCCGCTCCCATCCGTCGCCGACATGTGAGCCCCAGTCCTAAATCGAACACTTTGTTGCTTCATCAGCCAGATCGTTTCGCTGGTGAATGCGGATGGCAAGACTAGTAAAGCAGCCTGTAGACAAAGCCACTTCACGGTCAATATCAACCGAATGTTTCCAGATGTCGTCCATGGTAACTTGAGATATTGTGCAGTTGGATAGGAAGAAACCTGAAAGCATATTCAAGCTTTTCTTGAGCACGTGGTACGTGGGATAATGGTCACTACGAGCTTCATATCTGCCCTTGCCTACCCAAGAGCCATCAACGGCCTTATCTGAGCCATGCATCAAGTAGCAATCACCCAAAACTCAACTCCATAGAAGTTTGGCCCTAGCTTCGCATTCCTTGCCACCTCGGCAGCGGCCCTATCGCTGATCTAATGCTTTCCACGAGTATCTAATCGCATCAGCCGCTGCTTTCCAATGCACTGTGACTATCGGTCCTCGAATCAAAAATGCCGACGTTTCCAGAGTTTCGTGCGGTCAAAGCAACGTTAAACATGAAGGACGTTGCTTGCTATCACTCTTGGTTTCAACTCGACCTGTTTGTCGAATTTTGGCGATACATCCTTGAGTTGATTGGGGGCGGGTAGCCAAGGATCGACTTAAAGGCCAGCCCCATAGAGGTCTACATCTTCATACCAGGCTGTCAAATCTTCCTAGACTAGCCATAACCTCGTGGGTCATCTCTAGGGTACGGATGTGTGGGGTTGTTCTCTCGCTGTAAGGGTTGTCGAAGAACATGTCTAGTGTGTAGGCAGGAGGCAAAAATGTTGTCGATAGTGTGTCTGTCTGACGACCCAGCAGGCAACAACTTAAGTTCTGGGCTGGTTTAGTTATTGTCGTAGTCAAAAGTGGATCCACACTTGCTAAGCTGCAATTGTGGCTTATATGCGCCTTGCGACAGTTATGTAATAAAAGCCTTTAGAACACAGTGTTTTTTAAAGCTTTCTAAGTAACACGCTGGTTTTCTGGAAAACAAATCCTATGCCAAGCTTTACACCGTTCTTGAAGCTTTGTCTGACCCTCGTCAATCTTTACTCGTGAGTTGCACGCGTCTTGTGCTGTCCTGTGTATTCAAGGTCACAGCCTACAAAATCTACGCGCTCTCACCTTGCACAGGATTTCTTATTCCGGACTAAATAGCGTGAAAGCTAAAGCTGAAAGTCAAAGTTGCCTCAGCGAAGCGAAAGTGGACATTCACAAA
This sequence comes from Colletotrichum lentis, assembly GCA_003386485.1. Taxonomy (NCBI): domain Eukaryota; kingdom Fungi; phylum Ascomycota; class Sordariomycetes; order Glomerellales; family Glomerellaceae; genus Colletotrichum; species Colletotrichum lentis. The sequence continues at coordinate 2,176,302 of NWBT01000044.1, forward strand.
ACCTCCACAAGATCATGCGGAAAAGAGTGTGCAGAAAAGAGTGCATAAGGGTTTATGTACCAGGAGCCCAAGCAAATGCTGGAATCTCTTGCGCGCACTCTTTACACTGTAGCTGTATCTAGGGTATCCCAGTGTTAGCAATGCTGCAACAATGTGTAGGCTTGCGTATCAACGCTGTACGTCGAAACTATTTACTTTAAGAACCTTCGCATCATGTGAATCAGGAGCTTGCGAGTGGAACTAGCCCTAAGCTTTTGCCTATGCCATTGGATAGCACCACACCTACTTCGGCGGGAGGCTGAATGCAACCGCCATGCGAGATTAGCAATTGCCAGGACTACTCACTTGTCCAAGAGAAAGTGGNCCCCCCCCCCCGACGGCATTATCCACTCACTCTTTCGACCACGCCCTGAGTCAGATAACCACATCTCACTACGATCAAGACCTACGCCGCTGTGCCTATTGCCCTAAGCTTGGCAGAGTCGTTGATATCCACGACACGCGAATATCGTCAAGTAGGCGACAGGTCTTCGCATTTCAGTCCCCATCTTCGGGTGCGCGGGCTTCCGAGATCCATACTGTAATCGGCCTTGGGTCTTCGACGAGGAGGATGCTGTCTGCCTCCTCAAAGCCGCGTACGACAGGGGCATCAACACATGGGACACGGTCAATGTCTACTCCAACGGCGTGACGGGAACTATCATTTGCAAGACGCTAAAGAAGTACGGCCTATGTCGAGAATAGAAATATCCGATGACCAAGCGTTTCTACGCCGTGGGCGAGCACCAGGACATCCAGCATGCTCTGATGCCCGTAGATAACTCCAAGGACTAACAAAAGATGTTTGGATTCTCGAGGGCGGCAATATTCAACGCCCTTGAAGCAGCGCTTCGTAGGCTCGACACGTCTTATATCGACGTCTTGCAAATCCGCCGTTTTGACCATCTTGTGCCCGTTGAAGAGACCCTGCCAAGGCCCCAAGCGCTGGATGACCTCGTCCGGTCAGGTAAAGTGCGATATATTGGAGCAATCAGTATGTGGGCATGACTGTTTGACGTCAAGTAAGTAATTCCGCTTAGACGATCGACGCCTTCCATGCAGAATTGTTGATATGTGATGGGTAAAGCACCTGGCCGAGTCACTTGGATGGACCAAAATAATCAGCATGTAGAATGGCTATAATCTTCGCTACAGGGAAGAGGAAAGGGAGAAGACTCGCTACTGCAACGGTACGGGGGTTGGCCTGATTCCTTGGTCTCCTCTTTGCAATGGTTGCCTTGCGTGTCTGCCCTCTCCAATGGGGCGTGCTTTGAGTAAGAGGCGTTTGAAAGCAAGCTTGGCGGTTCGCTTGGGAATGTAGAGCCCGCCTTTACCATCAGATCCAAGGTCGCTGAGGTCGCCGAAAAGAGAGGCTGGCCCATGAGCCATGCTGCGCTGGCCTGGATCAGGAAAAAGTCGCCAGCCCCATCGTGGGATTTACAGATATAGGACAGGCTGACGATACTCTGGAGGCAAAAGGGGAAGACTCCCACAAAAGAAGAAGAAGACTAGTGGGAGGAGTTGTATAAACCAAAATCAATAGACGGTTATCAAAAGAGTGGTATTGAAGGCAACACCACTTCGTTAGGAGTTTGACACCTCTGCTCATATTCTCTACTTTTAGAAACAGCCTGGAGTGTTCTGTTCCAGGCATGAACTACAAGGTCCCCATAGGAATTGTAGTGCTTACATTCAATATGCTCTGTGTGCGTCCTTTCTACAAGGGTAATGTGGTGAATGTGACCATGTTGTACTATACCAGCGTGACGCATAGATAGGCTAGGATTGCAATGAGAAACACAGGGTTCCAAGGGCCCATCTCATGCAGCCTGTGCAGCGTTTCAAGTCTTCTAGCTATCTCTGGCGCCTCGATATGTTGCCTTGCAAACTGGATGACTGCATCTGTACTGTCTTTGTAAGACGCAGGGCGCAAATGACCTTGTAGCGTGCAGGGCGCAAGCTGAAGCGCAACCGTCATAGGTTCTCGACGACGTTGTCTCCTGGTTCAACACATGTCTGGTCCGGACGGGGACGGCACGAGGATATCTCTCGGCCAAGGCCCGAAACGCCGTCACCTCACAGCTGCCACGAAGACACCTTGGCCAGACCATGCTGTACTTTGAACGATCCTACTGTATCCGCTGGGATGCACTAGAAATCTTGGCTGCAATAGCTGCTGATGACAGTGGCGTCACTGATTCTCGTTGTTCTCCGGGCGGGCACTCCAGCGAGATGTTCGGTGTTGATGATCCCTCAAACGATATACATCGAACAAGAAGCCTCTTCGAGGCAGGTCAGGCCATCTTGAAATCATCTTATCATTCACGTAATCTACCTAGGGTCCTAGTCAACGCCCATGCATGCAAACCGACGGCGCTTAACCAAGTCATCGCTCGCGAAATATGCGCCTTATCCAATCCATCACTCTTCTCCATGCCATATCTCACATGAATGAACCGACCCCGCTTCTTAAGCCACACGCTTCTCGGTAATAGCCTCGCCAAGCGGAACCTCGCAGACAAAACCCCCGTTCGCTCCGCCGTACTCGAAGACCTTCCGGCCGCGGACCCACGTCTCCCGCACGCGGCCGGCGAACTCGTGGCCCTCCCACGGCGAGCAACGATTCTTCCACCGCATGTCGCCGGACCGCAGCGTCCAGGCGTCGACGTCGTCGAATACGCAGATGTCGGCGTCCATGCCCACCCGCAACGCGCCCTTGCGGTGCGCCAGGCCGACCTGCTTCGCCGTCGCCTGACTGCACAGGCGCACAATGTCGACGATGGACGGCGCCGCGGCGTCTTGGTGCTCGGCGGCGCGCGCCTTCGCGGCGGTGTAGACGATCGGCAGGCCGAGGCCGACGGAGGAGATGCCGCCCCAGGCGGCGAAGAAGTCACCCCGCGAGCTGCTGTCGGCGACGGCCAGGGCGGCGTCCTCGAGCGTCTTCTCGGCGAGGATCTTGCCGACGGTCTCGCCGGGAATCCTCATGTCGACGCCCGAGTCCGAGTGGTGCATGTTCAGGGCGTGGGCGTCGTCGGCTGGGGGGGATGGCGGCAGAGCAGGCGGCGACGGCGCGGTCTCGAGGTGGCTAGGGAGGAGCTTCAGCTGGGGTGTGCAAGGGGAATGGTCCGAGACGATGGTCTTGATGCACGAGTCCTCGGCGACGAGCTCGTCCCACAGGCCGTCCCGGTTGGAGCGCTCGCGGATGGGCGGGCAGCACTTGTGGCGGGTGTCGCCGTCGGCGATGTCCTCGGACGCGAAGCCAAGGTAGTGGAAGCACGTCTCGGCGGTGATGTTGATGCCCCTCCGGCGAGCCTCCTTGAGAAGGGGGATGGCCTGGGTAGCGGATAGGTGGACGATGTGCAGGTGAAGGTCCGGCGCGAGGTGGGCGAGCGACAGGATCTCCTCGACGGCATATGTTTCGAAGGAGGGCGGGCGGGACTCGAGGAAGGTCTGGTAAGAGTGCAGCTCGCCGGTGGGAGCCAGGGGCGGCTCGGACTGCTGGACGGCGTCGCCTACCGAGTCGGCGATGGGGGGGATCATCTCGGCGTGGAACATGAGCGTGGTGGGCGTGCCGTTGAGCTTCTCCATGGCGAGCGCCACGTCTTTCGCTGAGACGGCGGGGAATTCGTCAACCTGGGAGGAGGATGGGGGTTAGCAAAGAGTTGGTCATTCTGAGAGAAGCATGCTCGGCGTGGTTGTGGTTGGGTGTGTATATGCGCGTGCATGTTTGTGAGTGTGTGACTTACACCCGACTCGATGAGGAAGCCCTTGAAGCCTCTCACGCCGGCCTCGACTAGAGGTAACAGGTCATCTGCGTTCCCGGGAATGACGCCGCCGTAGAAGCCGACATCTACCCAGCACTGGCCCCGGCTCGCGGCGAGCTTCTCCTCGAAGCCGGCCACCGTCGTGGTGGGCGGGATGGCGTTGAGGGGCATGTCGACGACGGTGGTCACGCCGCCAGAGGCCGCGGCGCGCGTGCCGGTCCAAAAGCCCTCCCATTCGGTGCGGCCGGGCTCGTTGAGGTGGACGTGGGCGTCGACGAGGCCAGGCAGCAGGAGCTTGGAGCCGTGGTTGACGTAGAGCGTCGAGGCCGGGAAGGAGGTCTTGGGGAGGACGGCGGGGACAATGTTGACGATCTTGCCGGTGGTTGGGGAGACCGTTATCGATGCAGGCGTGAGAACGAGGTCGTCTTCGGCAAAGGTGAGTACGGCGCGCGTTGAGACGAGAACCACGAGGGACGCCGACGCGGTGTCTTGGGGGACGGTCATGGTGACGAGGGTCGAGAGGGTTCGCGATAAGCTCGTCCTGGAGCTTGGGGAGGTCGTGGTCCGATAAGGCAAAGGTGGTTGAGTCTCAGGAGAGCTTTCCTCACGAAAAGACGCTCTTAGACAGCTTGTTGCTGCTTCTTCGGAGCCGGGGTATCGGGGTGGAAGCTTATCTTGATCGCGGGGTGGCGGGGGAAATGTTGTGGTAGTATGAGAGACGCACGATGTGTCTTGAAATATTAGGGTAGGTGAGATGGTGTGAGTCGTGCAAGTGAAGGTGAGTTTTACTTGGGTATCCAACCACTGATGCTATATTACTCTCTTGAGTTGCCCACAAAGAGACAGTCTGGTTAAGGAAGAGAGAAAGAGAAGGAGAAGGGACTCAGGGGGAAAAGAAGGAGGAAAGGAAGGACCGCCGTCTCGAATCTTACTCAGAACACGGGCATCCGTTGTTCGATCCACAGCCCACTGAGTTCAGACAGAGCTGGACGGCGGGACAGGCCCCCCATACCAGACCAGGCATTCCCTTCCATCCATTCTTCTGAGCTTCCATCTTTAGATCCTGATAAGATAAACAACGCCCTCTGACAGGCTGAGGACAAAGGCGCGTATCAAAGAGAGGCTACACAAGGCGAAGAAGGCGGGGGGTCCAGCAAGCCGAGGCCCTCCCGGGACGCCGCCACGCCGCCAAGTCTACTGTCGTGTTGTTGACCACTACTCATCGCCTATTGCCTATCCCAACAAGTCCAGCTAAACCGCGCCGTCGGCCTCTGTGTCCTAGCCGAAGTGTAGTGGTGTGGGGTGCGTTATCGAACCCTTCTTTCACTTTCCTAGGACGGGACCCTGAATCTTTTCTTCGAATGTTGTTATCAGAAGAACCTGATTGGCCGCCCCGTCATCGGACACAGCCGTTCCCCGGTCTAGGCGTCTAAAGGGCCGGCTTAGTCACCCACCGCTCACGCCGCTGGCGAATTAATACAGAGGCACGGTGTACCGCCTGCCTCCCTACTCCGTAGTGGTGTCGGCCATTCTCGGAATATTAGTCGGTGGCCCCCGATGCGCCTGCGCCTGCTTCCCCTTTGTCTCTTTTAGCTTCGAGGCCTTATCCCGGATTTGTGTGCTTATCAGCTGTTGTTCTTCGAAGGCTCCGCCGCCGCCGGTGCATTGGAGGGGACCCAAGGCGTTCTAAGGCGTCGTCCAAGCTTCAGTTGGGAGTTTTGATCGAGTAATGATCGAGTAAAACACCGCTACTTTGGGGAATGCGACCCGCCATTTCATGCGCCTCCCGGTCCCGAGGGCGAGTTTTAGCCTTCCTTTTCCTTCTCTCCCATTTTTTCCCTCTTCCTTCTCCTCGTGCAGACTCTTCAGCCGGTGTCTGCGGCAGCAAGCAAGACTCGCTCGCCTTGGTTCTAGACCGGGTCTCGGCCTCGATGACGGCTCGAACCTATCTTCCCTTAACCGACAGTTGCTATTACTCGATCATTTCTGCTACTTAGTAGCGTCGTCGTGCGTCATGCGACGGTCCAGCCCAGTTGTCCGAACGATCGCCCCGGCTCGGCCATAGACCACCCGCTGACCCCCTGCCCCGAGTCATTTCCAGCCGAGCACTCTAGTGGTCACTTGTCCAGACGCGAACCCGGCCCCGGTAATCGGTGCTCCATCTCGGTGTTCATTGCGGCTTGTTTCGGGCCCTGACTCTAATGGCTTCATGTGGCCCGTGCGTGCTTCGTGATCCCGTCGTCTTCCCCCTACTACGTAGTAGAGGAAACACCGCTGCAGAATATTAATAATGGACACCTCGGCGCCGGGTTTCCATCAAGCTTCGCTGGTCCCTGGCCGGATCCCTGCTGCTCTTCATGCCGTTTCCAGCGCAGTGCTGCTCACACGCTGCACGCTGCACGTCCAATGTAGCAACTGAGCGACGTAATGGAAACCGCATCTCCACGGAGTTCACCGCTGCCGCCACCAGCAAATAACCCGAACTGGAGGCGGGGGGGGGGGCACGAGGTGATGTTGCGGATCGAATTCTTCGAGATTCTTCTTGGCCGTGTTTCGATCGAGTGAAAGATTCCCATGTCGCCAATCGCCTGTGGAGCTTGCTGCCGATGCCTTACTCTGTAGATGACAAATGGGATGCACCCAGGTATCTATCTTGTCGGAAATGTAGACGCCTGCGCGTCGACAGAACCCAAGCATGAATCTTGCTTGCTCTTTGCTCCTCCGTCTTCAACACTCACCCCCGTGCCAGTTCCGGTATCAAGAAGAGCAAGTAAGGTATGCTATTGAGCTGAAGGTTGTGGCCAATTCTACCTCATTGGTTCCTGTTCATCTCCCCTCACGCCGCCGTCTAGGTGTGTAATATCGTTACATGTACTCTGTCAAGAGCCCAATGGTCTGTTGTACAGGGTGTGTCGAATGCACATACCATAATGCGTGCATCCCTCGTTTCTCTTTCTCCTTCGTTTTGTACAAGTGTGGATGGCATGGTGGTGGCCGGCCATTACCACCCAGTTCAATTACTTTGTCCTCTTCAACGCCTTGACGGCCATTTCAACAAGCCCGTCCTTGGCCTCGCTGTCGGGGAACTCGCTGATGGCCGCGATGGCCCGCTCCGAGTAATCCTGGGCCAGTGCCCTTGTCTGCTCGATGCCGTCGCTCTGGAGGACCAACTCGCGTGCCTGAAACGGTGTTAGTCATAACCTTCTTTTCTCCAAGCAAGCCAAAAGAAGGGGGAAAAAAACCCCCCAAAAAACCTGTCCATTGGTATCGCATCGCACGCGCATGTTGCTTACCCTCGCCACGTCACCCTCTTGCTCAAACTTCCGGCCAACGAGCGCACCCAACTCCGGCATTGTCTTCCACGCAAACAGTAGCGGGGCCGTCGCGAGACCCAGCTCCAGGTCGGCTCCGGCTGGCTTGCCCAGCTCCTTCTCGCTCCTTGTGTAGTCGAGCATGTCGTCGACCAGCTGGAATGCGAGACCCAGGTTCTTACCGTAGGCGTACGCTGCCTCGACCGAAGCAGCGTCGGACCCACCGAGGATTGCCGAGGCCCGGCACGACTTGGAGATCAAGCTGGCCGTCTTCAGGTAGGTCTTTTGGAGATAGTAGGTCAGCGTCTCCTCCGACCACACGGGCCTTCGCTCATCCTGCTCGGTGTTCTTGAGCTGCATGAACTCGCCCTCGACAAGGTTGGCGATGACCGTGGCGAGAAGCTCAATGACCTCGGAGTTACGCAAACGAGCCAGCGCAACGGATGCGCGGCCCAAGAGGAAGTCGCCGGCCAGGACGGCCATCTTGTTGCCGAATTCGAGGTTCGCCGATGGAGATCCGCGGCGCGATACGGAGTGGTCGATGACATCGTCGTGAAGAAGCGATGCCGTGTGGATCAGCTCGGTGATCTCGGCGAGGCGTCGTTGGGAAGGGAGGATGTCGGAGTCGACCTCGGCTGGCTCGGGCGCAGCACTCGTCAGGGGCGAGCTCGGGTTGACGTCGACGAGGATGTTGGGAGGGGATATCGCCGTGTCAACGCCACCAATGACCTGGCCCGAGTGCAGTCGAGGACCCTTGGGGCACAGCGCGGTGGCTCTCGCCATGAGCAGGACGATAAGGGGCCGCATGTGCTTGCCCTCGGCCTGTGTGTAGTATTTGGCAACCCGGTCCAGCGAAGGATGGCCCGAACCCAGAAGCTTCCGAATGTTGCCCGTCAGAAATTTCATCTCCTTGGCCACCGTCCGCAGCGGATCGATGTGCATGTCACCCTTGGGGATAACGCGGTTGACTGCGTTAGCGGCCATGGTAGATGCGACGGACACGGCAGCACCCCAAGCAGAGGATCGCCTCGATGACGAATGGTACAGCGCGCTTGTCAGAGGTAACCGGAGGTCGCGAGGGGCGGTTCGCCGACATTGCGCACATCGGGAGCCAGGCGAGGAGAGGATGGATCGTGACGTTATCGACGAGGTGCTGCGCAGCGCTGCCGCTGCTCCCGAACGGAGCTGCATGGCTCCGGTAATGCTCCAAAGAGGTGTCAATGGAGAAGAAAAAGAACCGTCAAAGAGACCGACAGCATCAGTATTGTTTTAGACCTGCTCCAAGCCCGGAAAATGCGGCAATTGGAAGCTGTGGATGGTGGAGAGGTGATGATGATGATGATGCGAGTCGATGACTTTTTTCCCTCCTAATTTTCGCCCTCCCGCGCCGAGAATTCAACCCGCAAAGAAAGTCGGGTCCTTCCCACGGCGTGCCTTAGGTAAGGTACGTACCTGTCTTCACAGGCACTTTGGTTGGTGCAGCCCCCCAGAAACAGCATGGTCTGGGGAACGTACCGAACTTTTGGGGTAGCAGTGGTGGGGCCAAAAGCTCTGTGATTGGCTGAAGTCGATGAATCTCCAATTGCGATGCGAACTTGGGAGCCTGGACCTGTCAACTGAGCGTCAGTCACATTGACATTGCGACTGGCGGATGCGGCACGAACGCACTGCTATTACCCTGATCTAACGCTTTCTCTTTGGTCTCCGCCCAGTCTTTCGTCAACCCGACATTCGACGTGAAACAGGCAGACAGAAGCGGCGACACAAGGGACGAAGACCAGGTCAACCATGGTACGCCTTACGATAACTCCTTGCATCACAGAGGGCCTGCAGAAGTTGGCTGAGGTCAGATCGAGCCGGGACAAGTCGGACGGCTTGGACACGAAGACGAGCACAGCAGCCGAGACGACGACGTCAGATGCATTTTCGGCCTTTGCAGCGACGCCCGAAGCCGAAGAGCCCAGTCTCGAGAAGCCGACTGTCGGAAACCCAATCACGCACCGCCAGATACTCGATCTATTCAAGGAGTTGAGGAGCGAGGGTGTCGATGGCTTCAGCCTCGAGGGACTGCTTCGAGGGGCCACGGTGTACATCCCTCCGCCGCCCCCAAAGCCAGAGCCTGTATGTCATGGCAACCATGCATTCGCGTTTAGACACAATCTGCTGATACTTTGCATCCAGTCCGCCGAGTACAAGGCCCTTATGGCTCGCCTGCGACGCGAAGAAGAGGAACGAACATACCAACGCATGATGAAGCAGCCATCTCGGATGGAAAACTTCTCTCAGCAATTCCCTAGCGCCACCACGAGAGCCCATGCGTTTGCTGAAGTAAATCGCCCCATGCGCGAGTCGGACAATGGCGACGACGAGGCCACGCTCGGCGACGTGCAGAAGCAGGTGATGGTCATTCTCAACTTCCTCATCAGCATTATCGGCGTTGCCGCGACGATATGGATCGCAGCCCGCTGGTGGAACATTACCGCGCGCATATTCCTGACACTCGCCGGGTCCATTCTCGTCCTCGTCGCAGAGGTTGCCGTCTACTCGGGCTACGTGTGGAGGCTGACGGAGGCCAAAGCAAACCGAAGGGAACCAGAAGATATCAAAGAGGTGATGCAGACGTGGGTGTTGGGCAAAGACGAAGACGGCGGCGGCAAGCCGGGGGAAGAGCTGACGATGCTGCTCGATACCAAGACGCAGAACACGGACGAGGGAATACGGCGGCGATTGAAGGGACTATCATAGTTGCTGACTCCACGAAATGCGAAAGGCATCACGAGGTCCCGATGCCAAGTTGACTCGTCGAGACTAAGCGCTTTTTTTGTTGCTAAAGGTGTCAAGTCAAGCCTGTTCCAGACGGTGCGGCGGCGGCGTCGGGGACAAATCTCATTTGACCCATAACGAACGGCGCCGGATGCCCCGGCTCCGGAAGGGATGCGAGGGATGCATTCAACAGGGACTCCGGCCAGTGCTTAATAGAGGAGCAGAAACCACTGTTTCGAAGAAGAGGACGGACATGACGACACGTGATGACGCGGGTGAATCTGTGCGACGCGCCTTGAACGCGTCTGGTTCCACGTCATGATTTCGCGCGTGGCGCGCTTTTGTAGTGGGGCCTCCCATCTCAGCGCAATGGTCCGCCCGTCTATCTAGTGCTCAACCAAGACGACAAGACAATTTCAACCGAGACCAGCGTGCGTTCTTCGATTTTTTGCCTGCTTGTTTCTGGTCGTAACTGCGTCGTTTTCCTTTCTAGTTTCTCCAAGCTTTTCTCGCATGTCATCCCAACACTGGTATCCTCCATTCCTTTGATATCTCGTGCGCCCACCAACAATACCACGCGTATCGCGTCATATCCGCGTCCGCAGGCTGCACTAGCAGCTCAAGAGCACCACCACCTTCGGCCCATTCTCTTAACGGGGGTGATGGACCCGATAGAAGGCGCAAAGCTGTTGGTGTTCTTGCTCAGTTTACAGGTTGCCTTGGCTCACTTCAGTACAGCTCTCCCAAGCGCGAACTCCTGAGACCGACAACCGACAGACGGTACGACCCTATCTTCGCCATCACACCTGTCACGCTTCGGGCTAACGTTGTCCAGGCGTACTCTGCGGACGTACAGCAAACGATTGCGCCTGGCCGAAGATGAGCGTGGCCCGGGGCTGTTGGCGAAGAAGCGCAAAGCCGGCACAGAACCAGCCACGCGTACGCCAGACCTTCCGAGGCTTCCTCCCGCACAGCCTGCGCCGCCATCGAGCAATATACCCAAGAGTTCCATCCTCAGTTATTTCAAACCTTGTCGCTCGAGCTCAGCCACCGAATCCTCCGATCTGCTGTCCGAGTCCGACAAGTTAGTCAACGCCCCGCCGTCGCCGCCCCCAGTTTCCCGAAAGACAAAGGAGCCCCGGCGGCTGAGGCTGAGGCCCACCACACCCGTATACCCCTCGTCGGACACGACGGAAGATGCGACAGACCACAATGAAGAGTACCGAGACATCGATAGGCCAGGTTCAAGGAAGGGCTTGAGGCCAAGGACACGAAGCACGAGAGAACATCGGGACATTACCGATGTCGACGGGCTTGGAGATGAAGAAGAGTCGGAATCGTCTCCCGTCCCAAAAAACCCACAGATACGGCCAAAGCCGGTCGCCACGGTGCAGACCACAATCAACCTCTCGTCGAAGCCCACCTTCATGGAGTGCAAGACATGCCGCATCGTCTACAATCCGCTGCACCCCGCCGACGTCAAATACCACTCGCAGAGGCATGCGGTCTTCCTTCGGGGCAGGGCTAGGGCATGATATGATTCACGGCACAAGAAACACTAGACATAATGACTCAATGATACCCTTTTGGCAGCCAATGCCATACTGTAGCAGGGCAGGCTTACTGTCCTCGCCTATTTCAGCTTTCTTAAAGCTTTTTCGACTGCAGGTTACCCAAGCAGGATTTGATTACGAATTTTAGATGGGCAATTCACTATGAAGGCAGCTCTATCAACAAGAGCAAGACACAACTGTATTATCAGACTTATCATTATGAACTGTTTTCATTGCTATTAAGAATCCTTTTGGACACTGCGCTTGTAGCAGAACCCAAGGCAGTCAGGACGTTTCCAAAGCCTCGGCCCATCCAATCAGAAAGGCGTCTTCGTGAATTTAGCCAAAGGCGAGACCTGGGTGCTTTCAGATGCATGTACTGTTAGCGATCTGGCGACTAGGGAGAGAAACGGAACCGAGAACGTGGTACTCGGCAGCAGAATCTGCTACACCGACCTGACGGCCCCAGAGCACGAAAACTGGCACCAAGACCAGTTGGTCAGAGGCAGTAAGTCTCCGATTTCCAACGATGATGAAGATCCAGGCACTGGCTGGGCCGGGAAGCCCCAAAGCGACGCATGGCGGATTTCGACTGTATTCCCGATTCCTGCTCCAGGTTGACGGTGTGTTGTCGTTTCTGGTGAACTAAACAGCGCTTTCTGGTCCATATGAAGTGGGGTCATCCTCGGTGCAGAACTCGCATGGGATATCAGTCATTCATGAAAACCTAGGAGACGCAAGAGTCCCTAGTCTTAGTCTGATTTGACTTGAATGCTCTGGTCAGGGACTGGAAGCTCTGATCAGTGTGTTCAGAGGCTGTCAGGTTAAGAAACCTGAGTTGCTTTGCATATTGTAGTCTTTGTGTGTGTTCTACTCAGCGCACCGTAAGACACAAAGTCCCAGTCTGAGTCGCGCCTCTACGTGCTTGCAATACTTTGCATTTCGTCTAGACCATCACGATGACCATGTAATAGCATCAAGTTTTCCACTGAGTGATGACCATGGCGAGCAGAAGAGGAAGGATCGACAAGCAACGTACGCGTGCCTTGAGACGAACACCGGGGACACGAAGCCTGGCGAAAGGAACGGCGAGAAAAGAGGACGTTGCCAAGCATCACCTTGACGGTTTTGTAGAATGTGTTCTTGGTTCCGAGAGAGTCGTTGCTTGAGCATGAGCTGGCAGAGTGACTGGTCGGGCTTGAGCCAAAGGGGTTAAGGCCTGAGGAAGAGTTTGGGTGTGAAGCCGAAGCAGTGGCTCAACACCTCTTAGCCATGTTTCCCATCAACCTTAATAATCCATTGACTCCCATCTCTCGGAGATAGGCAATCGCCACTTTTAAAAAGGAGCCATCGCCCCCTTCCCCCCCCCATAAGATATCAACGACCTTCACGTTACTGAGATCTGCGCTCTCTCGCTGGCTTGAGGCTGCCAATTCTCGCCGACAAACTTTCCTCGCCCAACCACCAAAAAAGTTCACGACTTGCGGAAAAGCACGAGGCTGAATCTCTCGGAATAGACGAGGAAGATGCCAACGCAGATACGCTGGGGGTTCTGGTGTGCGAGATGAAATAGAGTAATTCGAATTCACTGAAAGAGACAACTGCTCCTAGCGTTGACGTCGTTTTATTCTATCAAATAACATGTATAATGGTGTCCACCTGTCTAGACAAATGGAAGGATTCGCTGAACGCTGATGGTACTTGGAATCCTACAGGCTGAGAGCAGAGTGAAGCAGGTCTCTGCCTTCTACTTTAGTTGTTGAATCTGGAGCATGTTCGAGAGATCAGGTAGGCCCGGCAGGAGCAACTGCAGCCCGGGTGGACCACATGGCTCCTTCCTCCTGACCTCTTAAACTCGGTTGTGTTGAAAAACATAACATTGCTAGATTTAGAAGGTGTGGCCAGGATAGTGGGACCTGTGTGCTTGCTTGCCTGCCTGGAGGAAAACGGTTTCTAGACGCGTGCTCCTGAGATTTCTTCTTTCCCTCTTTTCCTTTTGCAACCCTCTCGAAAAGGTGCCCCCCCTGGAGATCGACCCCAGGCAGCCCGAAGGGTTGATCAGGCCCTGAGCTTTATATCAAAAGACGGCGAGAGAAGCCTTAGACTCGAGGAATGGAGGTCAGGGTAGACACTACGGTATTCGACGCATGAGAAGATCTAGACAGCACCTGACTTCATAATCTAATAAAAAGGAATTCTGTCGTCTTACTGTGGCTAAAGACTCTTGTGGCAACTTCTGATATATTTCCACTACTTGGTGCTATCACGCATCAAGTGTCCCCTTGGACAGCCTACGCAGATGAAGATCAGAGCTGCGCACGCTGCGCAAGACGCCGTCCTTGAACTCCTCCCAGCGGCCGGCCGAGGCCCCGTCGTACGTTGTCCGGTAGATGACGAAGCCCCATTTCTCGTATCCGCACTCTTTGATGTTGGACTCGGGCGAGGGCTCGCAGTGTTCTTCCTCATCTATGGCTCCGAAGCCGACCGCACCGGCGAGGATATAATTAAGGGCCGATGATGGAATGCGCCCGTCGAGAGTCGGCTTCAGTCGAGGTTATCCCGGTGGCAGCTAACTATATGATTCAAGTGCAATCACCCCACTTAGTTGCTCACCTTGCTCTGGTTGCTTCAGTTGCTTCGTCGGATGATGTTTGTGGTTGGTTGAGCTGGGTGAGTAAGTGCATGGTTGAAGGGGGGGGGCTATGTTATTGGCGTATTAGACACACTCCCAACGCAGGATTTGTTTATGGTGTCGCTTGCATGGGAAGATAGCGTAAACACGGTGAACCGAACACTTCGTTCTTTTGCAGGCTCGAGAGTTACATTTGCTCTCTGCTCTCTCCGCAGCCCCTGCCATTGCCGTGGCGCCAGGGTGAGCAACAGCATTCTAACTCTTCAACTGCCAGGCCGGTGCCGTCTTTTTCGTGCGAGGGAGATACTCGATAAGGCGAGTCTGTTCTCCGTCTCGAACAACCACCTTATAAGCCTTATGGACGTCTTCGATGCAATCACTGGACCGCGATGTGCTGACAACGGGAGCCCCTTCCCACAAGCCTGCTTCAGCGGCTGGTGATTCTGGGTCCAAACCGGTGATGAAACGAGAATTGAGACTACGTTTCTCGAAGCCGAACTGCATAATTGGGAGCTGTGTAGACTTCAGCCTGTTTGAGGGTTCGCCCAAGAAGAGACCGTCAAAGTTGAGAATGTGACGCCCACGAAGCATGTCCTCGAAATGCGCCTCGACAGGAAACTCGTCGTTGCCCAGAGCCTTCTTCAGGCTCTCGAGCCAGTCGCGGGCACGCACAACCTCGCCTTGCTTGTTTCTTTTTGCCAGACCAGTGATGATGGAGTCAAGCGGCCCGGCCGTAGCGAAGTCGTACGAACGACTTTGTCTACGCAGGTAGAGATCGATGAAGAGGAGGTACGCACAGCCGCGCTTGTAAGAGATCCACTCGGCATACCAGTCATTGAACATGATTTCGGCCGCATCCCGGATGTCCATCTTGATCCGCGGGTTGGTGAAGTAGCCCTGCAGGTGACTATTGATGGTTTTGACTAGGAAACCCTTGTCCCGGAGGCCGAAGCGGTAGGGCAGGTACGAGGAATACAACTCGGCGATTCCTTTGCTCATGTCAGTCATTAGCTCTTGATTACATGGCAAACGCAAGGGATGCAGCACACCTTCAATGAACCATTCGTTTTCACTCCCGTCCTCTTCCGGGTCTATGACGGCAAAGCTGTGGACCATTTCGTGCGTGAAGAGCTGGATGAGAGCTTCGTCTGTCACGTCGCTGCTTGTATCATTGTATTCCAGCATGTAGCTTGCGTCGAAGCCGGTGCCGCCGAAACCGATGATGGATTTTCGCAGAAAAATGCGATACGGCTTGCCCGACGACTCGAAGAAAGCGGCCATTTTCGGGAACAGGACGGTGTTATACCCCTTCAACCGGTCGAGATTCGGGGGGAGGCTGCCGAACCAGTAGCACGCGGAGAACTCCCCGTCGTTCCCGGGCGATAATACCTCGGGATAGCTTTGGACGGGGCCAACCATGTAGATGGTGTTCCGGACGAGCTGGGAGCGATCGACGCGGACGAGCGGCTTGGTTCCCTCCCCGTAGCTCCAGACGCATCTCGTCGACGCTGGCGCGCCGGCCGGCACATCCCATTTGACGACGATGGTGAAGGCTTGGTCGGAGATTAGCTGCGGCAGAAACCAGCTGCCAGCGCCGTGCAGTCCGCCCTGGTCACGGCGCAGATCGATGCGCGCGCCCAGAGGGGTCTTGACGTCTACTTTGCGCGGGAAGACATCGTACTGCAGCACGAGGTCGCCCCGGGTCTCTCGGCTGAACGACCATTCTTGCTTTTCGTCGCGGCCACGAGAGGGAACGTTGTGGAACCGGACGCCGAGGGGGCCGTGGTCGTCCGTCGCGACGATATCTTTCTCTCGGAAAGGATGCCCGGGGACGTTTCCATAGAAAGTATCGAAGAAGAAGACGGCTTCTCCAGCCTTGATCACCGGTAGCTGCAGTCTCAGGCGCACCGTAAGGCTACTGGCACCATCCGCGTCGAAGTGCGGCGTGAGCTGAAGGGAATACAGGGGGTGTGGCGGAAGCTGCATGGCGCTTCATTCGAAACTTGCAACCCAATGTGGCCGTCGCGAGGTGAGTTTATGTGTTACGATACGGTTTCGTGTCGATGTAGCGGGCCATGTGTGCAGTTGTATCTGCCAAGCCTCTCTACATATCATAAGTGAAGCATCGGCGGCTCTGATTGTGTTGGACTTTGTCTGTCAGCATTATTACTGTTGACGTGGCGTGTCTCGATGAGGAAGGTAAGACGCAAGCCGGCAGTGTTCACGGCAAACCGGCAATGCCAGCCTTAAAAATGTACACGCAAAGGGGGCAGCATACTTTCAGGGACAAGGGTGGTTCTGTCAGGGTGAAGGATAACAGTTACCACGTGCACTTTTTGTATGCTGTAAACCAGGGGGCCGTAAGCAACCATAAAATACGGTTTAATAAGATAAACAGCTCTTGTGTTGTTCTTTTCAAAGAGAATCGATTCACGTCAGGCTTTTTACGAGGGGACTGATGATCTGGTGTCAGGCCTGACGGTCAACTGGCTGGATGGGATGCAATCATGCTCGGTTCTCCGGGCCTCTGGTTCCAAGTTGGTTCATTGCCTCATGTATAGTGAGTGGTCTGAACCCGCCATCCTCATTTTAACCACGTTGGTGGTTTTTCAGCAAAACTGTAATCAGAACAGAGAATATCTTAACGTCATCTTGAGAACTTTTACGATCGACGACGTTCCGGCTCTCGCCGCGTTAGATACTATCGATCAATTCCTTGTAAGAGACACGTAAGTTTGTTCCAGTATACCACGCGGTGTTGTGGAAAACAGCGGTCTGCAAAGAGCTATCCATGAACTGTCTCAATCTGGTGAAATGTCTCAGAGACTATGGAGGTGTTGTCGGTGTTGTTTGCTAGATTGTTCGGTTTAACAGTGTCTCGGGGTTTGCTGCCGATTTCACCCCTTGAACAGAAGCGCAAAAAAAGCCCTCCTTCAATTTTTATTGAATCACTTTTGCCCGCTAGCTGGACCTTTCCCAGTCCGGACTGTCTTCCGAGACTTCGAGTGTCCCCAACGCTATCGGCGATGCCTTGCCTAGAACGGCCCTGGAGACTGAGGATCAAAGAAGACACTGCCATGTGTACAAGCTCGGAGCCTGGGCTTTCTTAGCCTTGCTCCACGGCCCGAGGCAGGCTTGGCCGCATGCGACAAACGCTTGTTTCCTCGCTCTAGAAAAAGTTTCTTGGTGTTTTAGCAGCAACATCGCTCGGTCAAGTATGGGCTTGATCGGAACACCTTGCCACCTTGACCCAATAGCCGAGCGGCTTGTCTTAGTTGGGTGTGGTGATGGTCTCTCTAGCCGCACAAAGGCACGGTAGTTTCTCAGTGGCGCTCTGAATATTGACTGTCGGAACCTCCGATCGGTGATGGGGATGAGTGGCAGCTATTGATGGGGAGGACACATAAAGCAGGACCAGCGTCTCATGAAAACCAATTCTGGCAACGAGCATCAGGCCTCTCACACCCTTGTCTGCCTTCCAGTGTTACCCAAACGCTTCTATTGTGACCATGGGGTATTACCGCCGCCAACCCGCACTCGCTCAAATTCTCTTCTCATCGGCTTTCATCGCGGGAGCGTTTGCTCTGCCGGCATCAAATGCCGGACCAACTGTAACCATTGCGTCCGGTGTGGTGGTAGGAACCACAGCCCAGCCAGCCGGATCAACAAGCTACGCCAACGCGTACTTGGGGGTGCCATTTGCCAAGTCACCGCCAGAGCGGTTCTCCCCGCCCGAGGCAGCACCTTCGTGGTCGTCCCCGTTATCCGCAACGGCGTTTCGGCCGGCATGCATTCAGCAGTTTACAAACAGTGGGAACGCGCAAGTCTTGCAGAAGCAGTACTTTGGAAACCCTACCGGGGCTCTCACCGAAGAAAGCGAAGACTGCTTGTACCTCAATGTCTTCACGCCCCCCAACGCATCGCCCTCCAGCAAGAAGGCCGTGATGTTTTGGCTGTTTCCTGTGAGTACACCGTACACGTCACCAATGACCCCAATGTCAATCACGCTGACTCCTGCAGGGAAACCTCCAATTTGGAACCGCCAGTCTGCCGATCTATGACGGAAGCTCACTTGCCATCTCTCAAGACGTGGTTGTCGTGACGATCAACTACCGAACGAACAGTAAGTCCATTTCACCGTGACACCCCCCCCCCCCTATCCGGATGCAGGCTGACAAGTAGCTTAGTCTTTGGGTTTTCCAACTCGCCCGAGGTTCCGACCGGCTCTCAAAACTCGGGATTCTTGGACCAGCGCTTCGCCCTGCGGTGGGTGCAGGACAACATCGCCACGTTCGGCGGCGATCCGTCGCGCGTGACAATCTTTGGCGAGTCCGCCGGGGGCGAGTCCGTGAAGCAACTGCTCGCGAGCCCGCCGAGCCCGCTGCCGTTCTCGGCCGCCATCATGCAGTCGCAGCAGTCCCTTCTCGTGGGTTCCGGGTCGGACAGCTACAAGAAGGTTCTCAAGCAGTTCGCATGCGACGGCGCCCCTTCGCCCATTGCTTGCCTGCGGCAGTTGCCCGCCACGGATATCAAGGCGTACATCGAATCGGCCGCGTTGGTGTTCCCCCCCGTCAACGGCGATGGTACCTCGGTCGGCGATGTCAGGGGCAGTATCACTTCCAAGAAGTGGCCCAAGATTCCTGTGTTGATCGGGACCACGCTCAACGAGGCTCGTGTCTTCCTTGCCGTCGAGAACAAAGCAGATGGCGCGTCTGCCTTGGAGTCTGCGCTGTCCAAGGTGGGTATCAGTTCGACTGCCACCAAGAACTCGGTGCTTGCCGGGTATTCTGCGAAGGGTATCACCGATCCATCTACTGTNAAAAAAAAAAAAAAAAAAAAAAAAAAAAAAAAAAAAAAAAAGACTCATGGTAGAGCGTTCTTGACATGCTGAACTGACACTCGCACAGAATCATCACCGACGCAGTCTTTACATGCACAACATCAACGCTGTCCAGCTTCCTCGCCTGGAATGGCTACACAGCCTACCGTTACCGCTACGACGCTTCGTTCCCCTCCACCAGCATCTTTCCCAACGCAGGCGCATACCACACGAGCGAGATTCCCTCAGTCTTTGGCACGTACCCCCAGTACAGCAAGTTCGGGTCGGCAACGCAGCAGCAGATCAACCTCAGCTCCTACATGCAAGGCCTCTGGGGCGGCTTTGCGAAGAACCCCGGCAATGGTGTCGGATGGTCCAAGGTCGGAGGGGCGCTTGGCTTCGAGCTGGGCCTCCTGGGTGCCGGCGGATCCAACGGTGTATCGGTGGCGATGTCGCTTGTGGCTGACTACCCATGCGCCCTTTACTCGGGTCTTGCAGATATCGCCGGTCTGTCGTACTGACTCGTCGAATTTCACTGGAAGAGGAATGTAACGATGAAGAATGGACACCCGTACATACACGACAACGAGGTGGCTGGCTAGCGCTGTGTTTTGAGGTTTATCAAAAGTCTGATTTGTGATCTTGCGACTCTGGTGTAACAAGCAGTAAACAAACATTGTGTAAATTGCTTTCGATTGATGTCCTCGCCCCTGAGCAGAGAAGCTAGACGCTCTTGATGGATCTATTGCCCTTAGACGGTGTCCTATATATCTATCTATTTCCCAAGTTCTCAAATCCCTATTATCCCAACTAGATGAATTCGTTGGTACTTTGCGGGCCTACGTTGCCAGCGAGTAGCTTTGCAGTCGTCCGCTGTTGCTCCTTGTCGTCCCTTGTCGTAAAGTGTCGTCGTCGTTGTCCCAGTTCCAAAACCAAATCGCTTTAATACCAATGCCCGAAACCAGATCCGTTCAGTTACCAAGGTTCCCCTGCCTTTGCCCAGGCAATCTTGCTCCGACTCTAACTTGTCACGCAGGGTCGACCGTCGCTGTCTCTTGATGCTGCAAAGGGAAGCACACGTCCCTTCTCTGCCATAGCCTGCTCGATGTCGGTAGTCGTTGCCGTTTTGTTCTTCGGCATCCATGCGCCGCTTTGGAAGGTCGTCTGCATTCCGCATTCGCACGTGAATGTGTAGTGAGGCGGCAGAAGGGTGCTCGAGTCGCCGTTCATTCGTGCCGCCAGTTCGGCGACCAGTTTCGATCGAATCTGCTTGCGGTCATTCTCTGCGACCGTCGGGTCGACCATTTTCTCTCCGTATCTCGCCAGATCCTCCCATCCGAGATTGTCCAGCTCGATGGCGAGGCCCCGCATTTGCAATCTTGATCGGAGATTGTTCGCCCCGGCCGTGTCGAGAGCGTAGTCAAAGAGCTCCCGGTGGTGGTCCGGCACCTGATACTTGGTGGTAGCTTTAGTGACTGCCGCTGTCTGTGTTGCTGTGCTATCAGCTGGACAGGTCGTCTTGATAACGAGTCGCCGTCGGCCAGCTGCGGTAAGGAGTCCGTCCAGAACAGTCGTCATCGTCGGATTGCCCGAGTCGTACGTGCAGAGGTGAGTGATGAGCTTTGTCCAGGCCGAGCAGTCTTTCCACCGCGAGGGCGGTTTGTTGGCAGAGAGCAGCATCGCTATCATTGCTTCGTGGAAAGTCGGCCAGACTGGAGGGGTCTTGTTCTCCCCGGGCTTGAGACGATCCCGAACTCGTCGGCACTCGACGTATGAGGAAATGTCGCCGCGGAGTTGCGTCGATGTTGGAGTCTGGAAGAGCATAGTCATGATATCGTGCTTCTCACCCCAGGCAAAGACGATATTGGCGAGGTCGTGGTTGAAGACCCTAGTTGCTAGATCCAGCGCAGACAAATGTCTTTCGTGAAGGCGGCCTCCCGTACTGGGTGGGTAGCTCCAGTATTGGAGCGGCACCTGGCGGCTGTTAAACGTCGAAGTTGTGATGTGGATAAGTTCGTGGGGGGATTTCTCCTTCTTCGCCGGCGCCGGGTTGCTGTCTTCGCTTCCGTTTTTGCGCTTGGTTCCTGCGATTCGCTTGCATTTCGTGCCCTCGCAGTTCATGACGTTGCACTTGGGGTTTGTGCACTTCTTTGCCGGAGGTTGGGGCGGTTTGGGTTTGCCGTTGTCGTTGATGGCGCTGCTGTCTCCATCTTCGCTCTTGATGTTCGCGGCGGTGTGCTCGTTCCGCTTGTCGTCGACCTCGCTGCACTTGTTGTTGCGGTTATGCTCTACTGCATTTGCCTTGCTGTGAGGCATGTCGCCAGATTCCTTCCTCGTAGCAAAGTTCATGATCTAGTCCTGGCTGGGTCAGTGTTGAGCGCTCTGGAGCTCATAAGACACTCACATGCGGATCGCTGGGCGCGATACGGTTGCGTGCCGAGGGTCGAGCTGGCCCTAGATTGATTGTAGAGGCTACGATTCTCGTAGACTTCGGGTCAGCCAGTAGCTGATGTGCTGGTGTTTCAGCGTTTCAGACCCTTGTAAATGTTGCTGAAGCGAGCTGCCTGTCTGTTGTGAGAAGGCTCATAATGCGGTTCACTTGGTGTTGTGGTGAAGAAGAGAAGGAAGAAGCTCGGGACGAGAATTGAAGCTCCAATCTCTCCTAAACCACAAAACAGGAAGGAACCAACTTCCCCCAGCTCTCTAACGGAAGGCGCTGACAAAATCATTGTTTCCAAATCTGGTTACATCCAAAGTACATATCTACCAAGTACTCATTGTCAGCTTCAACTTCAGAGGTAGTGGACTATCTACTCTCAACCCCTGTGAAGTTGACACCCAGGAATCCGATCCAGTGCTTCCGCTGCAATGATGGAAGATTGAGGTCGCATTCTAGATGCAGGCATCGATGATGTTTTATGTACATTCCCAGAGCTACGGCATAGATTTGTGAAGCAGGAAACCTTATCCTCTAACAGTCATCAAGGACCCGAGTCGGCGTCGGCCTTCAGCGTCCATTCTGGTTGTATCCAGGGTGTACGGAGTACTTGGCATCATATGGTCTAGTAGAGCATATCCTACAATAAACATGCTCTCATTGGCTTGAAACAATTAGCATCCGAGGACTACACCAATCCACGGAAACACAAAGAAAGAGCCAACTAAACCCCCTTGTGATGAATGGCGCAAAAGTGGACCCACAATTGGTGTGCGGCAACTGTGGCTTATATAGTGCGTCTACACACATCACAACACCCCTTAGAGGTTGAAGGCGAGAAACGTTCAATTGCAGTAGATGAGAAGCCCAATGACGGAGTTTAGCACCTGACTGGTGGCAGAAGCCTGGTTGTTCCTTTTTTGACTCTGCCTTCCTTGGTGGCTAGCAGGAGGTCACACGTTCGTTACACATTGGCCGAATGGTCAGCTGTTGGACTTAGCGGGTGTGGGCCCTGAACCGTGCTTTAAGTCCGACCCGAGGCCATAACTCCGCGAGTTATGCAACTCCTCCGGAAGGGCGCCGTCCCGGGCCTAGTGTGGAGCACTTGTGCAAGTTTGTGCATTGCATCAAGCTTTGCTTTGACTCGCGGCACACACTTCACTAGAGTCCCCATCCACAACGCACGACTCACTCCGTGTACGTCTCCCCAAGTCCCTGGGGGGTGGGGGTGTTTTTGTGTAGACAGACGTTCACACAAACTCCCAGCCTGACCGAAGATTAAGACGAAGTGCCTATTGGATGAACCTGATAGATACGGACACGGACAAGGATGTCGTCGTCGTCGTCGTCGTCGTCGTCACACCAACCTTCGAGGCTGTTATTTACCTCATCCCCAACTGGCCCAGATTGCGCTTGTAATTCACCAGAGCCAGCCTCCCGCAAGGTTCCATACTGGCGTTGGATGGATGCACCCGAGATAACAATGATTGAAATAGCCTTGGGCGCCATGCGCAGCGGATGTCACAAACGTCGACAGGCTCTGGACCGAGCAACTCACTCTTTTAGCCGGCAGGTCACCTCGGCTGCTGGTCTGCACCTCGAGGAGCTGGGACCAGAGTTGGGCAATGTCAGGCTGTCAGCCGTGGTCTGGTTCAGAGAGTTTTCTTCCCTGCCGATCACTTGGGAAAGCTTCGCCGGGGCCACTTGCACTGGTGACACTGACTGGGAACTGCACAGACTTCCCGTGACAGTCAACAATTTCATCCCAGCAGGGTTGGATTGATTCTGAAAGCGCGAGTGGGAGATGTTGTCACTCGCTCAACAAGTGTCCGGTACTGGAATCAGACAACTAAACATGCAAGACATAGCCGCCCTTCCCCCTCCGAGCATGAAGCTAACGAGAAGCCGGGCGAGCGAGACGGGATTCAGCATCTGGTTCCCACCGGTAAAGCCGGTCGGGTTGTCGTACATAAGTATTTTGTGGCCCGGGAGGTTCTGCATTTCGTCATCCATCCCCTTGTTGCTGGTCTTGAGTCTGACCAGTGGCGGAGTTTCATCACCCTGGCACAAATATAACCCTACCCGTCTTATTCCCATGGGGTTCCCCTGTGCCTCGCCGTTTAACTCTGGGCACTTTCCCTTCCCCCACGGACTTTTTATCAGCGGTTTCATCTATTGATCCATCTCTTCTGCAAAGTGACTTGAATCCTCCAACTAGACGACAGTCTGTCCCGCAACCTGCTACGCGCGATGGCGCAAGCCAAGACCGAAGTACCGACCGAAGAAGCCGGCGAGCATCCCGCCCACACAAAGATCCCATACTGGCGCATACTCTACGACCAGGCAGGGGTCACGCCAGAAGTAGCCGCCTATCCGTACCCAGGGTCGGGGACCGAAGCCGACCCTTTCTTGGTGCAATGGATCCCCCACGACCCCAGGAACCCTATGCTGTTCAGCCAGACGACCAAATGGTTCATCACCATGATGGTCTCCTTGACCACGTTGGCGGTGGCCCTCCTTTCCTCCGCCTACACGGGCGGCATACGCCAGATCATCGACGAGTTCGGCATCTCCCAGGAGGTCGCAACGCTGGGCGTCTCCCTGTTCGTGCTGGGGTTTGCCATCGGCCCACTACTCTGGGCGCCACTCAGTGAGCTGTTTGGGCGCCAGTCGTTGTTCTTCGGCACCTATGCCGCCCTGACGGCCTTCAACGCCGGTTGCGCCGGTGCGGACTCGGCCACGACGCTGCTCGTCCTCCGCTTTTTCGCCGGCGCGTTCGGATCCTCGCCGCTCTCCAACTCGGGCGGTGTCATTGCCGACCTGTTCCCGGCCGCCGAGAGAGGCCTGGCGATGGCCTTGTTCGCGGCGGCGCCCTTCCTGGGGCCCGTTCTCGGGCCCATCATCGGCGGGTTTCTCGGCGTCGCGGCCGGCTGGCGCTGGGTCATGGGTTTCCTGGCCGCCTTCTCGGGAACCTTCTGGCTCCTGGGCACGGCGTTGGTGCCCGAGACCTACGCCCCGTATCTGCTCCGCCAACGGGCCGCCAAGCTATGCGAGATGACGGGGAAGTGCTACGTCAGCACGATCGAGCACGAGCAGGGCAAAATCAGCCTGGCCGAGTCCTTCAAGACGGCCTTGTCGAGGCCTTGGATCCTGTTGTTCCGCGAGCCCATCGTCCTGCTCCTGTCGCTGTACATGGCCATCGTCTACGGGACCATGTACATGCTCTTCGCTGCTTTCCCGATTGTGTACCAACAGGGACGGGGCTGGTCGCAAGGAATCGGCGGGCTCGCCTTCCTCGGCATCATGGTCGGCATGATTTTCGCCATCATGTACACCATACCCGAGAACAGCCGGTACCAGCGGGTGCAGGAGAAGAACGACGGATCCGCGCCTCCAGAAACGCGCCTGCGGTCAGCCATGGTCGGGTCCGTGGCTATTCCCATCGGGCTGTTCTGGTTTGCTTGGACGAACAACCCGTCCATCCACTGGATCGTCAGTATTGCCGCCGGTATTCCTTTCGGGTTCGGAATGGTTCTGCTCTTCTTGAGCATCATGAACTATCTCATCGACTCCTACACCATCTTCGCAGCGAGTGTGCTTGCTGCCAGCTCCGTCATCCGCAGCTGCTTCGGCGCCGCGTTTCCGCTCTTCACGTCCTACATGTACAAGGACCTCGGGACCAACTGGGCGTCCTCGATCCCCGCGTTCCTAGCGCTCGCTTGCGTGCCCTTTCCGTTCCTCTTCTACAAGTACGGCCCGGCGATCCGTGCTCGATGCAAGTTTGCCGCTGAGTCGGAGGCCTTCATGGCCCGGCTGAGGGAAGAGACGGTCTCGGACAAGGAACCCGAGAACAGTCCCGCCGCCGAGGCTGTGTCGAGCGACGCCGCTGACTCCCCGACATCTTCGGACGACGACTTCTCTGTGCGGCGGCAGGCTACGCGACGAACGATGAGCATTGCCTCCACGCGGCGGAAGTCATACGACGGAAACCCGTATGATATTGATAGAGTACACACCAGGGAGTCGTTTGGCGTGAGAAAGAAGTGAAGGGAGGACTGGCTAGAAGATGCAATTGGGCTGCTCTTGGTTTCGGCGTTTGAGTTGATCACTATTACAAAGAAAGAGAGAAGAGTGGGAGTGGGAGTCCCCTAATACCGAGTCTTGAGATACCTCGGGTCCAAACTGCAGCTGTAGGGTAATAAGTTGGCACTCATCACGTCGAAAGGAGATGACATCTTAGAGGACTTTTCACTATTCCGTCCAGCCCGATGATGATTTATCTCTTGTTGCAACTCCAGCGGCGTTATCCGAGCGAGACCTCTTTCGCAGGTGGATCTCCAACAGCATCCATCTCGACTCCCAACTTTTTAAACTCAACAGTCATGCATTGGACTTCCCCTCAACTCGAACCCCTCGATGGGAAGATGCGGGGAATCCCAACGCCGCCGCCGGTGGACACGGCACGGCGGCTTTCACGACTTCCGAGTGGCCAATTCGGTGGCGCGGCATGTCATCTGCTCTCTCGTAGTGGCATCGTCCTGGCCTGCGATCTCCTTCTCCCCATCCATCGGCTCTCAGCAACAGGAGCAACTCCGCACTCACGGCAAGTATGAGCCGCATCTAATGTGCAGAGCCTGTCAGATAGGTGCCCCTCAGTGACCAGGCTGCCTGCGGTCTTACCCCTCCACCCCATTCCAGTCTCCCAAGGTCACATTCCTCCATCACCTTCGGTTGTTTATTTGATATTTCTTTCTTCAAGTACGAGTATAGGCGTCAACAATGGGGCTTCACGAGCAGGACGGAAAGCTGATCTTCACCTACGACGCGGAAAAGGTCTGGATCGAAGCATGGGGACCCAACTCATTCCGAGTCCGAGCCACTAAGGCTCGTGAGATGCCAACCGAGGACTGGGCCTTGCTCAAGCCCAACAAGGTGGAAGTGGGCATCACCATCGACGACAAAGCCGGAACCATGACCAATGGCAACATCAAGGCCTCCATCACCCGCGGCGGGAAGCTGATGATGTGGAACTCCAGGGGCGACTTGCTCCTCGAGGAGTACTCCCGCCACCGACGCGACGTCCTGGACCCCAAGTGCAGCGCTCTCGATGTCGAGGCCCGCGAGTTCCTCGCCATCGTCAACAGCAACGACTACCATCTCACCGCGAGGTTCGAGAGCGTCGACGCCGAGGAGAAGATGTTCGGCATGGGGCAGTACCAGCAGCCGTTCCTGGATCTGAAGGGCCACGACCTCGAGCTTGCGCACAGAAACTCCCAAGCCAGTGTGCCGTTCGCCGTCTCGTCGCTGGGCTATGGCCTTCTCTGGAACAATCCTTCCGTCGGCAGGGCGATCCTCGGCCGCAACATCATGAGCTTCGAGGCCAAGTCCACCCGGGCCCTCGATTACTGGATCGTGGCCGGCAACACCCCGGCCGAGATCGTCGAGGCCTACGCCGATGCCACCGGCAAAGTCCCCATGATGCCCGAGTATGGCCTCGGATTCTGGCAGTGCAAGCTCCGATACCAGACGCAGGAGGAACTCCTGGAAGTTGCGCGCGAGTATCGCCGACGCGAGCTGCCCATCGACCTCATCGTCATCGACTTCTTCCACTGGCCGCTGCAAGGGGAGTGGAAGTTCGACCCGACCTACTGGCCCGATCCGGACGCCATGATCAAGGAGCTGCAAGAGCTCAAGGTCGAGCTGATGGTCTCCATCTGGCCGACGGTCGACCACAAGTCCGAGAACTGGGACGAGATGGTCGAAAAGGGATACCTCATCCAGTCTGACCGAGGCATCCGGATCGCCATGAACTTCCAGGGCGACACGACCCATTTCGACGCGACGAACCCCGGCGCTAGGGACTACGTCTGGAAGAAGGCGAAGAAGAACTACTACGACAAGGGCGTCCGCGTCTTCTGGCTCGACGAGGCCGAGCCCGAGTACACGGTGTACGACTTCGACACCTACCGCTATCACCTGGGGTCCAACGTTTCCATCGGCAACATCTACCCGGTCGAGTACGCGCGCGCTTTTTACGAGGGCATGGAGGCGGAGGGACAGAAGAACATTGTCAACCTGATCCGGTGCGCGTGGGCCGGAAGCCAAAAGTACGGCGCCCTGGTCTGGAGCGGGGATATCGCCTCGTCCTGGGGCAGTCTGCGGAACCAGGTCGCCGCCGGCCTCCACATGGGCCTCTGCGGTCTCCCGTGGTGGACCACGGACATCGGGGGCTTCCACGGCGGCGACCCCAGGGACGACAAGTTCCGCGAGCTGTTTGTGCGGTGGTTCCAATGGGGTGCCTTCTGCCCCGTCTTCCGCCTCCACGGGTGCCGTGAGCCGGAGCAGCCGCAGCATGGCACCACCGGAGGCGCGACCTGCCGCAGCGGCGCGCCGAACGAGGTCTGGTCGTACGGCCCCGAGGTCTACGAGATCTGCAGGAAGTACATGTTCCTCCGCGAAGAGCTCCGCGAGTACACGCGGTCCCTGATGAAGGACGCCCACGAGAAGGGCACGCCTGTGATGAGGACGCTCTTCTACGAGTTCCCGGGCGACGAGGAGGCCTGGACCATTGGCCAGCAGTACATGTTTGGCGACAAGTACTTGGTCTGCCCCGTGTTGGAGCCCGGAAAAAGAACTGCCAGGGTTTATCTTCCTACCCTTGGGACGGGCGGGAAGTGGAAGCCGCTGCGCGAGGGCACATCAGAGACCCATGAGGGTAACCAATGGGTTGAGATTGAGGCACCGTTAGATTGGATGCCGGTCTTCAAGAGAGAGTAGACTGGATAGAATGGTTAAAACGCTGAGACTGGTTTATTTTTCTGGTCCCGTGTTCGAGCTGTTTCTAGGACTACTTCGTGGCCTTTACAGCTTCCATGCTTCCTTGATGAGATCAGCAGCCTTCTCTCCAATTCCGTATGCAGGCATCTGCGTGTGGCCACCGTGGAGGATGGGCATGATACTACAGTCAGCCACCCTCAGGCCCTTGACGCCCTTCACTGTGAGCGTAGGATCGACGACAGTATTCGGGTCGGACGCGTTGCCCATGGCACAAGTTCCGGCAGCGTGGTAGCCTACACGCTCATTGTCAGCGAGTTTCACGTGAACCTCTACTCCCCAAAGCGATGAGGGATATACTCACAGGTTGTCGCATTTTCGCGAACGTAGGGAATCCATTCTTCTCGGGTAGTGTACTTGTGGTGTATCAGGTCGCTCGGCCACGAGCCCTTGACAATGTCCTTGGTGCCCTTGCCCTCCATGATGATCTCGTTGCCGAACCGGCACGCCTCGGCCAGGACCTCGACGTCCAGGGGGTCGGCGAGATAGTTGGTATCAACCACGGGGACGGCCTTGGCGTCGGTGTTGCGGAGGGACACGGTGCCCCGGGACCGAGGCCCGAACAGCTCCGCGATCATGCTGAAGGCGTGTTTTCCGTCAGTCGGGAACTGGTCGAACTGTTTCGGCCCGCCGTAGCACTCCGTCGTGAAGAACTCGATGTTGGGCTGCTTCGGGGACAGGCCCATCGGGTCGCGGCCGGGCGCGCGCGGCGCGCTCCTCCACAGCTCCGAGTCGGCGAGCCGCTCGTCCAGACGGGCGTACGCAAAAGCGCCGAAAGGGAAGGTCGACAGGAAGCCGGCCTTTTGGTCTTTCCAGAGGGCGTACGTCTTGGCGAAGTTGTCGCCGTGATAGACGTGGTGGTCGTTGGTGAGTCCGGCCTTTTCGGTCTCGTAGAACATGAAGACGATCTATAGGAACCAACAGAAAAAAAAAAAAAAAAAAGTAAAAAAAATCAGTGGTTCTCGTCTTGTATGCAGACTAGTCAGACAGATGAGAGGCGCACTCACGAGATGGTCCATGAGGTTCTTTCCAACGCCGGGCAAGTCGACCAGAGTAGGGATTCCGAACGCCTCCAGCTCGGACTTTGCTCCGAGACCGGACCGGTTGAGAATATTAGGGCTGCAGTAGGCGCCGCCACTGACAATGACCTCCTTGCGGGCTTTGAATTCGACGACGGACCCGTCGGCCTTGACGGCTCTGACACCCGTCGCCCTGAGCTGGCCGTCCACCTTCTCGATCAGAACCTTGTCGACGTGCGTCTCGACGACAAGGTGGAGGTTGTCTCTCTTGTTCTCCTTGGTGACAAAGTCCGCCGCGGTGCTTCGCAGGCCCTTGTGCACCGTCCTGGGAGCGTGTCCACACCCATGGGGGTTATTGCCGTGGGAAAACATGTCGTGGTCGAGGGGAAGCCCCTTGGAGACCATCGAGTCCATGATGAGGTTGGAAATGGGAGCGAGGTCGTGCGGTTCGATGTGTAGATGGCCGTCGGTGCCATGGTCGTTGGAGGCCTTGAACCAAGACTTCCCGTGGAAGTTCTCTGCCTATGATGATTTGCAAGACCAGTCAGCTCTGAGCTTACAAAAAGGCAGCGACACTGACGAGGTGCGGCGAACGGATTTCCTTCGGTGGTGAACAAACGGACCTTGCGAATATACTTGAAGAACTCTTCACCACTCCAGCCCTCGATCCCCCAGTCATCATAGTCCTGCTTCGCGCCGCGGATGCAGAGCGTGCCGTTGCAGCCGGAACAACCGCCAAGGAACTTGCCACGGCTAAGCTTCACCTGCCGGTCGTTCACGGCAGGCTTCTTCTCGCTGATGACGTTCCAGTCGGTTTCCTTGTCGAANGGGGGGGGGGGGGGGGGGGGGGATGTTAGTTTGAATCCTTCCACTGGCTGGCAAACACCGCTCATTAGAATGCCATTGCGAAACTTACCCTCCTGCCATGTGAACATTCTCGAGATTCTCATTGTGCTCGCCAGCCTCAATGACCAGGACGCTGACCCCGGGGATCTCAGCAAGACGGCTTGCAACAACGCAGCCAGAGGTGCCGCCGCTACACGAGCAATGTTAGCTGCTGGGAAGTAGTCGAGCACGTCTCCGGAGGATTTGTGCCGATGACCAAAAGGCTAGGGCTCACCCGCAGATCACGAAGTCGTAGGTGATCTCTTGTGGTATCGATCCCATGGTGATGGTTGCACCGGCAGCAGCAGGTTGAATAGCCCGAGATTATGATAAGTCAGAAATGGAATGGCCGCTTGGCTTTCAGAGCGAATGAACGAGCAGACGAATGGGCCACGTCCGGGCAGTCCGGGCCAGTCTTCTTGTATCTAATACCATCGGGATGGATCTCAAAACGTCTGCCCGAGCTTCAACCCCCTCGATTAGCGCCTGGGTATCCGAATAACCGATCGCCTCAGCCAACGCCGACAGCCTGCGAAGCGTTACGATGAGAGAATATCAGCGCCGTTGCCGAGGGGTTCTTGGCAGCCCGAAAGGGAACCCAACTCCGTCTTGGTTACAGCGACAACAGGGCGTCCCACGTCGGTTGGGTGACTTCCACATGCATGTTTCACCGGTCAAGAGCCATGACACCCAGAGGGATTTGTCCGCGGCAATGCCGCAATGCAGAGCCCCGGCCAAGCTTATCTGCAACGGTTGNGGGGGGGGGGGGGGGTCCCCGCAGACTCAAAACAGTCTTGTTGGTGGTGGATGTGCTGGGTGGAAGATGTGTATCCATCCCATTCGTGTAGATGGAGTATCCTGCCGACATTCTGGGGACTACAAACGCATACCCTAGGCCTTTCGGGTCGAGAGGAGCGGCCTTGAATCATAGCTGCGCTAACAAGATCCTGCCAAGGGTATGTATGTGACTGGAGAGAGCCTAGGTTCCAGTATCCGTACTTCTTCATGTCAGACGGGCAAGGGTTTGATTGCGCAGGCAGCTGCCGAATCATGATCACCGTTATCAAGAGTGCTTGGGGAAGGCCGATAGAGCCACGAAGCTGACGGTGAGCACTAGGAAGCAGTCGTATAACCACACTTGCAGCGCGACCAACAAGTGTGGCTCTTTGGTCGTGGAACCCATTTTTCTTTCGTCCCGGTCACTGACGATCCTGCTTGGCGTTCGAGCGCGGGAGGGTCCTCTCAAGCATTCGGTTTCCCAAGGTGCCGCGGCAAGGGTGCGGCACAGTAATTGTTGCCGCAGAAGTGGAAGTTTCGTGGTCCTACAATACGACGCGAGAACTCGCTGGTCACATAATATACCGTTCTCGACACCGAATGTTGCCCTGTATTTCCACCCATACGGCAAAGTTTCGGGGCGGGAGATTTCCTTCATCACAGCCCCCTTATTAACCAACACTCGTTGCATAATTAAACCAGAATAGCTGTCGTGGTTTTTGAGTTGCGGGGAGCCCACTCACGCTTGAGCTCTACAGTTTAGCACAAAAGGAAGGCTATCAAACGTTGGGGCCCCTGTTAAAGATTTGCAAAGAGCAGAGCCTTAATCTAAATGGGATATGGGGCCGGACGGGTGTAGCGCCTCGAGGAAAATCATCCGTTGATTGAACATCCTCCTCCTTTGGGCCAACAACGTGTGGATCATATGGCCAGAATATCCATGCTCCCTGGCCTGGACCACGATTATCTATTGTCAAGGCGTCAGGGGGGTTTCCCGACGAGGAACAAATCCCGCGTTGGTCCAACAGTTGTGTTCCGTCTGTACCAATTATAGACATGGACGAGAACCATGGAAATTGAGGACATGTACCCGACACAGGGAGACGAGTCAGCTCCCGTCCTGAAAATTGGAGCTGCTCGCATACGCATCATCTTCAAGGCCTGGAGCTCCTGGCATGAGGTGTTTTCCATCCCGCACATGCGCGTCCGAGACCCTGCCAGCCGACCCTTCCTCTCCTTAAACAGTCCCTGGCGGTACGGCTGTTCGCGCAAGATGATTCGTTTGCTTTGGTCCAGAGAATCTCTGCTGGTGGGGGAGCGCGATCAAATCTCTTATTCTACAATACTACGCTGCTATGGGGTTACCCTCAAAGGTGCGTATGCACAGGGTCTTAACAAGCTAGGATATATTGAACGTCCAACAGCAATCGAAACCTCTTGGCCACGGAGCTCATGTCGTGCATTTACGTAAGACCTAACTCCCGGTGGGCAGAATCTTCTCGGATTTGATCCCGGGTGCTGAGCCTCATTTTCGACGACCCTGGGCTCTCAGGGGTAATATCTTGTTCGGACGGCCAGGACTGGCCCAGAGGAGCAAAGACACGCGTACTCGACCTCTGACAATTTTTTTTTTCTTTCTTCGCGTACGATGTGGGGAACTCACTCATTGCTGAGAGGAAAGAGAATGACGGGGATGGCCAACAGACTAACAGTCAAGGTTGTTGTGACCGACATCCAGCCGAGTTATGCGTCCCACGCCTGATTCCAATTAGCCCCTCGTCGTTATTGTGATGGACTGTTTCATGCTCCTCTGGCTCCGTGGAACGGATGCTGGGCATCGGCGCTCAGGGGTTGAGCCTCGTTGCCCTACATTTACTAAAAAATACATCCCCTTTTGCATTACGCCAGTGTCTATCACAGGCAGGGAAAACATCATTCAAACCTTGCCTATTGAGGCATGTTGTTCGTCGATACATACCAGGAGTCGTTGCAGGTGACGCGGCTATTAATCCGAGATATCCCGTTGAGATAGTCGTCCTCCTGGCTCCGAGGCATAGAAGCGTCTTCAAACAACCACCTCGACGGTTCCCAGGTTGTAAGGAGTAATCAACGATACCAGGTCCCTCTGGTCCCTTTTCTCACGTTGATCATGGCGACACCTTTCCAGACGGAAGCCTGGACAGAGTATGGACTCGGGGTTTTGATCATTCTCCTTCGAATCTTTGCGCGTTGGAAAATCGTCGGGTTCAACTGGCAGGGTGACGACTATTTTGCCGTCCTTTGTCTCATCTTCTGGACCGTAAGTAGAATGATGTCTGTCTTGGTGGCTTGGAGAAAATTTCCTGTCTCGAAAAGCCAACCGCTGACCACTCTCTCCTTCCCGTCAGCTTGAGCTGTGTATGTTGGAGCTCATAGGTAAGTTTTATTCTCGCCAAATCACGTTTGAGATTCTCACCGGGAAACCCCCCCCCAGGCCAGAATGGAACCAACATCGGAATCACGAATGAGATTGGCGCTACTTTGACGTCCGAAGAGATCGCCAAGTTCGAGTTCGGGTCCAAATGCCTGCTGGCGGGCTGGAACTTCTACGTCACACTCATCTGGTGCTTGAAAGCCTGTATCCTGTTCTTCTTCAGTCGCATCACGTTAGTACCTTTCACATCATGCAGGTCTGTCGGGTTATCGGTTTGACTGACGCTCTGTTACAGGCTTGCAACGAGACAGCGGAAGATCGTCAAGTGGACTTCTGTGGCAACCATTTTAGGCTATGTTGGAGTGATCGTTGTCGTATGGAGCCATTGCACTCCAGTTCACAGGAATTGGCAGGTCGTTCCCTACCCAGGAGGTGAGTTGACTTGGTGTCGTACCAGCAGCCATGTGCGTCGTCTAACCCTCTATTCAGACGAGTGCACATTGGCCGTGGCCAACTACTTGAGCTTGGTCGTGCTCAACATAAGGTACGTGAAAGAGTATTCGCCACAGGATGGGCGTCAACATCTGCCACTAACCCAACGTAACACAGTACGGACATGCTCATTGTCTCGATACCCTTGCCTCTGCTCTGGGCGGTCAAACTCAGTCTCAAGAGAAAGTTCGCCATTGGCCTCCTACTCTGCTCGGGCGTTTTCGTAATGATTGCAGCTCTTCTTCGTTGCATATTATCGTTGAAGGATATCGAAGGGATCAACGTCAGCACTATCTGGGCCATCAGAGAGACAGTTTGTCAAACCTTTCCCCCCCTTTTTTTTTTTTTTCATCGATTGATAGGAAAACCCTCTTTTCGTCAGATGTCACTCACAGGCTAACTCCGGACCCCTACTTCACAGTTTGTCGGAATCATTGCGGTCAACGCAGCATGCATAAGACCTCTTTTCTCCTCGGCGCACTGGCTGAGGTCGACAAAGGGTAGCAGCGGTGCGAACCAGAGATACCCCGGGTCCGGTGACAAGTATGGCCATCAGCTCGTTACCATAGGAGGCGGGGGACAGAGCGTCGACCGATCGGGCTTGCCCTCCAAGCGGCGATACAACAAGTACAACATGACGGAGCTGGAAAACAACTCGAGCGAGGAGCAGATTGTCAAGGCTGCCGAGTCAACCGATTGGCATCAAAACGGCGGCCGTGGTGGTAGCCTCGCCAGCAAGTCGAGTGGACAGCATGGAGGAATTGTTGTAACCACAACGTATGAGGTGAAGCCAGAAAACCAACTGTGAGCACCCTGAGGGTAGGTTGGTCATTCACGGAGACACGATGCGCATGAGTGCTCGAGATTGGGGTAAATTGACGATGGCATTTAATCGACTGAAAGGTCTTGAATAGCTAAAACAGAAGCTTGGCGCCACCATCTCAAGTGCCGGTTTCTTCATCTTGTGAGACTATTACGGGCCATGACGTACGTAGTCGGACTAGATATCATGTACTAAGACGACATTGCGGATTTACACACCTAGTATTATATGTGTTGCTGAACATTGTCAACAAGCATATGACTTATTTCGGTTGGCGATTATTGACCAAAATTCGCGTCCCCGGCTAGATGCTTTCTATTGGTTCCGACTGCTGAAGAGGAATTAGATGTTGATGGCAACTTTGGTCCGGTGTGATGTAATTACTTTCAGGCATCTACATGAATGTGAGTCCAGACCGTACACGAGCAAGATAGAGAGGACCGCAGTCAGGTCAAATTTACGCTAAAGAACCCTTTCTCACTGCAGTTTTACTTCCATTTGCTATAGTACCCAGGACGATTAATCTGAGATACTTATTAACGTCACCAAAGACTCCATCAACCTGGTCTCATCATAGTCGATTCCTTAGTATGAAGACCAAGGTAACAGAAAGGTAACAGCGACAGCAAGAGTTAGCGGCGAGTCACGGCTTCGTGTTGCAAATTACTGGAAGCTTTTGGTCGATGGCATGGCTTAGTTTGGGCATATCCAGACGATCGAGGCGGTGGAAGTCAGGAATGCACTCGTTACAAAGTCGCTGTGACAACAGTGAAGCAGATCAAAGATGAGACGCAAGCAGCCCGTCGACATGTGGAAACTCAACAAGCCTGTGTACACATGTTATACAAACTAGAACTATGGGTAAAAAGCACACGAGTCTCTCTTTACGAGATACAACTAACTGTCTATGATGCTGCGATGTGAGTGTTGACTCGTTCGCTGAACTGATCAGAAAGAGTGACAAGCGCCAAACAGGTCGCGTTACGAAGTTTGTGCCTTCCGGGCAGCTTGGCCCGTCTTCAGCTTTTCGTTGGCCCGCTGTTGAACGGTTTCCCATGTCGAGAGTTTTGCACCTCGTCTTCCGTCTCAACTTCTGGTCCACTGGAGCTCGTGCTGCTGAACTGAGACGTCGGGTCCAGAACGCCGAAACCGGGCAGCGAGAGAGGCTGCTCGGACGTGTTCGTATCAGAAGCAACAGATCAACTACCGTGCGCTATGGCATGTGGTGTCATTGAAGACGCGATATTGGGACGGTTGACAATACTTTGGCGCTGTACTTGTGTCTGAGCTGCCCCCTTCGAGAAAACCGAGACAGTCACCGCTAAAAAAGACTTCCTCCTTTGCTCCCTTTCGACTATCTCGTAGTGTATGCTCTACATTCTCAGGCATAACCGACTTCGATCGATCAGTCCCAGTGTTCACAAAGGCAGAGCTTTATCAGCAGAGTGGGAACCCAGAGTCTTGACCATTCAGATCATGCACCAGCAAAGCCGACTGCAGAAGATCCACGGCGAGGACCACGATCCCGTGCCGAGATTTACGCGCGACACAGTCCGGTCGTTCAAGGCCTTTTGGGAATTCTTTCTGGCATGGATTCGGCTTACTTGGTTTGACATTCTGGTCAATGCCGCTATAGGCGGCGCCTCTCTCGGCGTACGTTGAGATGAGAGTGANCGCTGATTCGGTCCCCCCCCCCCTCCCTCTCCCCTCCGGCAGATTTACCATGCTCCTCTCGCCGCAACTCGCAATTTTCCCGTCACCTTCAATGGCTCGGGGGACATCATCTATCCGCAGTTCGCCTATCCTGACCGCGGCTGGATCATCGACACCTGGTTGTCCGCGCTGCTGTCTGCACTCATCCCGATCGTCGTCATTCTCTTGGCCCAGTTCCGCGTGCGGCACATCTGGGATCTGAATAACGGCGTCATCGGTCTCACCTTCTCCATCTCGCTGGGCACGTTGGTGCAAGTCGTCATCAAGCAGCTCATCGGCGGGTTTCGACCCTACTTCCTCGCCGTCTGCATGCCGGACATCTCACGAGCCGCCGCCAACAACAGGACCGGCCTTAATGCCGTGGGCTTCCAACAGATCATGTACTCGGTCGACATCTGCACCCAACCGGACTCGGCCAAACTGAAGAATGCCATGACCTCGTTCCCATCCGGCCACTCGACAGCTGCGTTCGCAGCGTACGTCTACCTCTTCTTGTACCTCAACGCAAAGCTAAAGGTATGGGCCAACTATCGCCCGGCGCTCTGGAAGATTACCCTCACCTTCGCTCCGCTTCTCGGAGCACTTCTCATCGCCTGCTCCCTTACCATCGACCAGGCCCATAACTGGTACGACATAGTGGCAGGCAGCGCCATCGGGATCGCGGTAGCGTTTGGTTCTTACCGAGCATGCTATGCGGCTATCTGGGACTGGCGTTTCAACCATATCCCCCTCCAGCGACGAGATCAAATGGTGTATTTCCCGGAAGAAGACGGTACGGAGTATCGAAATATCGTCTTCACCAGATCAGGCGGATGGGGACAGACGAGGGAGGAGGCGTCGGAGAAGCATACCCCCAGCCAACGAAGCAGCAGTGCTTCGTACGCAGCTGGGCCGAACGCTCATCAGGCGGGGCCAGAGAGAGAAACCCTGCCTCCACCGACCCCGCGAACACGATACAAACATCAGAGGAGAAACGCTCATCGGGCGGGGGAGGCGGTTTAATCAGAACGACGGCTGTTTTATCACGAAAACCGCAGGTGATTCATTGCGACGCCATTCAAGTCTGCTACATGTGGTTGATCTTGAATCCGCTCGAGAGAAATTCACATCAAACCGGTATCCAGA
Organism: Colletotrichum lentis; assembly: GCA_003386485.1. Classification (NCBI taxonomy): domain Eukaryota; kingdom Fungi; phylum Ascomycota; class Sordariomycetes; order Glomerellales; family Glomerellaceae; genus Colletotrichum; species Colletotrichum lentis. Next base: position 2,213,701 of record NWBT01000044.1, read on the forward strand.
TCAAACTTCCCTTTCTTACGTGGACGTGATTCGAAGTTGAATACAGCAGTCGTGGCGAATTTCTTCTCTGGTGCAGAGACTGATAAACCCTCGCGTCGCCCATGATCTGCTTACCGCCTCACCATCTTTAGGGGATTTCAAGGTTGCCTCTGACGAGTTCTTCTTTGTCGAATTTCCAATAGGATTCGGTGGTTTCAAGGTCATGTCTGACGAAACGACCCTGGGTTTCCGCTCAGTGATACGTCAAACATTGTGGACTCGGCTGACGGTTTTCACGTCAGGGCGGCCAATATACAAAGGCCAGCAGCAGCTGGAGAGTGGCGATAGGTTCAAAAGCCCGACGTTTGTCATGGTGAAAGGCGGCGTCACTCCATAATGCCGAGTGATAGTCTATACAGTCGTAGGAGCGGTAGATGGCAAGGGCAAGGAAAGGAGCCGTGCTTCTCCTGCAGATCGACTTCGCGGCAGGGTACATTGCCCAGGGGAGCCACTTGGTCTATTGTCACCTGGGATAGCCAAGCGTACCACGGACTGAAATCTACGGACGGGATCGTGGGATGATGAAAGGAGAGTGTCAACAGCAAGAGGGGGATCGATCGTATCGCCTTGGGCGAGGAAGGCTGCCGGATGGAACATGATTGCAAAGCAAACTTCCGTTCAGGCACCACACACTACTACCCATATTGTTGCCCTGCTTTTTTTGCTGTGGTAGGTGAAACCAACCAACTTCAACCAGGCAACACAAAAGACTGACATGGGTTTTCCGTCACATTATCCGTACGTACGGCCCTAAAGGCTCATCTTACGGCCTCCACCCCGGCTACAGGACTACGGAGAGAGCTTTTACGTGCTTGGTTGCTTTTCTCGTATCGCCCGGCAACAAAGCTGGCGCACGTCCCACAGATTTTACTACCCCCCTGCGATAGAACCAAGCCTGGTTGGATCTTGATGTTGGTATGACGGCCGAGGGGGCTGAGAGATGCAACCCACGCTTTAGCGTGATCGGCTGACTCGGAGTCGGAGAAGAAGCATAATTAGGGGGCTAAGATGGGTCGTTTCGCCTCGAAGCGACTAAAGGCCCGACGCGGCATCCCACGATCCACAGCCGTGCCGCAGAGAGAGAGAGAGAGAGAGAGAGAGAG
>NWBT01000044.1:2235123-2274832 GCA_003386485.1 Colletotrichum lentis
GAAGGGTAATAGTTATAGCTAACTATAGGATGTAATAGTTAGTATTAAATACCTTATAGACTGCCTAGAGGAATAGAAGAGTCTTTTTAATAAGCTAACAGTAGAGGAAATTAATCTTACAGCCTTATAACTCTCTTCTACCTGCTAGTCTATAAATTAAAAAGTAAGGCTATTATAAGCTGCTATATTATTATAAGGCGCTGTATTTTTACAGGCTGCTACATTATTATAACTAACTGTAATACTAGCCCCCTTACTTAATAGTATTCCTCTACACTTACTTAATAAGTATACCCTATAGTAACGTTATAACTAACTTTAATAACTACATAGAGGCACCTTTAACTCCTATAGATATTTCTACTTATCTATACTTAATAGATAGAAGGTTCTAAATAAGTACTATATACAGCTAGGGGATTTAGTACTTTATACAGCCTTAATTATTCTCTATCCTAGCTAGGGCCTAAGATAGCTTAAGAAGTAATAAACTAACCTAGTGTAATAAGTATAGCTTTATAACACTAAGGAGGGACTCTATAATTATTAGCAGTAATAATACGCTAGTAATAACCTTACTTTACACTAGCTAGGATTACCCTAGCAGTCTTTAAGGGTAGTATTTACCCTAATTTTATCTACGCTACCTATAGAGGACTCTAAGTATTAGTAATAGCTAAATAGCTGCACTACTAAAGCTGTTATAAATAAGGTATCTAAGCTAGACTAATACCTCTACTAATCTGTTCTATAACCTGTTAACAATCTAATTTAGTAGTAGATTTTATATTACTAGACCTTTCCTAACCTCCTTTTTAAATTTAACCCTAACTTATTATATTAAATACTATAGTCTGCTAAGAGTATATAACAGCATCTAAGTACTACATATAAAGCAAAGAAGGTATAGATACGTAACAAGATACATAACGTAATAATAAAAATCTACCTCTCCTTTAACCTCTAGACTTTACCTAATAAGTACACTATTATTACTATCTTCTGTTACTTCCTTAACGTAAGGGCAAAGCAGACCTAGTATCTTATTACCCTCTGCTGCTAGCCTAGGTCCTATAAGGGTTTAAATATTATCTAGATGCTCCTTTACGTTATAAATAAGTAGGGGATTACTAATTAGATTAGTATAATTATTTATAATAATATAAGTAATAATAATATATATACTATATATCTCTTTATAAACCTCTCTCTTAACTTCACGCAGTTAGACATACTAGATTAGTAAATATAATACTATAGGTATATCCTTAATCTTATAGGTTATACCTTTCTATATAGTACTAACAGTAAGGCTTTTAAGTAGGAAGCTAATAAAGTCCTTAGTGCTAGTTAATTAAAGGCAGACCTTAAGCTCTAGCGTATNGCAGCCTAATTAGTAAGCTCTATAATATTGTTAAGTATATTTAATCCTCTCCCTAATAATGTAAAAGATTCCTTAAGATTAGTAATAAGACATCTAATAGCTTTACACTCTTTAAGCCCTTACTATAAGAGTTATAGTTAATACTTAATAATAATATGCAGTAGAACTTAATATACCTTATGATTTAACATACCCTCCTTAAGCAAAGTTAGATTATAGGTTTTATTTATAATAATATAACTCTTTTCTGCCCTAACAATTAAATACCTACTAAAGACTATCTTACTAAGGAAGATTAGTATCTTCTTATTAAGATTTATAATATACTTAAGCTACTTTATAACTAGATAATATAGTGCTAGGGATAGGGGAAGGGTAATAGTTATAGCTAACTATAGGATGTAATAGTTAGTCTTAAATACCTTATAGACTGCCTAGAGGAATAGAAAAGTCTTTTTAATAAGCTAATAGTAGAGGAAATTAATCTTACAGCCTTATAACTCTCTTCTACCTGCTAGTCTATAAATTAAAGAGTAAGGCTATTATAAGCTGCTATATTATTATAAGGCGCTACATCTTTATAGGCTACTATATTATTATAACTAACTGTAATACTAGCCCCCTTACTTAACAGTATTTCTCTGCACTTACTTAATAAGTATACCTTATAGTAACGTTATAACTAACTTTAATAACTACATAGAGGTACCTTTAACTCCTATAGATATTTCTGCTTATCTGTACTTAATAGATAGAAGGTTCTAAATAAGTACTATATACAGCTAAGGGATTTAGTACTTTATGCAGCCTTAATTATTCTCTATCCTAGCTAGGGCCTAAGATAGCTTAAGAAGTAATAGACTAACCTAACGTAATAAGTATAGCTTTATAATGCTAAGGAGAGACTCTATAATTATTAGTAGTAATAGTACGCTAGTAATAACCTTACTTTACACTAGCTAGGATCACCCTAGCAGTCTTTAAGGGTAGTATTTACCTTAATTTTATCTATGCTACCTATAGAGGACTCTAAGTATTAGTAATAGCTAAATAGCTACACTACTAAAGCTGTTATAAATAAGGTATCTAAGCTAGACTAATACCTCTACTAATCTATTCTATAACCTATTAACAATCTAATTTAGTAGTAGATTTTATATTACTAGACCTTTCCTACCCTTAGCAAACTTACCTTAGATATCCTTACTATACCTATAATAGTAATAGACTATAAGAGGGTATTTAGCCTTATAAAGTTAACTTTAATGTTATAGAGGCTCTTAATAATACCCTCTACGCTAGAGGAGACATAATATCTATAGAACTAGCTTTACAGCAGTAGGATTATAGTAGGAGGGTATTACTTTAAACAGAAGAGGGATAAGTATATTAACACTACAGATATAGCTTACTCTGCTGTATCTTTACACTTTGCAATAACTTTACTAACTTCCTAAATAGGTAATACGTTAAGATATCTTAGATATCTGCTAATTAATTAAATATTAGACCTTAAGGCGGCTAGTCAATTAGATATGAGGGGGTCTGATTGATTGATTGATTGGGTTGTTGCGCTGGCAATTTCCTTACCGTACTGCCCTCCATCAACGACCTCGGATGTGTTTTCAATTCCAGCCATACACTGACAGGTTCTTACTGGTGGTCACGACTGACCCCCAGCACAAGTGGACATTTTCAAGAGTCAGAACTGGAGGCCGGGAAGAGAGGCAATTTTAGCCCTCATAGTGATAACGACTTTAATTTTGGATTTAGGCGAAATGGGGTTGGGATGACAGACTTCTCCGACTGAAGAATGAAAGGTCTCTGGTTGTCAACGATGCCAGTATGACGGTAGAACATAGCATTGCAAGCCACTTCGGCAAAGCAGAAGAGAACAGAGCGTCACTTCAACGAAAGCCAATGGTTCGTTACGATATCGAGAGATGAATGAGATCGAGTACTTGTTCCAACACTTGCACACTGCTACAAGCCACCATGGATAACTTTGACATTATAAGATACAAATAAATGAACGGATAAGTGAGCGATCAGCTTGGTGCAGGAGAGCTTCTAACCTCTACGCTGTCACTATTAATATTACTCTCGGGCTACAATCCTGATATCCAATCCTCATACTAACATCTCCAATCTGCCATAAGACGTACAGAGGAAAGAATCGTCTCCGTGATCTCCTTTCTAAGTATCAAGGTGTCAGGGGCCCGAAGACTTTCTCCCGGGCCCGGGCGCTCTAGCTCCGATGTTACGGGTCTATCCAGTGCCCTTTTATTTCACCTGGCCTATCGGAGGCGTTGGGTGACAGTAGATAAGCCCTGCTTTGATTGCAGTTCTGACTCAACAGCCCGATGTCAGACATTTTGCCCCCTTGCTCGGAATTATGAGTTTACACCTCTAAGAAGTTCTGTTAGCGAACCCGTAGGAACATCAGAACTGGTAGGGGCAAGGAACACCGTGATTGATAGTCTTTCAGTCTAACGTTCATAGTTATCTACCGGGGTTTGTATGATGTACCGTACAGTCTAGCCCATATCCTAAAAGCCAATAGTGAAGGGTGTTCCCGCACAGTATCAAAACCTTCCACGAATGTGAGGTCGTTTAGTGACTTGCTTGTATGGTCTCATAATTTGGAGGCAGGTCACCACTGAGAACTGACAAAAATGTTCGACTGTAGTTTCTATGATGCATGAGGCAAATGAAGGAGTGCAGGTATTTGGCCGTAGGCAAAAGGGTCTATGGCCGTATTTAACCACATTCGGAAGCTTCGCCACGCAGCCACACGCAGGGCTATCCTATTAAAGTACTCCCCCTTAGAGGTAGAACTTTTTCTAGCTGGCAGCCGCCTAATTAATAGGACGCATACCTTCATGTACCTAGTTGTTGTTGCATGCCTGAAGGCTAAATAGTATAAGTATAAGGCCTGGCGAAGGGTATAAGGCCTAGCCTAGCCTAAGCGCCTAGATAATACGTTAGTTATTAATGCAGTAATTGTTGTTTTGCTAGCAAAAATCGTCCCTATTTACATACCTCTGCTTGAACTGGAGGTATATCTAACTAGGCGCCCTATACTATGGCTGTGACGGTAGGGTTTCGTTCCAAATGTGGTTAAATACGGCCATGGACCCTTTTGCCTACGGCCAAATACCCGTACTCTAAATGAAGCATGGGGCGGCAATATGCCTATCACAAGCTACATCTGTAATACACTAAATGAGCTGGTGTGAACCGCGCTGAGACTACACCAATGGCCTGGCTATCGGCAATATGGTGGCAGGGTGTTGGTAGACGAAGCTAATTGCACCAGAGCAGTTCTGCGACGATGAATGACGATTGATGACGATAACTTGAAACCCATATCGTAACAGAGAACTGTGAGATGTAAAACATGCAATGGCTTGCTTTCCTGTCATTGTCCCTTATGACAATTTGATGACGAGCACCAAAAGACTTGGCTGAGACATGATAAGCTGCCGTTAGTTCATTGGCTAGCAAGTCACACGGCAAATTTCAACCATACGCTTATTAACTTGAACACTCACGGTAACAACATATTCCTGCGTCTACCAGCAAATCTTGTTCGNACCCCCCCCCCCCCCCCCCCCACGTTTGCTGCACTGTTGTGCGTTGTTTCTGTTGCGCAAAAGGAAACCAATACGTTCTTTTCAAATCTCCCGCACGACTAACTAATAGCCCTGTTCAACAGAGCCCAGAGCGGGGACGCCCAAAGATTTAAAAAGAAAGAAGACGGGCGACTGCCTTGACGACACGCCCTGCAGTCTTCTCCCACCACCCGCAGCGCCCAGCTCTTGGGCCTTGATCCAACAAAGGGGCGTCCTCACCCCCGCCGGCGTACCTCATCTCAAGCTCATAAGCCGATTGGCTCTGGTCTCGCAGCGCCTGAATATGCATCCCCCTCCTGACCCCATAAGCCCGCATGTACCCAACCAGGCTGTTCTTAACGTGTTCGACATCCCTGTCCGTGAAGCCTTCGTCCATCGCACACTCGTCGAGCATCCGTCGATGGATGAGCACCAGAGCTCTCGCTTCGTTCAAGACGCCGCACTCCGAGCAGTCGGGGAACAGCCAACGCCGCTCGAGGTCGGAGATTGGAGGGCAGTATTCGTGGTCTGGCCCGCCGGAAGAAGAGCAGTTCCCGTAGGCGTGGTTGTGCTTGGCGATGTAGAGGATGCGAGCGCAGAGCTTCTCCCCGGTCTTCGAGCAAGGCTGGCCGGGATAGCAAGCTCGGTGCTTTGGGTCGTTGGCATCCCAAAAACCAGTCTTCTGGTATGTCGAAAGAAGGATCGCCGTGGGGCACGATGCCCCTCGGCCCAAGACACATGTTCTGCCAACGCCACAGCCAGGATGGAGATCGGCGGGGTCCAAGGAGACGTCCCAATCAACCACGTGCTGTTCTGAAGGACACAGAGAGACGGAGGTCTGCTTTTGGTCGGGGATGAACATCTTGCTGCTAGTATAGGTCAGGCACTGTGTGTACAAGGACTCGAGCAGGATGATAGTGCGTGGTTCCAGCTGGAATGGGAGATAATGGAGGCACATACGTGAGTGAAGATTCGGATTGTCCGTTAATATCTTCGTTTTTGCAGGCGGAGAAGAGCGTGAACTGAACTGGACCTATAATGATTGGTGAGTTTGGTGACTTGAGATTCAAGAGTGAGAAATGGTAACATGGGAACCCGGGGCCTTCGTATTTGATGCTTTTATAGTCGGTCCGGACGTTTTCTCTTTTCTCCTTACAGAACGGGGTGTGATGACCGGGCCGACACACGTGCGAGATCCGTCCTTCCAGCTTCGTGGTATTGGTATGTCTCTCCCTTGTCCTTCTGTGCCTTGGTCTGGGTCTTGTTCCGGCGGTTTCTGATAGGTTCCCGGGGTCGGGTCCGTCATTCTATTCGTGGCAGTCTCGAAAAAGCAATACACAAGAAGCAACAAGAGTCCAGCTCTTGGCATCCAAGAAGTAGCGCCATGTGATACCTGCATTCTAGAGCTTATGACGGACTCTGCAAGTCAAGAAGGGGCTTCTGATAAGTCCGCTCTAGGTAATTAAAAATCAGATCATGCTTTAGAGGGAAGATATAAGCTTGATACTCATAGAATCAAGGAAAGGTGGAATGGTCCCCAAGCCTCTATCATGCGATTTAATTCTTCCCACTCGGGTGTGGCTGTAGCCGATGTTGAGGTCACACAAGGTATGTCATGAGCTGCTTACTGCGGACACTTCGGTCCCTTGCTCCGACATCACACCGGTTGAACCTGTCATCCTTGTAAATTCCTTTCCGGTCTTGGACATCCATTCCAAGCGGCTGTGGGACTTGTAGATGGCACGTAGGGAATCCCGATTCGCGGAAAACACGATCAATACGATCACCAGACGATTTGGTTCCTCACTGGGAATCGGGACTGTCCTGTAAAGCGTTTCTCGAAACCCCGTTTCGTATTACTCAGCCGACAACTCCTGGCTTTTCCCCCTGTTCTGTTCCTCCCAAATCACCGTGGGAAATGTTGGTTCCCGGCTGCTCGGCAACATTTTCCAAAGTGTTCCAAGTCTTCTCAGTGTCGAGACATAGACATTCTGTCACGAGGGATATAAATCACAATTGCTGCACAGCAATAGTGAATCCACTTTTGTGCCTTATCTTACTTGTCAGATATTCTTACGCCTACTGGATTATTGAGCGGGCAAGAGACATCATCTAATGAACAAAGCTTCCTTCAAAAGGTTAGAGGATCACAGCTGTGCACTTACTTGTCTTTCAAAGTCTGTGCAGGACAATCAAGTCCGCGAAGCAATTTTGGTAGTTGAATAAACGGAACGTGCTGGTCTCTTGAGGAGCACGTTGTCTTGATTTCGTCTCCCACAACTCGGCAGAATGGGCTATTATTGTTTTGTGGAGTCAATCGTTCTATAACCCCCTGATGAAAGCCTTCAGGTCGCGATAGTCATGACGCATTACCTCCACTCTGCTCGAAAACAGGTCTAGGGCTTATCGTGCAAGGCCAGATTACCAGCATTTGTCTTGGGGTCAGCTCATGGACACCAGTTCTGCCGTCTCTGCTTCGGGCTATTTATGAGACATATTCAAGACCTAGCATACACGGACATGTAACGACTTCAAGAGCAGTTAGATGATTCACGAGTCCTTCACTTTACAGTGTATGTTTTTTTCGTAATATGGCGAGATACATGCAGAGGAGTTGGGCTCTGTCCGAAGACGGATGTCAGATCAATGTCAGACTAAGTACAACGCTCCCAGTTCGACAGAAGGTCAAGACGTGATATATTTATTCTATCTACATACCAAAACCAAAAACGATTCAAGTGCAGTCAGGAAGGCCTGCTGTCTTGTCGATAAAGTCTTTGACTACTTGATTAAATTCTGTCTCTCTCTCATATGACGGGATATGCCCGCAATCCTTCCAGGCAACGTATTCGGGCCCGTCGCCCAACGCAGTCTTGAACAACTCAAAGTGTGGGAACGTGATGGTTTCGTCAAAGGTGCCGTGCATCACCATGATGCGAGTTCTGCCGACGCCGTCGCCCATCTTGGCCAGGTCCGCATCGGTCTTGTGATGCCATCCAGCGGCGATGGCCTGGAAGATGATGCCCTTCCGGCGCGAAAGCTCCGTGTCCTCCATCCTCTCGACCAGCTGCTCCGCCGTGAAACGGTCGAGGTTGGTCGGAAACGTGGACTCGGGATCCAGGGATCCGGAGTCCGGCGAGTCGAGATACTTCTGCGTGAAGAGCCTGTGTGCTTTGCTGTTGAGCTCCGCATCCACGCCGAACGGGAAGAACATGTCGACGCGCTGTCTGAGGTGCTCCAGCGTGTGGACGGTCCGGATCAGGCGAGGCGCAGTGGATACGAGGATCAACGACTGGATGCGCTGGGGGATGAGGAGGGCGAGCTCCTGCGCGATCATGCCGCCCAGGCTGAGCCCCGCGACGGTCAGGTCTCGGGGGTAGTGTGGGGAGTCGATGTCGAGCCAGCCAATCTGCTTGAGCAGGTCGACCAGGTCCTTGGCCATCTCCGACGTGGTGTACCTGCAGTTGGGCTTGGCCGACTTGCTGACGCCGCGGTTATCGAAGACGAGGGAGCTGTACTGGTCGGCATGCTGGTGTCCAAAGAAGCGGGTTTGGCGCTTCCAAATGGTCCGACTGGCGCCGAGGCCCATGATCCAGACAACCTTTTTGGGGCCGGTGCCGTGGACTTCATACCACATGGGAAACGGTCCGCCGGGACGAGACTCGGCGACCTTGACATAGCCCGAAGTCGTAGGCTTCAAGTCCCACTGGGTTGTGCTGAAGGCAGGGTGTCTTTGGACCTCTTCAGCCGACAGGCCGATTGACTTGGCGGACATGACGGCCAGAAGTGTTAAATTTGGGAGGATTCAAATAGACGACAAGAGTACGTTGATGAGTCGGGTCGGAAAAGGGTTGACGGCAGTAGCTGAGTAATAGCTGTGGGTGTACGCATTCATATGACGAAGAATGTTTACCATTGTCGTGAAACTAAAGCACACAATGGGTCGTCATGGGAGGTTGTCACGGAAAGGTCGGCAGCGGCAAGCAGTCGAAGGTTCGACATCGCACAGATGCTCGTTTCACATGGGCCGAGGTCCGCTCCAAACACTGCGGAATAGTCTCACCGGTTTGGCGAGGTAGAAGCGTTGGAAACCCAAAGCCAGGTGCAGCCGCAATGGACGTCGGGCATCGGTGCAGGTGACAGCAGTCACATTGGAGAGCGTTGTCTACAAGGACTAATACAAGAGGCACCTTGATCCGGGTTCTCCTTTCTGCCAGAAACCACAGTCAACCGGGCGCGCCTAAACCGCTTCCTCTCGGTGCCTCTTCAACCCTCAGACCCCCAGTTCGCGGCTATTAGTCTGTTATTAACACTGGACTATTTTCTCCAGGGTAGGGTTTTTTTTAAAAAAAAAAAAATAACCACAGCGGCCCAAACCCTCTCGTTTAATTATTCTTTTTTTGTTCTGCCGGCGCGTATTCAAGCGACGGGTTTCTATACGCGCCGAGTCCAGGGGTTGACAAACAGGAATGAATGAATGATTGGGGGTTGATTGATGACAACTCTGACGACTGCGCCCCGCTGTCTCCCATGTCTCCCCAATAGCCAGCCCGGTCGAAGATGACCGGACTAAAACGATTGGCCCTGGTATTCTGGTTGTTGTAACACCGTCGGCGCCAATGATCAAAAGACTCATTGTTGCTATTTGTGTGAGTATGTTTGCTTGGCGTGATTCATCCGCTGTTGTTCTCTGTCACGATGAGTGAATCCTTGTCTCTTGGGGTTTTATAAAGCAGAGATACCGGCCATGTCACCGCTGTACCTCGTCACTCTCCTCTCATCTGTGTTGTGTTTCACTCCTCTCTTGCTCTCTCTCTCTCTCTAATTTCTCCGTCACTTGGCGCCTGTGTTTTCTTGGAGTATTTCTATTTTACACTGCCAGCCGGTCTTGCATCACTGCATCGTTCTTCTTTCTTCCTGTTACAGCATCGCTTGACACGTCTCTCTCTCAACGCCTGCGCGTCCCACGCAGCAGCTCGCTATTATCTCTTTGCGACCTTTCCTACATCAACCCGAGATACCCCATATAAAGATTTCCTTCATCTCCGTACGATTAGACGATGGGACAATTCGCAAACGCCCTCAAGGCCGGCCAGACCGCCGTCGAACTGGGCCGCAACGTGCAAGGCTTCGCCGGCGCCGCGGCCGACTTCCGCGCCGCCGACAAGGGCGAGATGGGCCGCAAGGCCGGCCGCGGCGTCTTCAACGAGGGCGCCGAGACGGGCAAGACGATGGGCAAGACGTGGCTCAAGACCTTCGAGGTCGTGCCGCGCCTCGTGTGCCGCGGCCTGCAGTTCCTCTTCGCCCTCGTCGCCTGCGGCTTCTACGGAAACCGCGTCGACGCCGACCGCAGGGACGCCGACGGCGACGGCGGCGGCTTCTCGCCCGAGTGGATCCTCGCCATCACCGTCGCCGGCGCCTCGGCCGTCACGGCCGTGCTCTTCGTCGCCGCGACGCCCCTCGGGGCCATCCCCTTCGTCGGCAGCAGGATCAAGATCTTCAAGACGTACCGCGCCTTCGCCTGGGACCTGGTCCTCTTTGTCGCCTGGATCGTCGTGTTTGGCATCTTTGCCGCCATCTTCCTCGACAGGGACAGCGACAACCCGTACAAGGGCAGCAGCACGGGCGCCATGAAGGTGGCCGTCTGGATCGACCTGGTGAACGCCATCTTCTGGTTCGTCTCCGGCGTCTACGGCTGCATCAAGACCTTCTTGGGTGACAAGACGGACCGGATGACGGACAAGATTGGGCAGAAGCTTTTCGAGAAGAAGCAGGAGCCAACCAAGGAGGCCGACTACGCAGAAAGCGTATAACTAGTGAACTATGGAAACAAAAAGTACAGACTGCGGGGGAATTACCCAGGGTCAGTGGTCTATTCATGGGTCATCATCGTCTAGGTTCCATCGTCAGCAAATATACAACCGCTCTTCAAGTAAAACTACTCATACTTTCATTCATTGTCGTGTTCTTGCCTCATTAATATCTCTGTGACAGAATGCCCACGAAAGATGTCACAGTAGTATCAAGGCCATCGACATGACCACCTCGCATACAGCGTCTAATCCACTACCGCCAACAAGAATCCATCTAGTATGGTCCGCCCCGTGGAGGCCGTGTGCGCCGTTGAGATCATCGGGACAAGCGTGGCCTTGTCTCTCTTGTCCTTGCCTACGTGCGTCAAGAGCGAGTCTTTCACCGGCTCCACCGCAACGCTATCGAGCACGTTCCAGACGACGTTGTCGACGTAGATGCACCCCTTCGGTCTCGTCAGCTTGACCGCCCAGTCGAAATACTTCTCCTGCTCGCCCCAGGACGCGTCGCAGAAGACCATGTCGAACCGGCGGCCCTCCGCCACCAGCTCCGGGAGGACGTCCAGGGCGGCGCCCAGGATGATCTCGACGTCGAGACCCGCGACGTTCTGCAACGCGACGTCGCGGTGTTTCGGGTTGATCCCGATGTCATGATGGCCGAGGGGCGGCCATCATGACATCGGACATAGCCATGGGCTCGGTTTCCGAAGCTGGGTGTTTTTGCTGTAAGTATCGTGGACCCCTGCCGAGGCACATTTATTTAGCTTTTCAAGCACGAGCCGACCGGTGCCTAGGAGATTAGGGTTAAGCGGAAGCTTACCTGGACTTCCTGTTGGGTGACTCGGCTTTTGTCGGCCGAGAGGATCTAGACTTGAGAATAATACTTTTCCCTTACCTGTCAAGAGAGTAAACCGGCCTCCGTATGCAGAGGCGAGTTTACAGTAACACGATACGAGTCCTGGCAAACTCTGTCCCGTGAGGCGATGGTTCAAGTGTCAGAATCTTCAGATGATTTCGAGTTCTTTGCAGGGAAGCGCGACGTCCGTTACCGTACAGGCAGGGGATACTGGAAGTGGGGCCGCAGACGGCGCCGGACATATCGGAGTTGGGCCCGGCGGTGGAGATAGCCGGACGAGATAAGTTCCGAAGCGGCTAGTATATACATGGATGCACATATACACCTTGCTGTTATGAGGGGCTGCTTCGGGCCGGGCCTCTGACGGCTTTTGTTGTCCTGAAAATCGACTTGACCGGGCCGGGCGGTGATTTTCCCTCGGCGCCCCACAAACACTTAGGTACTGCTGCTTGATCCAGACGCTATCCAGTCTCAACACAAACGAGGGTCAAGTCTCAAGCGACATTGTGTATGGATACCCTCAAGGACGAAGCTAGCGGGCCGTCGATGGCTCCCGCGGATCCAAGAATTGGGGCGGATGGACTATTTGCTAATTGTGACGAACAAGAACCTTGCCGAGAGGGGTTGGAATGTGCATGGAGAAACGCAGATCACAAGATCACTACGACGACGCATGAAATCAAACGGTGCGGGTAGAAGAAAGGGATATCGCCGCTGATCAGTCAGCATCCCCGGGCCTGTACGTGGCTTCGGATACAATAGGTCAAGTAATATTACACCTGGTGATGCCCTGTAGCCCTCGACCGTTCGCCAAAGATTTACCGCCGCCGCGTTCTCGTTTCAAACCGCACTGTCGCCGGGCTTCTTTTCTACCGCCATGTCGAAATCCCTCTGCACCCGGATCGCGCCGAAGCCGTCCTTGCTCACGATCCTCTTCTGGCTGTGATCGTCGGGTAGGCTCTCGCTGCTGGCGTCGCCCAGGTCCCTGCCGTACACCCGCGTCTCGACGCCGGATCGGCTGGCGCTGATATTTATCTTGGCGGCGTCCCTTTCGCCCAGCTCGAGGTAGCTATTCTTGACCGCCGCCGAGGCCGCCGCCGGGTCCCTGGCGGACTTGTTCTTGGAGCCGGTGAAGGACGCGAGGCGCGAGAGCGTGCGCTCGAGGAGGGGTCGGCAGGCGGGGAGGTTGGCGACGAGCATTCCGATACCGACCTCGGCCTGTGCCCAGGAGAGGATGGTGCTGAGGCCCTGGAGGAACTTCTTGTCGTCGTTCAACAGGAGGAGGTACTTGAGGCGAACGATCGGGGCGATGGATGCGCTGAACACGAGTTTGTTGGTCAAAAGGTTCAAAAAAGAAGAACGTAAAAGGGGGGCAGAACGTGGACGAAAAGCGACAACTCACAAGATGCCCAAGCCCAAAAGTCCAATGACGGAGGCCTTGACCTTGTTGGCCATTTGCAGTTTCCAGATAAGAGCGAACGGCATAATGGCGAATATCCAGTCAGTCGATATGGACACGGCAGCAACGAGGAACGAAAGAGCCGTTTGTATCTCTCGGGCCTGGCAAGTCCCTTGGATGGTGAGGAGCCAGTTTTTTCTGTTCAAATCGGTCAGAGGGTCTTGCTCGACTGCGCTCGCTGTGTGTGTGTGTGTGTGTGTGTGTGTGTGTGTGTATGTGTGGATGGAACGTACTCGACCGGCGAGCATCGGAAGAACAGATACATGCCGGTGCCCCCGGTGCAAGCCGTGACCAGCGCGAGACAGGTGTAGATGACATTCTGTACCCAGCGCTGCCCGTTACCGATACGCAACAGGGTGAAACCAAGGGACCATTTCAGGGTGACCAAGGTAAAGCACCAGAACTCCTGGAAAACGTAGAACCACTGCGGCAAAGGGTGGTCAGTGGCTGGACGCAACAGCATCACTCCGCGTCCCTCGGCAACTCACAAAATAGGAGTTGGCTACCTGATCTTCACTCAACGTCGAATCGAGCTGCCCGACTCCGCTCCAGGCCATGCCTATCAGCCCAACCTGGGAAACAGCCCAGACCGGCTTCTCCTTGTCAGTCTCGGAACATCTGCGAGCATCTGACACTGCCAGGGCACACCTACGATCGTGGCCACCATGGCCCAGTCATCCGGTCCCCAGGCCTTCCTCTGTGTCCGGATCCAAAACCGCAACACCATTGTGATGAGGCTGAACGGCAGCGGCACCAGGACCGCGGCGGCCATATCTTTCGACGTAGCCGCGCCCATCTTGGTCCGACTTGGCAGCGATACAGATGAGTTTGAAGAACCGGCTTCGTATGTTACTCCACGCTTTCTCGGCGTGACGAGAGCACCACCAAAGGGGGAATCGTAAAACAACAACAAGACTTCTCCGACCCAGAGCCCGAATCAGAGAAACTGGAAAGTTTTTAAGAGGCAAAACAAGGGGCTGTTGATTCTACTTTGAAAAAGCGACCCAGTTGTTTTCAGCAGCCATAACAATGCAAAAGAATAGTATCCACCGAATCCCTTCCCCCCCCCCCCCCCCCCCCCCCNCCCCCCCCCCAGGCCACAGCATGGGGAGCTCTGCCGTGTGGCATTGTGGCAAGGAAGACTCAATCAGTATCCGTATGAGTGCCACAAAGGAGGCGGGCATGGGAAGAGAATTCAACCCCCTTGCACGGGTCAAGCTGCGTGTAATTTCGAAAGCTTCGCATCTGAACTTTCCATTATTGCCTAGACGGCTAGTGATAGGATAGTCCTGCTGTGTCTCCGGAATGAATGATCCGCCCTCTGCCGCTTAAGAGCTGCAGACGAAGTGTTTTCCGTGCTGATTCGCGTGACGGTGTTTTTTTAAGCAACTTCACGATGTGGAGTTGTGTAGTGTGGGAGGCTTCATTGCCCCCCTTGGCCCATTTCTGTTGCTAAGTGATTAGATTCAAACCCGAGGTGCACGTTTCCACCATGTTCCCAAACGACCAAGAGACCCTCTTTGTCCTGAAAACTCGCCCCCCATCGTGACCATGAGTTCGGCGTGGGGGCTGTGACGCCATTATCGTTCATAATATTTCTACCAGCGTTACAGTCGATGCTTGACGAGATCGGGGGCTCTTCTCCAATACCAAAACCCTTGGTTCCATGCACCGTAGTCACCATCCTACGGGACCGAAACTGGCGGCCGCCCCTCCCCATCGAGCAGATCAATGCTGTTTTGGGAACTTACCATCCGAAGACCGGGGCGCTGTCCAACGCCTCCCGGCGGTATCAAGCTGTGACGAACCTTGGCCCCGACCCATAATTTGCCGGTTGGATTCCGCAACACCGTACTCTGTACGGAGTACACTACCTACAGACCTCAGACTACTACATGGGGCCCGGAATCCCAGCTATATCCATAGATCCAATACAAACTCCTCACCGGAGCGAATCCGAGGACAAATCACATTCCGCCTCTCGTTGGTGTGTGTATGGGTGCTAGGGGTGTTGAGGTATGTGGGTGGGTGGGTGTGAGTGGGTGTGAGTGGGTGTGTGGTGCAAAAACCAGGCAAACTGGAATCGTTTCGTCCTTTTCTGCACAAACTCCGAAACGAGGCTTCTTGTCCCACGAAGCCTTCGAGAAAAAGACTCCATAGTGTAGTACCAAAAAGACCGCTCGCCGGTTGAGGGTATTTTTGGCCCAGTACCGGCCCCAATACCGGCGCCAAAGAGAATGGTCTCCGGGGGGTTTGAGAACAGCCGGTGCATTATTGAGATCGACAGAGTCCTCGGCTCCATGGACGTGGCTACTTACGTGGGGTCCAAAAACTGTTGATCTTGCTTCTGCCCCTGGTCTGGACTCGTGCTTAGAATCCACTCAC
Organism: Colletotrichum lentis; assembly: GCA_003386485.1. Taxonomy (NCBI): domain Eukaryota; kingdom Fungi; phylum Ascomycota; class Sordariomycetes; order Glomerellales; family Glomerellaceae; genus Colletotrichum; species Colletotrichum lentis. The sequence goes on from NWBT01000044.1 coordinate 2,250,632, forward strand.
CATGCGGCGGCCCGGGGCCTTTGACCAGTCGAACTACCCGGGCGGCGTTGTTGACAGTAGACAGTGGGCGTGAATTGCAGGCCAGGAGAACGGAGGACATCCGGCCGGCGAAGACACAATGGTATATAAGACGCGCATTTCGTCACGTGGAGAGGGGAGAACAACATCCTCCCCCCCCCGCCTCAACGTCATACAGATTTTTCTCTTTTTCTCTGACATCTGAGTAAAAAATGGCTCCTTTCAGGGTTTTCGAGGGCAAGCTTGCCATAATCACTGGCGCTTCGCGAAGTACGTATGTACCTTGGCCTTGACTCACGCGCGATGACATTGTCCGGATTTTGTCCTCAGCCCGGGTACGAGAGTGAGATGTGACAGGAGGACTGACTGGACTCGCTCGCAAGGCTTCGGCGCCGTCGTCGCTGAGCACTTCGCCAGCAGAGGCGCCAACGTCGTCATCAACTACGCCACCGACGGGTCGACGGAGACGGCAAAGGCCCTCGCCAGGGACTTCGAGGTCAAGTACGGCGTCAGGGCCCTGGCCGTCAAGGCCGACCTGAGCAAGCCCGAGGCTCCCCAGCAGCTCGTCGACGCCGCCAAGGCTCACTTCACCGACGCCAACGGCCGCTTCCAGATCGACATCCTCATCAACAACGCCGCCACGGTCAACGCCCAGGGCATCGACCAGCTGGACCTCGACCTCTTCGACGCCACCTTCAACCTGAACTGCAAGGCCCCCGCCCTGCTCGTCAAGGCCTCCTTCCCCTACCTGCCCACCGACCGCTCCGGCCGCATCGTCAACATCTCCAGCGCCACCACCACCTGGGGCGTGTGGTGGCAGACGTCGTACGCCGGCACCAAGGGCGCCATCGAGGCCATGACCCGCGTCTGGGCCCGCGAGCTTGCCGAGAGGGCGACGGTCAACGCCGTCGCCCCCGGCCCCATGGACACGGGGCTGTACTCCAGCCTGCCCGACGAGCCCCGCGAGGCTCTTCGGCCCTTGAACACCCTTACGCCCCTCGCCAAGGCCAGACCCGGCGTCGACAGCCAGGAGGTCCTCGACCTGGCCCAGAGCATCGGCGGCCGCCCCGGCTACCTCGAGGAGGTCGCCGGCGTTGTGGGAGTCTGCTGCTTGCCGGAGAGTGGGTGGATGACGGGCAACCTTGTCGGTGCCAGCGGAGGCGGTGCTTTCGTTCGCTAAGCGGCATGGTTCACAGGGAGAAGGAGGGGAAGGGAAAGGTAATACTAGCATTGCCCAGGTGTTTTGGAAGCGAAGAGGGTCTCATATTTCAGGCATGATGTTGGACCAGAGTTTGGACATATAATACACGGACATAGGCCCAAAGACCTTTTTGAAAGAATACAGAAACTCCGTTCACTTTAAACTAATCACGGCTTGCTCACAGGCGAGGGGCAACAGCCGAGGAAATCCACAGCTTGTGCAATTTGCCTGGAGAAATTGACGGAGCATCAGACCATTCTGGGACTAACAGACACATGCCTTGCTCTTCAGAACAGGGGATCCGATTGGTGAGATATTAATGCCGGCATAAGGATCCTAGCACCCTAGTCAGTTCTTCAGCATCGCTTAAGCCGATGGTCTAAGAGACTAGGATGGCCTGGTCACCCCCCCCCCCTCTCTCCTTTCTGTTGTCTTCAAGTCCTCAATTCGTAGGGGCGGGTGAGTGCGGCGCCACCCGTGATGCTTAAGTTGACATGGCACGCACTGCTTGAATAGGCAGTGACAAATTGTTTGGTTATCAGAACCCCCGTGAGTTCGAGCTCATGGGGAACTATTAGACAGTCTTCAGCTGAATCATCGTACGAGCTTCTACGACGTATTGCAGCCTTTGTCGATCGCATACTTACGACCAGCGAACACTCCATCCAGGAACCAGTGGATGCTACCTGTCAGGCCTTGTGTAGCTGTCCACAGGTGACAGCAGTACGCTATGAACGCATCAGTCAGGTGTCCAGGATCCAAACGTACGCGAGCAGCGTTATAAGGACTGCGTGCGCCGGTTCCGGAAACGATGTACTGGACGGGCATAAGGATGAAGATTGCGCTGATATAGTCTGGCATCTAAGAGACAAAAGACCTTTGGTGACGAAAGCTGGGTTCGAAGCCTGCCTGTGCTTGGGGAAATGCTCGTCTGATTGCACCTCAACACCATCGAGTGGACAGATATTATAGACCTCACCAACACCTCTTTGTTCTTCAAACTGCGTTCCCTTTTGCTGCTTCCCATGAGCTTGTAGAGGGCTCGGTTCAGCGGCCAGTAGGCGTGGAAACCCGAGACAAGCTCACGGCCCTCGGCAGAGCCAAAAATGAGCTTCACACCGTCCGTCGTGCCGCTCAGGACCTCGGCAAGGTGGGTGCCGGCGTATTTGGTGAGCTCGTTGGGGGTGCTCTGGTCTGAGAAGCGTGTCATGAGCTCTTGGTAGACGGCCTCGCTGGACCTGACCTTTGGAAAAGGCACTGCTGTACGAGTGATGGTGTCATTGCGCCGTTGCGCTTTCTCGTGAGGCACAAAGTCCAGCGTGTTACCGGATCAGAGCGGCGACTGGCTCACGCGTTCGAAGGCCTCGAGGGTGAGGGCGATTGTCAACACTGTCTGGCGGGGGAGTGCGTCCTCGACATATGTCGTCTGCCCAGCGCAACAACCCGATCAGATATCGCCCCACTTATCTTAATCAAACAGTTAGATATGCCTCAGCCGTTTTTTCAGTTAATTAGATATCTAGAGGGTTAATTAATTAATATATCTTAGATATTTAGAGGTTTTTAGAAAAATATTACTCTACAGCTAGACTAATAGGATTATAGGATTTCTATAAATATAGAGTAAAAAGGAAGGTTTCTTTAGGGCAGCTAGCAGCTAAGGTTATAACCCTTATAGCTAAGACCCCTAAAGGTAACTACTACAGCTAGGATTTAAACCTAAAGCACCTTACCCTAAAGTACTAGTCTTAGCCTTATTACTAATTACACTACTGTAGTTACTCTCTTCTAAAAAAAAAAGGGGTATAAAGTATACTTTAGGTGTTTTTTCTAGCTCTAAAGAATCTTCTAGGCCTAGGTAGGGCCTAAAAGTAGATATAGGCTAGCCTAGCCCTAGCCTTATAGCGCAGCGCATATTACGCTATAGTAAGTATTAACACTATTTTTACTATACTAACTCTACTAACTATACTAACTCTACTAACTATACTAACTTTACTAACTTTACTAACTTTACTAATTTTACTAGTAGTATCTAATTAACTAATAATAATAAAATCTAACCCTTTTATAATTATTTAACTCTTTTACTTCTATCTAACCTTTTATAATAGCTTTTTAACTTCTAGGCGTGCTGCTGCTACGCTAGCTTATTCCCTAACTTAACTAGCCTTAATTTAATACTAGCAATACGTCTAGCTGTAATTTAAATACTTAAGATATAATTAATACCTTACTATATATAGTATTTAAAGGGCGTAAGTACGTTAATAACCTACTACTCTTAACAAAGGGCTTAAAGGGTTAGACTGCTTAGATTAAGGATTATAGTCTCTTTATCTGCTATATCCTACTAGGTAGGATTAAGGGTAAGGTATACTAAATATACTGCTAATATAATAAGAAGGGCTACCTAAAGTTATTTCTTATAACTTTAACGTCTTTATTAGCCTTATATCTTAATAACGTCTATTATGTCTTTAAGACTATAAATATAAATACTATAAATATAAATACTAAGCCTAAGGATAAGGAGGATATATTGCCTTTACTACTAAAATAAGCCTGCTTAGCCTCTATTACTATTATAAAGAGCTAAGTGACAATTTGCTGCAACCTTACTACTGCTTTTCTTATTAATATAAGTAACCCTTTCTTAACCTTCTTAGACTAATAGATACAGCACCTCCTTTTTAAATTTAACCCTAACTTATTATATTAAATACTATAGTCTGCTAAGAGTATATAATAGCATCTAAGTACTACATATAAAGTAAAGAAGGTATAGATACATAATAAGATATATAACGTAATAATAAAAATCTACCTCTCTTTTAACCTCTAGACTTTACCTAATAAGTACGCTATTATTACTATCTTCTGTTACTTCCTTAACGTAAGGGTAAAGCAGACTTAGTATCTTATTACCCTCTGCTGCTAGCCTAGGTCTTATAAGGGTTTAAATATTACCTAGATGCTCCTTTACGTTATAAATAAGTAGGGGATTACTAATTAGATTAGTATAATTATTTATAATAATATAAGTAATAATAATATATATACTATATATCTCTTTATAAACCTCTCTCTTAACTTTATACAGTTAGACGTACTAAATTAGCAGATATAATACTATAGGTATATTCTTAATCTTATAGGTTACGCCTTTCTATATAGTACTAACAGTAAGGCTTTTAAGTAGGAAGCTAATAAAGTCCTTAGTGCTAGTTAATTAAAGGCAGACCTTAAGCTCTAGCGTATATACAGCCTAATTAGTAAGCTCTGTAATATTATTAAGTATATTTAATCCTCTCCCTAACGATGCAAAAGATTCCTTAAGATTAGCAATAAGATATCTAATAGCTTTACACTCTTTAAGCCCTTACTATAAGAGTTATAGTTAATACTTAATAACAATACGTAGTAGAACTTAATATACCTTATAATTTAATATGCCCTCCTTAAGCGAAGTTAGATTATAGGTTTTATCTATAATAATATAACTTTTTTCTACCCTAATAATTAAATACCTACTAAAGACTATCTTACTAAGGAAGATTAGTATCTTCTTATTAAGATTTATAATATGCTTAAGCTACTTTATAACTAGATAATATAGTGCTAGGGATAGGGGAAGGGTAATAGTTATAGCTAACTATAGGATGTAATAGTTAGTATTAAATACCTTATAGACTGCCTAGAGGAATAGAAGAGTCTTTTTAATAAGCTAACAGTAGAGGAAATTAATCTTACAGCCTTATAACTCTCTTCTACCTGCTAGTCTATAAATTAAAGAGTAAGGCTATTATAAGCTGCTGTATTGTTATAAGGCGCTGTATCTTTATAGGCTGCTATATTATTATAACTAACTATAATACTAGCCTCCTTACTTAATAGTATTCCTTTATACTTACTTAATAAGTATACCCTATAGTAACGTTATAACTAACTTTAATAACTACATAGAGGCACCTTTAACTCCTATAGATATTTCTACTTATCTATACTTAATAGATAGAAGGTTCTAAATAAGTACTATATACAGCTAGGGGATTTAGTACTTTATGCAGCCTTAATTATTCTCTATCCTAGCTAAGGCCTAAAATAGCTTAAGAAGTAATAAACTAACCTAGCGTAATAAGTATAGCTTTATAATACTAAAGAGGGACTCTATAATTATTAGTAGCAATAATATACTAATAATAACCTTACTTTACACTAGCTAGGATCGCCCTAGCAGTCTTTAAGGGCAGTATTTACCTTAATTTTATCTATACTACCTATAGAGGACTCTAAGTATTAGTAATAGCTAAATAGCTATACTACTAAAGCTGTTATAAATAAGGCATCTAAGCTAGACTAGTACCTTTACTAATCTGTTCTGCAACCTATTAACAATCTAATTTAGTAGTAGATTTTATATTACTAGACCTTTCCTACCCTTAGCAAACTTACCTTAGATATCCTTACTATACCTATAATAGTAACAGACTGTAAGAGGGTATTTAGCCTTATAAAGTTAACTTTAACGTTATAGAGGCTTTTAATAATACCCTCTACGCTAGAGGAGACATAATGTCTATAGAACTAGCTCTACAGCAGTAGGATTATAGTAGGAGGGTATTACTTTAAACAGAAGAGGAATAGGTACGTTAACACTACAGATATAGCTTACTCTGCTGTATCTTTACACTTTGTAATAACTTTACTAACTTCCTAAATAGGTAACGCGTTAAGATATCTTAGATATCTACTAATTAATCAAATATTAGACCTTAAGGCGGCCAGTCAATCAGATATAAGGGGGTCTAATTGATTGATTGATCGGGTTGTTGCGCTGCGTCTGCCCTTGCTGAGCAATTCTTCCATCCGTCAGGTTTTTTGGTGTCAGTGAAGGCATCCTTGACCTTGTCGACAGCAAGGAGAGAGGTCTTCGTGTAGTGCATGGTCTGTTTACAACAGCTTCTCTCGGCGTTGGCCTCTATGATTCCGGGCGAACTCGGCGGCGTTGATATGTAAGTGTCTGAGGCACGCAACCCGCCATCTTGCCATTCGTCATCAGTGCTGTCTGCAGGGCTCCTGGGAGTCCCGAGGGCTGCGCTTCCGCCACCCAACGCCTTTTGGACACACCTAATGAGTCCAGGCAGTTCGAGGATGTCGATGAGCTCGTTCTCGGGGAGTGTGATGTCGCCCGCAGCATCAATTTCTTAGGCCATCTCCATGCCTACAAGCGAGTCTATTCCCAGATCGGCAAGCTAGCTGTCGTCCTTGATTTCTTCCATTTCAAGCCCAGATATATCAGCTAAGATGGCCTTGACCCGGGGCATCACATCAATCTTGGGCGCTTGCTGTTCAGGAGCTCAACGCATCGCTGATAGCTGAAAATACGCTCATGGGGCGAGATTTTCGCCAAGAGGGGACTGTTGCCAACCGAAGAATACTCGAACTGGCCCGGGGTGTTCATCGTCAGTTTCCGGCCAGTGTGAGGACTTGTCAAACTGATAAGGAAGAAGCAGCAACGGCGTGTGCTGAGAGGTGTGTGCGGCACGGTGTCCCCAGTAGTTGGCAGTGAGGCCTGCTTTCCAATGATTGACCGTGGCACCCGTGAGCTTGTCCCAACCATCGTCGCAGCATGTGATGTTGACCCGGTGCCGTGGTGGGGGCTGCTCGCGTGCGCGGCATCGCCAGCCAGGACTATTTTGCCCTTGTTGTAGTCAGGCGCGGGATAGTCCCAGGAATCAAACAGCGCCCACTATGTAGATCATGTCGTCCGGCAGCAGCGCCACGAGGTCACCAAAACGGTCTGGTTCCAGCCGGCAATCGCCTTTTCGACGTCCCTGCGCGAGCCTGTGCCCACCATCTGCTGCCAGTCCGACCATTCGCTGTCGTCATTCACAAAAGCCATGAAGTTCATCAAGGCCTGGTTGGCGACGGGACCGTGGATGATGTCACAAGGAAACCCTCAATATATCAGATCTCACTGGATCAGTCCCCTCACGTGCCTCTTCACGTGGTTACATGTATCAAACTAGGCCAGCTTCACTCTCTTTACTTTTCTATAGCTAATTTTGCATGAGTAGGACCTCGGCTACTGGAAGCGATCCTGGCTGGATGTTTGTGCCGTGGCAAGAAAATTGAGAGATAGCCGACTGTCTCTTCGTTCGAGGTCCGGATCTCCTTTCCCCCATGTCTCCAAAATCGGAAGGTTTCGACTTAAGCGTTATGACTCCGGTCGATATATACAGGTATCAGGTGGCTGTCAAGGTTTGCTTTTTAAAGCTACGTCGAGACCCCTGCGATCCCGAGCCCTTGGAGGTACCACACGTTCGTTACCATGAAAAGTAAGAATTGTCGGCTATTCACTAGTCAGGGGGTTGCCGTGTTTCTGCTTGTGTTCAGGCTGCAGATAAAAACTTTGCTTCCGAGCCAGGTAAACCGTAGACGTGCAGCATCACCACTCTCAGCAGCAGCACAACTAGCTACGCACTCGATTTTGTTTCGACATCGACAAGAACGGGCCCAACCGGCCTAACCTTGCGGAATACCCGGCTTGGTAAAGCTTACCTGCCACCCACCATAGCAAGTCTGACTGAACGAGCTTCGTTGTGCGAAACCAAAACACTATAATGTGGATCTTGGTGCAATGACGACTTGATTACGACCCTCAAACTCGCCTGGTGTATGAGGGAAACAAAGATGGATCTTTAAGCATGGAGGCAGGTATAGTTAGTGTTGATTAACTTTAAGGGTATGTTTTCTAGTTATTTTAAAGCCCTTGCTGTCTCCGACCGTGGGAGGTGCATTGACCTCAGTTCCGGGTTCAATCAAGTCCAGATATCTGTTAGTATCACAGGTTGGATTATGGATACTGTACATATAGTGCCGCCTTTCAGCAGTGTGAAGCAGTATTGGTTGTTCTAGCCACAGTATTGGTGCCGAACGAAAGGACGGACGAAGGCTTAACGGTCCTCGGGCCGCGGGCTGCCTGTGCAGACAAGTGAGGCCACCGGCGCCAGGTCCGCGGTGACGTCGGGCTTGCAGTCCGGCAATGGCGTCCGGCAGCGATGTCGGTTCATGCGAATGTCGACCTTGGACGCCCGTACCTTGTCCCCCGGAAGCTTGGGCTACAGCACGGGCCCAGGGCAGCCTGCAGCAGGGACGACTCCGACGACTCCGCCAAATCATGTTTTCTGGGGGCAAAAGACTCTAATCCGTTGATACATATTACAACTAGTAACTACACCACTCTGCAAAGCAAAGCATTTTGAAAAGCATAAAATGCGGGAGATTCCTCGGATAAAGGCGCACGGGTCACACCTCGTCCTTTTTCCATCGAGAGTAAATCCCTGCCATAGTTAGAATATTCAAGCAAAAGTCACGCAATAGAGCCAGACCTAATACTTTCCACTCAGACCCCTAGCTAGTTAAGTGCATTCAGCCATACTCTTACAGTAGGTGCTGGCAATGCTAGCAGGCGTAGACAGCAGTTAATTGCTGTTGTTAATCGCTTCTGTTAGTATTTGCTATTCTCTCGTACATGTAAAGGAGCTTGCCTATGTATTGATACAGAATCCAACTCAGCATTCAGGAGGGTGTACCTAGTTTTTTTTTTGTTCTTATTTGGCGGAGTCGTCATTGCAGGTACCTAGCGCGTGCCAGCCCTGCGGGGCAGCTTGCTTATTCCAACAACGTGATAATTAAACATTCCGGCCGAGTCAAGGAGGAACATTAGGTCTGGTTTTCGTAACATCGAGGCCATCACAAACCTTATGATTGTCAGAGAGAGTCATTCACACCTCGGAGATGATTCCGGTGGTCGGCCATTATTCGCCCCTTTCATTGCCAGTACTTAACTTGGTTTGCCATCCAAAAGTTTGTTCTCTCCAGACTCATCTTCGCAGCAACTGACCCTTACCCTACTCTCTCAGACTCTCTCTCTCTCGTCGACACAAAAACAAAATTTGTGTACTCGACGTTATCAACTTTGCCCTTCATGTCGTCTTACCCGGTTCTTCTCACGGGAAAAAAGGACGCCAATGTCGAATCCAAGCGGACGGGCTCTCCGGCCTCAGGCGACCTCGTCCAGCACCAAGTCGCAGCATTGGATCTGGACCCCGAAGCCACACCGACACCTGAGCCCGCTGCCAAACCAGATGGTGGTTTCGTTTCCTGGACTCAGGTCGTCGGCGGGTTTCTCTTGTTCTTCAACTCACGGGGAATCCTCAGCGCATTTGGCGTCTTCCAGACAACATACGAATCCGGTACACTATTCAAGCAGAGCTCATCCAACATTTCTTGGATCGGGGCGGTTCAATACTGCATTGCCATAATGACGGGCTTCTGGGCCGGCCCCGTCTACGACCGTGGCTATCTTCGGGTGCTGCTAGCCATAGGCACCGTTTTTGTCGTTATGGGACACGTCACACGTACTTCTCAGTTTCTGCCATTCATACTGGGAGGTGCTCCTCACCGAGCGTTTCTTGGTCGGCACCGGAGCTGGGTGTCTGTTTCTCGTGTGCATCTCAACGCTTCCGCAGTACTTCGACAAGAATCTTGGGCTCGCGGCTGGAATCGCATCATCGGGGTCTTCTTGCGGCGGGCTCGTTTACCCCATCGCGCTTTACCATCTTGTTGACCACGTCGGGTTTGCCTGGGCTGTTCGGGTTGTTGGTCTCATCGCACTGGCGACTCTCATGGTGCCTCTGTTCGCCATGAAGGCACGCGTGAAGCCAGGCAGACCGCGGTCGTTTGTTGACTGGACGGCCTTCAGGGACGGGCGTTACATGACGTTTGTCGCCGGCACCACGTGTGGTTCCGCCAGCGTGCTCATCCTCACCACGTACATCAGCTACTTCGGGAAGAACGAACAGCTGCTCGACGGCCCCATGAGCTTTTACATTGTGTCGGTGTTCAACGCAGCCTCGTGCGCGGGCCGAATCCTACCCAACTTTGTATCCGATACCCTCGGCCCGTTCAATATTCTCGCACCGTTCATGTTCATCACGGGAGCTGCGGCGCTGTGCATGACTGCTGTGCGCAGTGAGGGCGCCATCGTCGCCATGGCGATCGTACTCGGCTTTCTCAGTGGTGTTTTCCCATCCATGCCCCCCGTTTGCTTCGCTCGCCTAACCAAAGACAAGAGCAAGATCGGTACACGCATGGGCATGGGGTATTCCATGTCAAGCCTGGGGTACTTGGCCGGGGCTCCAGGCGCAGGAGCTATTCTCGACTCCGTTGCGCCGTTACAGTGGACCGGATTATGGGTGTACTGCGGCATGGCCTCATTCGCCTCTGGGCTGATTTACGCCGCGATCCGTATTTCTAACACCGGATGGAAAATCCGCACAAAGGCATGAGGGTTTGGTGTACGGCGGCATGGACCCGGCTTGGAGTAGGAATTGAGCTTCAGCTGAATTCTGCTCGGCTTTTAGGACGTCTTTCATTCTCTGTTTCCATGTTCCACTCCCGATGCATCACATCAAGGAGGACCCAGTCCAGACATTGAGGAGGTAACCATGACCCATTCCAGCAGAACATTCCCGAAACCTGGCTTCAACAATTAAGAGGCGGCATTTTCCAGATAGTCTTGTGGTCAAAAATCGGAGTCCCTCATAAACCTGTGTGAGACTTTAGTGAATATCAAATAAATTATGAAGACACACTCTGTACTGCTACCAACCTAGGGGAGCGAGCAGGCGATCATTCTGTCACAAGTATCCATTAGCATGACTCGTTGTGACCAACAGTTGATGTCATTGCCACGATAGCCCACTTGCCGGGGGGGGGGGGTCAAGGAAACAGTTTCGTCTGGTTAAGCTTGGTTTCTCAAACCACAATCATTAAGATTCGATCTGAAGAATAAAACTTACTTTCTTAGTAGTAGGCTAGTAGCACGTTAGGGCCGACGAACGAGCCCAAGCTTGCGGAACTTATTTAGCTTTGGCTGGACGTTCTGACGAAATGAGTCTTTCCGCCGGTGACTTGCCGAATCAGGGATGAATCCAAACATTCCATCGTACGCAACGCCGGCCATGTTATCAGGTCCGACTAATATCACGTTTCCTGTCTCCAGTCACGAAGCCGCCGGAGGCGGGGCTAGTATCATATGCGCCCGGCGACCAAGTGACGTGCCGTTCAACTGGAACACATAAAACTCATCAAGGCTTGCCGCTTGACGGCTTCTATGCTAAATAACCTACTCAAGCCGAGCAGATAACGACTTTGCTTGGCTGCGTTTCGGTGCTGCTGCAGGAACCGGGCACAAGAGGGCTTGAGGTTTGGTACCCGCCCATAGGAGATTGGGTGCCGGTTCCTGTGAAGGAGGACGCCTATGTCATCAACATGGGGGACATGATGCAAAAGTACACCGCTGGCTTTTACCGCAGTGCGCGTCACCGAGTGCTTACAAGACCAGACAAGGAGAGATGCAGTGCTGCCTTCTTCCTGTGAAGGGGAATTTGAAACTAAAGTGTGAGCCACTCGATGGGTCTCGGGGAGAGACGTATGTTGGAGACCATAAACGGCAGAGGTTGATTGAGACGATGGGTAAAGCTGGCTGGCAAAGTGCTTCAGTAAGGTTGTCAGATCACTCTCCTCCTTCAGACTGATTAGAAAAACAAGCTTGAAGTGCGTTGATCCACTCGGCACGTGTTTGGCATTGTATTCCGTTCGTGCCATTCAGCGAAGATTGGCTCTTGGTCCACTCAACCAATTCTGTTCATGGAGCCGAATCCCGACTTATTCTTTGCGGGTTAGAATTTGAGTTGCTGGGTCGGATAGGTGATAGCCAAGAGTCCAATCAGGATTGGATGACTCGATGAGCGAGCAGAAGACTGAGATGGAACGAGGCAGTCGACGGCTCGACGGCAAGTCGGCCACCCCACATTCATGCCAATCATTCCCGAGAAGGGAAGGTCGCAGAAGATTCCGTGGACGGTCACAAACGGTCCCTGCAGCTCTGCAATAGCTTCTTTTGGCGGCCGCAGACGTCACTCCGTCGTCCGCACCGTAGCATTTGCGGAGGCCCGAGGGATACAGCAGGAAACCCCGAAACCCCAGACCGAACAGCACAATCTCCTCCCCTCTTTCTCTCTCTCTCTCTCTCTCTCTCTCTCTCGCCATCTATCGAGTGTTTGAACCTCGGCATGGCACCCACCACCCAGCATTGACTAATGTCGGGACTCGAGGTCCATCAGACCAATGAGAGGATGGGGTTTATGGCCGCTTTATTCCCCTTCAACCTCGCTTGGCGCCACCCGTTCGGGCCTTTTGCCAAGATCCCCACAGATAATCCACGTTCATCACCCGATGCGTCCGTTGTTATCAAATCATAAACGATCGGCTCACTCGGCCGGGTGGGGACCGGCAGCCAATGTCGGCTTTCGGGTTGTTGCATGGGAAGCGGCAAAAGTCCTTTGGGGGGGGCGGAGGGGCGAGTTACTGACTCAAGACGAAAAGTTTTAGAAGCAAGAGTGGGAACGAGGACCAATGTCTCCCCCATGAAGATATGGATGGGGGCGGCGAACACTTCGGAGTTGACCGACGCCCCAGGGCAAGGGCATGTTCCTCTGTTTTACCAGTGGTGATGCTAACGAGTCTCCATGCCCTTTCTCTCCCTCTCCCTCTCTCTCTCCACTACTCGACAAGCCTATGCCCTCGGGCCTTTTCTCAGGGAAAGTTTCTTCATCTTCTCCCTCTTCTCCCACCCGAGCACTCTCTCCTGGTTCAGCTTTTCTCTATTCGGGCCTGCATCGAGCGGAATATCCATTGCGTAAAAAATGGCCCAGAACCACGAGGACACGGCCGCCGAGTACGTAAAGCCAATGCGCATACCATCGGTTCATTAAAAAAGGGGGGGAAAAAAAAGGAAAACATGAGACCTTGTTCGCTAACCAAAGCCACCCCCCCCCCCNNNCTCGCAGGCTTCACGAGACGCTGGGCGAGCGTCTGCCGCACAAGGAGACGACTGATCTCGCGGGAGGCTACATCATGCCGGCCAACGCTGAGAAGCAGGACGTGTCTCCCGGCAACGCAGACTCGGAGTCGGGTCCGACGCCGGACGGCGCCGAGCCCAACGACTACGAGAAGGGCTCCCTCCGTCGCATCGGAGAGAACCTGCCCGCCTCGGCCTTTCTCATTGCCGTCGTCGAGCTCACGGAGCGTTTCACCTACTACGGCGCCCAGGGCCTGTTCCAGAACTACATCAACAATGACCCCAACGGGGCCGATGGCCCGAAGGGTCTTGGAATGGGACACCAGGCGGCGACTGGTCTGAACCTATTCTTCCAGTGGTTCTGTTATGGTATGACATGTCTATCTATTCCGATCCTTCCAGCCGACGCGGCATAGGAAGAAGAAAGAAAGAGAAAGAAAGAAAAAAGGAAGAAGAAAACGACTAACAACTTGTGACAATCCAGTCACGCCGATTCTGGGTGCCATCATTGCTGATCAGTACCTGGGCAAGTACAAGACCATCTTGGTCTTCTGCGCCTTTTACTGGGTTGGTCTGGTCATTCTCTGGACCACGTCGCTGCCGGTGGCCATGGAGAACGGCGCGGGCAAGGCCGGTTACATTGTCGCCATCATCGTGATCGGTCTCGGCACCGGCGGCATCAAGTCCAACATCGCGCCCCTGATCGCCGACCAGTACCAACGTCGAGTCATGGCCGTCAAGACCGAGCCCAGCGGCGAGCGCGTCATCATCGACCCGGCCATCACGTACCAGCGCATCTACATGATCTTTTACTGGTGCATCAACCTCGGGTCTCTGTCCCTGATGGCCACGCCCTTCATGGAGAAGTACAAGGGCTTCTGGACCGCGTACCTCATGTGCTTCTGCGTCTTCAACATCGGCATCGCGACGCTCGTGCTCCGCCGCAAGACTTTTGTCAACCGCCCGCCCCAAGGCTCCGTCATCACCGACGCCTTCAAGGCGCTCGGCATGATGATCGCGTCCCGGAACATGGACGCCGCCAAGCCCTCGTGGCGCGCGGCCAACGGCAAGGAGAAGCCCGTCCCCTGGAACGACCACTTTGTCGACGAGCTCAAGCGTGCTCTCAGGGCCTGCAAGGTCTTTGTGTTTTGTGAGTGAACAGAACACCCGTACTTGGCCGGGATATCATTTTTTATCCATTCTTGAGCCATGAGTTCCAAAACCCCCCCACCCCCCACTAACACGCACGTGTTCCCCCAGACCCCATCTTCTGGGTTTGCTACGGCCAGTTCTCGACCAACTTTGTCACCCAGGCCGGGCAGATGGAAGGACACGGCATGCCCAACGACTTCATGCAGAACTTCGACCCCATCTCGATCCTAATCTTCACGCCCATCCTCGAAAAGGTCGTCTACCCGATCCTGCGCAAGTTCGGCATCGAGCTCCGGCCCATCATGCGCATCACCATCGGCTTCTGGCTTGGTGCCATCTGCCTCGCCTACGCCGCCATCGTCCAGCACCTCATCTACAACGCCGGCCCTTGCTACGAGTCCCCCGGCAACTGCCCCGAGGGCATGAGCGGGGGCGCCTCGCTCCCCAACCGAGTTCACATCGCCGTCCAGACGCCAGCGTACATCTTCATCGGCCTGTCCGAGATCTTCATCTCCGTCACCGGTCTCGAGTACGCGTACACCAAGGCCCCTCCCAACATGAAGTCGTTCGTCCAGAGCATCTACCTCTTCACCAACGCCTTCGGCTCCGCCATATCCGAGGCTCTGGTCTCGGTCGCAGTTGACCCCAAGTTCCTGTGGATGTACACCGGCGTGTCTTGCTCGGCATTCGTGGTCGGCTTCATCTTCTACGTCCTCTTCCGTCACTACGACGACGAGGAGGACCAGATGTACGAGCTGGATCGTGATCAGCCTGTTCTCAACAACGAGGGCGCCAAGCAGGTTGATAACGATGACTAGTGAGTTGCTGCTTATCTGCGCTTAATCAACAATGGGAAGATGAAACACGGTATGCACATGTATATTACGAATAATCGACATGTATGATAACGGGTCTGGATGGCTTACGGAGTCATCAATTAGCCTAAGTTGTAATAGAATACCACTGGTATAGACCTTTAACAACCTTTTTACCATTCCCCCCCCCCTGCTCCTTCCAAAGACGGATTCCCAAGCTTCAAAACGCTCCAGGAAGAAGGAAGATTCTCTTCAGCAATGGGGGAGGCTAACAGCTACGTGAATCATCCAACGCGCCTCAAGTGTTTCACCAAACACCAATGCAAAGAATCTCATGCAACGCTCATGATGGTCCAATGGAAATTCCATCTCCATCCTACCCCGTTTCTTCTTGAACGATTTACTGCTTTGACGTCACGTTGGAGTCGCGATCGTGAATCGTCTGGAACTGAGTAGAAACTCCGGATGACATCACGATAATATCATCCCGCCACAGAATTGCGGCCTTCCTCAAGCATCACCATAAGATAGCTGTGTTTCTGACCTCAAGGAGAGTTGTGTGAGCCATTTACTGGATTATTATACTCACTGTTGCATCTCCAATCAAGAATTTGAGAATATCTATTATACTTTCCAGGCCCACACATCCATCAGCTCTCGGAACCATATTGACAGATCTTGATATACACACTAACTAATATGGCCGACGCAAAGCAAGGGGGCAACCTCTCCGACATGGCCAAGGACGGGACTAAAGGTACGCATCTTATCCCCAGAGGAACCTCGTTGTCACTAATCGCGCCCATCCTAACTTGTAATTTCTCAGTTCCCGGCGGCGCGGGCAAACAGAACGTCCTCAAGTCTGTCCCCAACCCCCACCGGCAGGAGCCGTCTGCAGAGGAGACAGTGTAAGAAGATAGGCTTACAAAACCACCGTTGGCCTGTTACTGTACGAGTTTAAAAACGATGAAATGAAATCATGTCACAAATTGCATTTTATACAACAGTCTCTTCACGGGAAGCAAAAGGCAAAAATAAAAGGGACGAGACTCGAACTCGCGCGGGTTGCCCCACCAGGAAACAGATGTTAAGCTGACCTTAACCTGGCGCCATAACCAACTCGGCCACCCTTCCGTGATGATGATGGTAATGAGGGGCGCAATCTGAGGATATACAGCAAGGAGAAATGGAGATTTCCAGAGATTACAACGGTACCTTGGAACTTATCAAGCTTAGTAATTAAGTTTATCAAGCTTCTCTCCAGTTGCTAGCCGACGATGCAGGTCATAACAACACCTAACTAAACTATTAACCTATTAATCAATGTGCCTTACATAATTAGGATACTATAGAGTCTCTCTACGTCTTCCAGTTAGGCTCGTCTCTTCGATCGGCCTTTACAAGGGCGGCGAGGATCTGTTCTCCAGCCCTTTTAGACGGCAGCTATTGTCTGTCGAATCGCAGCATCGTGATCGTAGCAGGGATGCACGGAGGGAAGGCTACAATGCTCCGTTCACTGGAACTAGCAATGCACGCAGCACAACGCGTCGCAAGGAGAAAGCAATACTTCAGTTGTAAGAGAAGGCATTTGGAGTAGCTAGCCGAAGTCGTGGTCGCGCAGGCAGCAGCCGGCTCCCCAGGAAAACGTCAACAGTCGGCATGCCCTGCGTGGGTTTTGCCGCTTGCGAAGGCGGACAGTCGTGTTGCTTCGGCAGGGCCTGCCAATGAGATAGCGTAGCGATCGTCAATGCGACAGGAAGCGCGACTGAGGCGCATGATCTTTTTGTTCTTTCTTTTTCTCTTTTGAGTTGCGCTTGGCGGGGATCCCTCCCTACCTGCCTCCTGTGAGAGAAGTTGACAGGAAGAGAGGTAGGTGGTATAAAGAGAGAGAGAGAGAGAGAGGGAAAGATGCAGGCGGGAGGCGGCTCAACTTTATCGAATACCATAATTGATGAATACACTTTAGTCCCATGTTATCAGCACAGCCACATGCCTGACAAGACTCTGTCAAAGGTGCACGGTCTATTTCCGAAAGTACGTGATCCAGGGTGACATGTAAAATGTTGCGGCATCGTTCGTTATGGGAACGGAACGTGCCACGCCAAGTACCCTGGAATGGACTGACAATACGGATAACGGAGTGTCATCTTCATCTTGGTCTTATCTTTAAATTGGTTTTTATTCCAGTCTCGATCCTAGGGTTTGCTTAGGTACCTAGTAAGAGAGACGATCAAGGGGCAAAGTGATAAATCTAGCTGCTGTGACAAGAGGTGCGGCAAGACGTTGCTGAATGGGCGGCCTGGGAGTTAGCGGCGATGCCTCCACAACCCAGCCATACGTACATAGTAGTAGTAAGTAGCCTCAAATGAAGCCTTGGCGTGCCGCGGAACTCGAGAGCCGGGATAACTAACTTGGCTAAGCGCAGGAGTGAATCGCAACAGGACCGTCGTCATCATTACACAACAGACGCATCCGGTTCGTTCACACAGCCCCTGCCCCAGTAACTATTATCTCTCGCCATCCGTACCGTCACGCGTCATCCGAACAAGCCCCCCCCCCGGACCCGAACCCCTCGTAAATATCCGGCGAACCTCTTGGCGCCGACGTCTGTCCCCGCCCCAAGAGTGAGCGAGCGGCCGAAATGCTGCTGCCTAGATACTTGCCAACCGGCTGAGGGCAATCTTATTCTACTTGGCAAGCGGGTCAAACGGCGATGGCCCTACAACAGAGGCCAACCAGCGGGAACCGTCGTCCAAGTAGGATGCGACTCAGTGGCATTGCCAATGTGCAATTGGTTGAAGTGATACGGCTTGGATCCAAAGGGGGTTGTCGACCCGCTGTCGTAAACCACTTCGGCAAAGGATTAGGGTACCATTTTCGCGTGTAAACAAAAAAAAAGAAAATGAAACCGACAGTCTTCGAAAGCGTTGTCGATCTTCTTTCTCTAGCCCAAGCCAACAAACCGCACGCTGTCCTTGCGCGGCATGGTGCAGCGTTGTTTGCTATGGATTGGCATGCCATGTAATTTGCTGCTCTCCCGTCTCCAGACGGCGTAAAGGGGCCATCCTCGGTCTGTCCTTGCTTGACTCCCTTGAGGGCGCAACCCACCTCTCGATCCTGTTGTCTTCTTCTTCATTCAACCATCCGGACTCATGCCAGCCTCGTGTTGTCCCAGCCCCCTCGCTCGCAAACCGTCCCCAGGGCGATGATGTGGAAACCTCCACGTTCAGCAGACGTGGGCTCTCTCACGGGATCGGCCGGAGCAGCTACGGTCTACACGGTCCTGGCGCACTACCTCTCCTCCGAGCATGCGGAAATACCGTCCGAGTTGCTCTGCTGGCTCATCTTGCCGGTCCTCTTTCGAAGCGCTCACGCCCATGCGAAAAGGCACTGTGACGGTGACTCCAAGTCCTCCAAGGCCGTCCTCCCTTGCAACATCAAACAAGACGTCGAGCCCGCGCCCTCTTCAGTGTCATTGTGGATTGTTGCCATAGGGGTCGTTGCAGTTTCCATCTACAAGGCCGAGTGCAAGAGGTTTATAGCTTTCTTCGTACGTCTTCATCTGGAAACCCCTTATACCGAATTAAATCTGCAATGACTGACGTCTCGTTGCAGCCGCTTGTATCTCCAGGTCTCTTAGCCGTCCAACGATATGCCCTCCGATCCGAGCCCGCCTCCGACCCTTTGCTCCAGCCGACCAATTCAAGAATCTCTGCCTTTGCCTTTGACACGATACCAGGGACACTCTCGGCCGGCCTTTTTTCAACGCTCGTGCTGTCAGGCTGTGACCTTCGGGCCTCTGCGCTGTCGACTGTCCCCGTCGTCGCGATACTGGTCGTCTACGCCGCCCTCGAACACGGCAGCACGACTAAACGGTCGCGATTCTTTCCGCGCCTCGACGTTCAGAAGTCCATCCTGCCACTTGCGTTTCGGGTCTTAATCCTGTTGGCCGTCTGTCTTGCCGTCGATACCGCCCTCTTTGGCCTCCGGACAGCTCATGTGCCAACCACCATCGCCTTGGGCACTGCCAAAGCTCTCTCTTGGTACTTCACAGCAAGAGCGGTATGTGTGGCTCGGCTTTTGAGGCATGAAAGCCTTGTATCGTCTCCGTGCTGACCACACATCGCCAGGCCCACGATGCGTCCTGGCGGATTGCGCCCGCCATAGGAACGTTTGGCATCGCGTCCACTCGCGACCCGTTCACGCAGCCTTCAGAGGCCCGCGCACTATCAAACATTGCCGTGTCACTCCTGTCTCTGGCCGCGGTGTCTCACATGACCCCCCAGACGTGGTCGTCGAGAACAAGATCAACGCTATGGGTCCTGGCCCTTGTGTCATTGGGGCCTTATCTCGCCAACGTCATCGCCATCGCCGCCGCGAGGTCCGCGGCGCAGACCTTTGCCGGCCACAGCCACAAGCATCCCGTCGAGATGCTCAGCCGTGACGGAGATGCCGCGTTCGAAAGCTTGCTGACAACGCAGTCGCAGAACTACACCGCGGCACACGACGAATACAGGCGGCGGTACGGGCTGGAGCCGCCGCCAGGCTTTGAAGCATGGTATGAGTTCGCAGCAGCCAACGAATCCCCCGTCATCGACGACTTCGACTCCATATTCGACGCCGTGTCGCCGTTCCTCGCCTTGAGTGGCGAAGAGTTTGGCCAAGTGATGCGTGATGTGTACGATGCTCCGGGCAGCGACGTGTGGTTATGCTCGTTCTCAAAGGCGCGGGCCGAAACCCACTGCGAGCATCCATATCGCACTTTCGATAGACATATCGCGGCATCTTTCAGCAGCAGGCTGCAGGGGTTCAACGGGGGCCCTATTCCCGACACGCAGTTCATCGTGAACCATCTTGATGAACCGCGAGTCTTGCTACCGCCCATGGAAACGAGAGATGGAGGAAGGGGGGGGCGCGCCTTGCCCAACGGTCGATTCGATCTTAGGAACATGTCAGGACGACCCGCTTATCACGAAGTTGTCAAGTACTGCGAATCTCGAGGACTCCTGTTGTCCCATGATGAAGGCATGACCGAAACCACCGGTTCCAGCAACCAAACCTACGGCCTTCCCTTCATCTCGGACCCGTCCACAGCCACAGACCTGTGCCGACAACCCGAGAAAAGCGCTCTACACGGTCTCGTTGCACGACCGCAGTCCTTTCGCCTCATCGAGGGGCTAGTGCCGGTGCTCTCGACAGGGTCGCTGTCGACGATGGGTGACATTCTGTTCCCAAGCCCGGCATACCTGGAGGCCGAGTTCAGATACGACGAGAGGCACGACGTGGAGTGGTCCGAGAAACGCAACGACGTCTACTGGGCGGGCTCCAACACCGGCGGCCTCGCCTCGGACGAGCGCTGGATGGATTACCAACGCCAGAGGTTCGTGGCGCTCGCACAGAACTTGCAGAAGCCCGAGAAGCGGGGGCATGTCTATCTGAGGCACGTCGACGGCGTCGTCGAGCGCGTGAAGTCGTCGTTCCTGAACAGCAGGCTGTACAACGTCGCCTTCACGCGCATATTCCAGTGCGAGAGAAGACAGTGCAGAGACCAGAAGTCCTACTTCGAGGCCAGGTCCTGGGCCGGCAAGGACGAGGCGCTCCGCTCCCGCCTCGTCTTCGA
Organism: Colletotrichum lentis; assembly: GCA_003386485.1. Classification (NCBI taxonomy): domain Eukaryota; kingdom Fungi; phylum Ascomycota; class Sordariomycetes; order Glomerellales; family Glomerellaceae; genus Colletotrichum; species Colletotrichum lentis. The sequence continues at coordinate 2,271,370 of NWBT01000044.1, forward strand.
CCTGGACGGGAACGGCATCAGCGGACGATACTACAAGCTCTTGGCCTCGAGGTCGGCGCCCCTGAAACAGACCCTGCTCCGGGAATGGCACGATGACAGGCTCGTCCCGTGGGTGCATTACGTGCCCGTCAGTCTCGGCATGGAGGAGCTCCCGGAGCTGGTCACGTACCTCACCACGACCGAGGCCGGCCAGCGGAGAGCTCGGCAGATTGCGGAGCAGGGGAGGGACTGGTACTCCAAGGCGTTTCGAGAAGCCGACTTTGCGCTTCATGCAAGCAGACTTATGCTTGAACTGGCGAGGCTACAGGATCCCGGCCGACAAGCACTTGGTAGAGAATCACGAAGTCGACGACGCCCTAGGGGGTAAAGACGATTAGGGATGTTGATTGTTTAACTGATACCCAAGAAAGCTACGCTTTCTCGCAACCCCTTCTCAACATGCTGCTTTCGTAAGGCAATGTGTCCAATGAGCCTGTTATGTCTTTGATATGGCATCAGCATAACGGAACCAAAACAGCCATGTTTTTTCGAGGGAGAGAGCTGTTCCATTAACAGTTTGCATGTCAACAAGTGGCAACTTGCCAGATGATCAAAGCCTTCAACTTCCAACCAGGGGGCGGGAACATTCATAACGGTCTTCCCTTCCAGCTCAATACTTCCAACCCCCACGACCAAAGATTCCCGAACAAACACCTCAGCCAAAGACGCTCGTCAGCGCGGCGGCGTACTCCACGTACGACGACCCCATCTTCTCAATATCGTAGTCGTTCCAGTACCCGCCCCCGGCCACGCCGTACTGCTCCGACCAGCCCTCGAACCGCTCGCGGGCCCGCGCCGCCGTGACCCCTTGCGTCGGCTTCGCGTCGTTGACCACCCACACGAGCGGAACGACCGGGATCATACCGAGCGCCTCCTGCCACGCCCCCGGGTCGTTTCCGGCCCCGCCGTCATAGACCTGCAGGTACACGCGGTCGAGCAGGCCCGGCGCCGCGGCGTCGAGGCGTCCCTTTACGTCAGCCCAAAACGCGGCGTTGGTGTACGGCGCGACGGAGTACTGGTATCCCAGCGCGCCGAGCAGCTGCGCGAGGGCGACGGTGCTCGGCACGTCGTAGACCCCCTCGTCGTCGTTGTTGAAGGCGTCGAGGTCCCACTCCGTCCTGAGGGCGTCAAAGTTCCGGTACAGGGCCGTTTCGGGCCCCGCGCCGTCCGCGTCGACAAGGTCGCGGATGTTCTGGAACGTCGCGTCGTGCGACACCAGCGAGACCTCCACCCTGTCGATGTTCGTCGGACCCGTCTTGAACGAGCGGATCTTGTCGGCCAGCGCCACGCCGCCGACGTAGGTCACGTTGGTCACGACGGGGGCGTCGACCGCCTCGCCGGCATCCCCGGTGGAGTAGTAGACCAGGTCGCCGTCTGCAAGGACGCCGATCCGGAAGATGACCAGGCTGTTGAACCCAGATGTCTTGAGGGCCGTTGTGTTTGACTGCAGGACGTCTTTAAAGAGGAAGATAGACTTGATGCTGGTGTCGGCTGCAGCGCAGATGAGCGGCCCGCAAAGGACCAACGTCCACACCAAACGATCAAGGTTGACCCAGCGCTTCATCGTTCTGTTGGTGGAGAATTACGAGGATTTGACGTCAAAACGGACCGCCTTTGGAGGGCTTTACGGCTTCTTTTAAGGAGATTGCGTCCGGCAAGCGACGAGATGGACCGCCCACCCCGTCTCTATCGACCCCCCCCCCCCCCCCNGTAACGTAACAGCTGGGATGGAACCATAAATCAGGGCAGTAGGCCTCGGATAACTGTCGTCATTCTATAGCTTCTGCTGGTTGGTCCAGACTCTAGCGTCCCCTGTTCTCGCAACTGGCGATGCTACCACCCAGAAGCATTGTCAGATCGATATCAGAACACCGTTGTGAAGAAAGATGCATGGGGAGCCGGCTTGGCTTCCCCGCTTGTCACCTTCCACCTTCCTAGTCCAGCTCCGTCCAAGTCGACGATCACTGGTACCCCTCTACCCCGCCCTAGCAGGTGAAGATCAATATTCTCTAGGCAGAGTGACACATGCTCATCTGCTCGACTTATTAGTTAGAACGCAAGCTAGTTGGAAGGCGGCATCAGGATAAGGGGTTCTGCCCGTCGGCGTTGCTGAAGGCAGAATATCGACTGATCAGGATGGATTGCTATACCAAATCTGGAACAACTAATATCTGAAACTGTGCGCTGCGGTCGAAAGACTAAAGATGAATGTGAAAGAGAGATTGAACTCCCTAGATATCATACGGCCATTTGGACAACTATGTTGTCATCCTATCTACTGAGAACTCTCCTTCTCACAAGGTGTTTCACCAAGGAGGACACCCGCTTGTAGAAGGATTCCCACGTGGACCCAAACATAACGGGTCCTACACTGGACATTAGCTACAATGTAAACACGCTCAACGAGCTGGTGATATCTGGGCAGTATTGTAAATCTCGACGAAGCAGACCAACAAGCTACACAACCTAAGGCTCGTGCATAACTTCTTCCCAAAGTCATAGTAAACTGCCCATTCTCGCTTATGTTGCCTCACTTTTGAAGGACCCTTTATCGACGCCCCCGCTTACGCGTCGCTCGGGTCCGCGCTCGTCAACTTGGCCTTCTCGAGACTCGCCCAACGCCCCCGTCATCTTCCGTATGCCCAACGACACGATGCCTGTGCTGCAGGACATGTCCCGAAATCCAGACCCTGTCGCTTGACGCGTTCCAAGATTGCTGGCATTATCTGTATTACTTGCCGTCAGAGGAGATGCCCTTGGCAGGCGGAAAGGGGCTTCGTGTTCAGTTCAAGGCCCAGTAAAAGGGGGGGGCCGGGGAATACGGCGCCGAAGAGAAAGGTGATGGTGGCGGCGATGCCAGAGCCTGTCAAGGCGTGGGAGACTTATCCAAACCTAACCATTCATCTCTCGGCGACAGCTCTACTCTAATACCTAGCCAGCTCGTGTTGGGCCTGGGGGAGCTTTGATGGTCTAGCAGTCCGATGGCAGAAGTTGACCACAGCATCCCCTTGTCTCAGCCATGTGTTTCCAACTCACTTAGTGGTGTTGTGATGCCGGATACAACTTACTCCTTACGATATTCCATACAACTCCGCTAAGACTTATTCTATACTGTCGCCTAACTCTTATTAGTTTCGTCTGCTGGAGGGAGACAAAACTGGTGAAGGAATCCGCGCCGCTTGCGCTAAGAAGCCTCTTCCTCACTAGAGAACTAATATCACCATCTCACCCCGCGGAAGAAGATGATATGCCCTCTTCGAAACTGTCCAAAAAGAAATCCCAATCGTCACGTCTCAGCAACATCCAGCTTCCCAGAACAGACGACTCCAGTCTCATACAGTTAAAGAAGAAGGACAAGAGGAACTGCTTCCCCACCCACAACCTGCCAATCCATCCGTACCCGTATATCCCAGATGCCCCCCCC
>NWBT01000044.1:2321490-2346005 GCA_003386485.1 Colletotrichum lentis
CTCAGTAAATACGCCAGCCTGATGCGGTTGAGGCTTAATGCCACTTTAACCTACAGTCGAAAAGTCTAGCGCATGTAGACTTCTCAAAGACCGAGAGAAACTCCTTTGTGAGAAAAAATCAAAATCAAACATCAATTTTAAAAAAAAAAAAAAAAACCTCTTTCCCTAGTCCTTGCCTCTATACCTTAGCACAACTTACTGTTATAACTATGCTTTTTTTTTTTTTTTGGAAAAAAAAAATTGATTCTTGGTCTCCGCGGCAAACCTTGCGACGTATAATCCCCGTTCACCCCAAGAGAATAGTAAACTTGCTTTCGCTGGTACGTAGTAGTCCCCGGGATGTATTGTCTAGCGTTCTAGCCTCATGTCGTAAACCCCTTCCTCGCCCTGTCCTGTCCTTGTCTTGTGTAAGCCCCCCTACCCCCCGTTCAATGGCAACCAACCACCCGTTCGAAACGGCTCTGCAACGTCGACCTTCACTCAAACCCATCCAGCCGCGTTTTGTTTGCCCATGCACACAATAAGGGAACAAGGGGAGGAAAGTGACTTGTTTTGACTGGAGTAAGTGGCCACTCTATTTTCCGCTTCGCCAATAATCGAACGAGCGGTAGCCCAAGGGAACAATCTTGTAATGCTATGTACTTGTAGTAGTAGAAACGAACAGGAAAACAACAACAACCAGAAACAAGACGGAAAAGCGTGTAACGATTGTTGTGACTCGGCAGTGACCCCCTCACCACCCCTTTTTGTACCATGATGCAAACCTCCAATTCCCATGAGCCCGATACCGTGTGATCTGGTGTGATCCGAATTCCAAGTTCCCCCAAAATGTTGGAGGGCCCGCCCAAAATAGCAGGTCTGATGTGATGATTCCCGAACGCCGTGGCGATGCTGAAAAGAGCAAGAGTTTTAAGAAAAGAAAAAAAAAAAAAAAAAAAAGAGAGAACCGAGATAGATGGTAGAGACGATACGAATTCCCTGGCCAGGGTGGCTGGCAATGCAATGATCCCCGTCTTGCATCGGACAAGCCTCCTCTGTCGCGGACAGTTATATGCAGAACTTGCGGTCTAGGGCCTGTAGCGCCTTGACGTCGTGGCTCATGTTGGCCGGACGGTCGATGGGCAGCGGTAGTCCGCTGAGGGCGCCGCCGGTCCGCGGCGAGCTGTTTGCGCTGCCGATGCCGTTGGGGTTCGCGCTGCTGGCCTCCGAGCTGGAGGGGGTCGGGTGCAGCAGCAACGCCGAGAGGCTGGCCTTGTTTGGCAGAGGCACGACGCCATTCGTCTCTGGTTGAGAGCTCCTCGGCGGCGAGACGGACAGGGTGCGATTGGGCGGGGTGTGCGCTAGCGGGTGGCTGGTCGAGGGAGCGCTCGAGACGGCGTTGATGCCGGGCAGCATGTTGCTGCTATTGCGAGGGCCCAGTCTCGGGTCCATGACGGCCTGGGCAGCCTGCGCGGCCTGGGCCTGCAGGTGGGAGATGCGGGGAGACTCCGAGGCACGCTGCTGTACATGGATCGACGCGAGACGAGGCGAGTGGTGCTGCGGCTGCTGGACGTGGGCGAGGCGGGGAGACTGGCGCTGGGGCGCGTAGGGTGTCGCCGTCGGCGGCGGCAAAGGTGCCCGGTCATAGGGGGAGAGGTGGTGGGGAGGATGAGCATGAGCATGGGCATGAGGAGGCGGAGGCGGCGGGTGGTGGGCGTAGTGAGGAGGTTGAGCGGACGGGTGGGAAGGAGGCTGAGGAGGCGGCAGCTGGTGTTGAGGAGGTTGTTGGTGGTGGTGCTGCTGCTGCTGCTGCTGCTGCTGAGGCGGGTAGGGAGAGGTAGTGTAGTGGCTGTAAGGCGGAGTAGCAACGGGCGAGGGAGGCCACGAGTAGCCCTGCTGCTGGGCGTACTGAGGAGGGTAGGCCTGCGGTGGCATGGGCTGTTGGTGGTGTTGTTGTTGCTGCTGCTGCTGCTGCTGTTGATGTTGGGCCATGTAGGGAGTCTGCTGCAGCATCGGTCCTCTCGTCAGGGCGGGCGTGGGGTTGCTCTCGTGCAGGCTGGACTCGGGATACATGCCCTTCATTGGCGTGATGTGTCTGAGCTGGGGGTCGGTGCTGGGTTGTTGGAGCTCCGGCGACCCCGGGTGCGGCCTCGAGTAGTATGAGATGAGGTGGAGGTGCTGGCCGGTCGAGGTGGTGATGCTGAAGGACTGCTTCATGAGGCCGTCGGCCTTGTACCTGTACCCCTCAGGCTCGCCGTCCTCCTGGTCTTCGTCGCTACCGCGACCCGAGTCGGGCGTCTTGCCGGCGCCGCGTCTGCCGCCTCCGAAGCCGCTGCCTCGCTTGCCCTCCATCTCGCGATACGTCAGGAAGCTCCCCGACACCCTGCTGGCGCTCCATGATTTTCCGTCGGTCCACCTCCGCATGCCCGCTTCCCGCTCGTCCCATACAAAGACCGAGCCCGACCGAATAGATTGGCGTTCCTTCTCCGACAGTCTGCGCTGCACGCGGGGCAGGAGGCCGAGTCGGCAGGCCTCGAAAAGCTTGATGGCGTCGGCGGGCGTCCGCACGAATCCGTGGTATGTTTCCATTGTGCGATGATTGGGACCCCAAAATGTGGTGGAAAGGAGAGAAAGGAAAAAGAAATGCTGGAAGGGGGCAAGAAGAGAAAGAAAAGTAGAGGCTGGGCAAGAGAAGAAGATGCCTCTCTCTCTCTCTCTAGTCGACAAGGTACTGTGAGATGATGTTGGAGGGGGGAGAGGGGGGCCGGAGGAGGGGGGGGAGAGAGGGAGGAGGAGGAGGATCCTTATAAGAGGGAGGAGTGAAGTGAGAGTTTGTACCAAGAGTAAGCCTCCGGTGGTCCTCCCACTGCGGCGGGCCCCACTGAGTGAGTTCAGTTCGTTTGGGGGCACAGGGATGGGGGTCGAATGAGGAATCGGCACCAGTTGCCCTTAACTCAAAACCTGATCCTGGGCCGGTTTGCGCCCTGTGGGGACGCAGGCGAGATCCGCGGGTACTCTGTACTGATCTTGTTGTCCGTCTGTCTGTCGCGCCAAGAGACGAATGTCCCAAAAGGCAACTCAGGGTGAGACGTCTCGTCGGGGAAGCTGGAGGGCCCCAGCTTTGATCTGCCTTCTCTGTTGCTCTCCGCCGCTTTGGGAGCGTTTGCCGTGAGGTTGAGCCGATGCGTAGGGCGGTAAAAAAGGGGGCCGACAAACGCTTCTTTTTTGGAACAACAAGTTGCGTATGCTGCTGGAAGACGCAAAACGGGTGGGCGGGTGTGCGTATGTGTGTGTGTGTGTGTGTGTATGTGTGTGTGTGTGTGGGTTAGCTCCTCGGTTTATCGGCAAGTCGAGGCAGAGGGTGGCGACGAGGACGAGGTTCTGGACCAAGAGACGACGGCGTTTCGCCGGCGATGATGGATAATGACAGAAGCTTATTCACAATGCAGCAAAACGAGATGGGTTGAGGCGCATCAAGTCGCACGTCAAGCTTCCAAGGGGTGGATGGAGATGGGCAAATGTGCTAAGTGGGATGTTGTAGGTTGGTGAAGGCCGCTTGTGGCAGGCTTGCGAGACGTGCCAGGTATGGAGTTCAGAGCCGTCAGACCGGGCTGGAGCAGCGCCTGTACCATATATATCCTGATACAACTCGCGCAAGCCCACACCAGCAAGTCGCACCCCCCGGCGAGGCCAAGCTTTTCCCGACAGGGGGAGTCTGGGTAAAGGAGGGGGCAGCGCCAGGGCAAGCCAAAGAGACGGGGACATGGGGGGGGGCGTGTGATCTGAGGGAGGAAGAAGAATTAGAAAAAGAAGAAGCCAAGGGACCGGGGAGGGGGGTTAAAGTCAAAGGGGGTGTGTACCTCGTAGACGAGGGGTTGGAGCAGGATGGAGGAGTGCGGCCAAGAGTTGGGGAATAAAAGTGACTTTGCGCCTTGCTTGTACGAATAAATGCAAAAAAAAAAAAAAAAAAAAAAAAAAANAAAGACAAGACGGCGAGCGGACAGTGGAGGCGACCCGAGTGACGCAGAATTAATTCTGGAATCACCCTGTGCGCTCATATGCACATACATACTTTCTCTCACTCTTCACTCTCGCTCGCGCTCTGCCCGCCCTTCTCACTTTCCTCTCTCACGCTCCCTCTCACGCCCCTGCTACCTAGACGTTAGTGACTCTCCCCCCCCCCATCACAGTCCTCGTCACAGTCCTAGAGAAAGGCGCCACCGTTACAGCATATCCACTGAAGAAGATGACGGGGGACGGGGTACGCGGGCTGATGGGGGTACGTACGCTGGCTCTACTCGACTATAATTGCCTCTTGGGCCATCCCTGATCAGTGCTTTGAACAGAGGCCGAAAGGGCCGACGGCCGAGAGTCACACTTTAGACCGACCATGGGAAAAGAGGCGATGTGCATGAATGATGGGAACCACCCCGGGCGGCTTGCTTGGGGACTTGGGACGACGATCAAGCTGTCCGACATGATGTGGGAAATTGCGTTGTGGAAGGCCAGTATCGGCCGAACCGAATTCCCAAGCACTTCGACCACGCCGAGGCCTTCACTGAGCCCATTAGGCGGCGTCGTCTCTCAACACGCACCGCGAAGCGGCGGCGGTGCATCTGGCCAATGAGCCGGCTGTTCCCTGCAAGCCCGTGGCCCCCAAAGCGTCGGCCCCAAGACGATAGTCGTAGAGTAGACGCCAGACGGTAGTGTAAACATGGACGTTACACAACGACGGAGTACTCTGCGCCCTGCTCTGTAAACAGCTCGAGGGGTGGAGAGCATGGCAGAGTGTGACGCAGATACGGGAGGGGCCCGTCCGAGGCAGAGAGGCAGACAACGCGCCTGATCGGCGACGAAGCTTGATTACAACGAGATAGACGGTGGATGGGCCGAGATGGGGGAACAACTGGGGCAGACAGGAGAATGATTGCAGAGTGGGGGATTGTGGCATTGCGGCTTGAAACAACGGGATACGTACGTACGTACCTCTCTCTCCCCCACTCCCTCCCTGCCTGCCTCTCTCTCTCACTTTCCCGCCTTTTTTCGCTCTCCCTGGCGGGTTCGCGATGGGGTCGTCAAGTTTTGCCTGCCGGTGAGGTTCTCTATGGATCCCCAATGGGCCCTGTGGATGTGGATTGTGGTGGCCCCCTCCTCCAAAGTAAGTCGATGCTCTTGTGGTATCGGATCGTCGTCTAAAGTGCGGCGTAGGGGGGGGGGGGTCTTGACACTGTCGCACGTAGTGCGTGGCTGACGAAGAGCAACCAAGATTGAGACGCGCGGGAGATGAACGGCAGAGCCACTGGTCCAAGATTGGCTGCGGCGGCAAAGGAGATGCCGATTGCGTCTACTTGCTTCTTTATGCTTGATTCAGTGCCGGAGGGCGTCTACTGGAGCAGTGAGCACCCGACCGACGGGGGACCACAACACACACCCGGTCAACGATTAGCTAGGATGTGCCCTTGACTCGGGTCTGCAAAGTACAGTACGCGGACTGGCCGTTGGTGGTCACTGGCCGCGGTAGATGAATGGCAGACAAGCTTTGTTCGTTGAACGACACCGATCAGGAGGCCGAACGAACGACGGGGGAGCATGCCGCGTAAAGTAACGCTAGGAAATCCCACCAATCCCACCAACGGTTAGTTCAACAAAAGACAGGTGTGTGTGTGTGTGTGGTACAGGCAATGGGAGAATAAGGATGACGACGCCCATTAGGCGCAGTTCTGACATGATTGGGAAGGACAGGATGGCCACGGTAGCCTCCCGTATGTGGGCTGGGACCATGGGCAACGACGGACGGGCGGGAAATATTAAGGTCGAGGTGAGACTTGGACACGCAGGCTGGGCGGCGTTGCTTCCCCGTGCGAGACGAAGCTGAGCGTGCGTGCTTGCGTTAAGCGTCGCGGCCAAGGGATACGGGCTCGGGATGTGGGAGGCGGGTAAACGGAGCACAGATAAGATTGGTAAGATCCTGGGCCAGGTCCAACACCATGGGGAAACGGGCTCGGGAGGGCGAGAGGAGACGCGGAGGGGGCTTGGTGTGCGTAATGGTTTAACCTCTCTCGGGGAACATCGATAGCATCAATGGTCCTCCCAGGTACCAGAACGGCGGTCGGGTCCTTTTTTTCCTTCTTCTCCTCCTCCTCCACGTCGCCGCTACCTCCTTTTTCTTCTTCTTCTCTTTTTTTCTAATCTAGAGAGGGGGGTTTTCGTCGGGAGGAATGGATGATGACTCGAGGAACGCGGCATGGACTAGTGATGGTGAGGCGGCTTATGATGACGAGTACGTGGTCGCCGGCCGAGGCTGATCGAAGAGGGGCGAGCGAGCCTAGCCGCCCGTTGGAGGATAGCCTCCTCGGATTGATGCCGCAGCCAAAGGACGGCGGAATGAACAGGTGCGCTGACGGAGCGCGGATGTGGGCGGGTGCGGTTATGTGGCAGCGGCGACGGCGACGGAACAGATTGGTTTTACGAAGGAGGGAGGAGCTGCAGCTGAACCCCCGGGGTTCCCACCGTCTCAAGGGAATAAAAATTGAGGAATGCTTCCACTCGGAATTTGGCGTTGACTCGGGCGGCATCAAAGTATCGATCGATTGCCCTGCAGCGTCCAGGCCACACACAGGGTTGTCTGGCGTGCCGACGGATCCAGATGGCGCGTTTGCTGTGCCTCGGCTGGGATCCCCTCCACAACGATGCGACTCGGGTGGCTCTCTGTGTCTGTGTCTCCGTCTCCGTGTCCGTCTCTTGTTTCGAGAGGGAAGGGGGACTCGGCCGCTGTCGCATCGTCCAAGACTGCGTCCAAGAGAGAGAGAGAGAGCAAGACGACACAGGCCATGGTGGACCGAGAATCGAGACGTCCTGCTAGTGCCCAAGGCTGGATGGCGAGACAGAGGGCGGCGGGCCGGGGATGCGGAAGACTTGGGACTGAACGGAGGGGAGACGAATTGCAACAGGATGGGATACGAGATGTTCTATGCCGGACTGCGGTGGGATGGAGATGAGATGGATGATGGATAGGGGATACACGGCAGAGAGAGGGAAAACGAGAGAAATGGTCAAATCTTTGTGTGTGTAGTATTCATTCTCACTCTTGTCTGCCTACCAGGATCAAGTGTACTCTCATCGCTACGCAATTCCCGCCCCCGACACAGGTACCTCTCATCTCTCACCTCTTATGTAATGGTGAACGGAAGGCGCCGCCGTCTCTGGCAGCAACCACAACGGAAGGATGGTCGTAGTGTAGACAAGAAGGAGCACACAGGCAGGCGATCACTGCAGCAGGCAGATAGGATTGTATGTAGACGGCAGGTACGTACCGCAGCAGCCCTCGTCCTTCCTTCTCGAAAACAATTCAAGCTTATTTCGACAGTCGCCGCACCAAGCTTTTTTAGAGTGGAGGCCAATGTATCAGAAATCGGTACGTACTTCTGTTGCTGACGGCGGCTCACTATTCCCCCACCGTCACCGTCGTTGGGGAAAAGCCTGGCCGAGCGAGGGGGCGGCTATAATTCCCTAGCCAATAAGCCTAACCAGACAAGACCTAGTGTAGGGAGGCAGACCAGAGGCATTAAGAGGAAATGCTAAACGAAAAGTAGAGAAGGAAAAAAACAAAGGGGAAAAAAGAGGAAAGGGAAAGAAAGGAGAGGAGAAAAAAAAAAAAAGGGGAGAAAAAAGGGCCCGATTACAATGCGCTGCCGAGGCTTGCGTTTCTCCACTGAGAAGAACAAATCGACATCCTTCTTGACAGTGCACGCACCACAGGGATCGGTGATCACACAAGTACAGGCAGGCACGTCGGCACAAATGTACGGATACTGATGCCATACAGTGTGGACCTGCGCACGGATGGCGCGCGCGGGTACTTTTTCTATGTCCACCCCCCGCTTACTCCTGCCCCGCCTCATCCAGGCATGCCAAGCCTACGCAAGCCCACACTAGCCCGTAGCTACCGTCGGCTCCGCTAGAGAAGGTGTTTTTTCCCCCTTCCCTTTGGCTTTCCGCTGACTGGACTCGACTTGGACTCTGCTTGATTGTGGATCTCCCCCCTACCCCCTTCCCTACACATACGTTTACGTGTATCCGTACTACTGTACGTATACGAATGATTGTGGGCGGGAATTTCATTATTCGTTCCGTCCGTCCCGCGGACTACCGCCGCAAGGAGATGGGGGCAGAGGCAGAGGCAGAGACGCAGACGTCACCACTACTGTATTCGAGATCGTCTGTCTCCACCAGATAACAAGCCCCCCTCCCCATCGCTCCTCCATCAGTCTTTCTTGTCCAGTCATCAATTCATCCGGACAGCCTGTCGTTGACCAAATAATGACTGGCTGTACAGGTATGCCGCCAACCCGTCTGTCACTGCCGTCCGCACCGAACGGCATCCCGAGGCGAGGCGACGCGAGGCGTGTGTGTGACCGTGTCCGTTGATGCAGGGAAACCCGTCGTTCCGGAGGCGGGGGGGGCGGTTCCCATAACCCTTGACGCATATTCCAACCCAATCCTCAACTGGACGTCGCTGTCCCCGAGATCGCCACCGATTGTATCTCGCGAAATGAGACAAAAAGGTTGGTGTTATAACCTTCCAGCCTTGTATAGGTTCACATATATACCCTCTAGCATACAAGCCTTCGGCGTGCCAAGCAGCTTCAGGCTCGTTCGTGTCTGAAACGAGGCATATATCCTCTTGGTCGAACTCTCCCCTCAAACTCAGTAACCAACTACCCACATAGTCTCTAACCTTGGCTAATTATCCTCTATCTGTTTTGCTTGTCTCGCTCCTGTAGGCGGTTGTGTCTTTGCTGCCCCCTTGACGAGTACAGAGTTTCTGCACAGTGGGAGGGATCGACCCAACTTTATTTGACAAGCAATCCTCTCAGCAAAAAAAAAAATTCATCAAAAAAAAATCAACTGACCACAATTAGCGATCACCACAAAGGAAAAGAAGCAGAAGAAGAAGAGCAAAGTAAGAAGGTTCAGTTTACGCTAGCAACTGTCACTAACCAAACGAAGTCTTTACATGAAAGGCAAAAAAAGGTTCAAACCTAAACAGGCCCCGCGGCTGGGTTCACTTTCTCCCTGTTCCCGACAGAAACCTCACTTTGGCGCCCTGCGCCCGGCCTTGGTGACATGGCACCGTACCGCCACTTGCATAAAGACAATTAAAAACAAACATAAAAAAGTAGTCTATATGGGCGGGCCAAGACCCTGATTGATAGCCACAGCGGTCCGTCCAAATACTATCCGTACTTACTTCCTACAACTTTGGTCGTGCGAGACTCGTCACCACCATCCAATCCCTACCCTACATCGTACTGTGGCATCCAGGCTACGAGTAGATTCAGTTCCATCCCTCTCTTTAGCTTTTCGTTGGCTGTGGACGTGGTCTCTGCTTGGCTCGCCCCCTTTACGCCGGGAGACGCCAACCATCAAGTCTAACTCAGCCACACACCCTCCCTAGACAATCCAAGCCAGTACCGAAATATTTAGGTCAAACCGCCAAGCACCCGAGGGGCATGTAACACGTACTCGCACCCACGTCCATCCCTAGAAAAGCATAATCATACCCAAAAGGGGTGGAGGGGGGAGCCTTGGATGACACAAACTTCGTCCGCGGCCAAGCATCAGTTTTATACATTCATTGATCGGCCTGTTATCTCCCCCCCCCCGACGGGCGTAGGCGAGATGACCAGACCCCAGCAACAGTTTAAACACATTATTCGTGAAAGAAGAAAGAAACCCCNTCTCCAGGCCGATCTCCTCATGCGGATGCACTACTGTATCCTGACCGAAGCCTCCCTTCTGACACGGAATTAACCATAACCGCAACCAAGCATCGAGAGAAGCCACACCCACCAATGGAAGATCCCTGTCCCCCACTGGTGCCGTTTGCCGCTCGCAACCAATAACGAAACACACCTTTCGTTTTTCCCATTGACTCACTACGAGTTGGCATCCAAGCCGATGATGGCCGTCCAGCCGACCAAGCAGACAAAGCGTTGTCCGCAGGAATGGTCGAAGGCTTGCGGGGAGAGAGAGAGAGAGAGAGGGAGAGAGAAAGAAGGGGAAAGGATTTGGATGGATGGGCTTGGTCATCGCAGCCCAACCCAAGCTCCCGCCAAGCCATCAGGACTGGTTTTCCAAGTCAAACCAACCTTACCAACGTTAATTTAGTGCTTCTTTCAAGGTCGAACCCCGTCCCTTCCGATCTGCATCCCACACACACCACACACACCACACACACACACCACACACCCCCCCTCCTCTTCCGTCTCCCACTTTCTCTGTAATTCTCGTGAAATCACCCGTGGCTGGCCTTGATACTCCGGGCGGGAAAACCTTGTGGTGCTCCCGAGAAAAGGCATCCCGCGACTTGTCTCTCTCTCTCTCTCTCTCTCTCTTCGCAACTGTCTCTATTTCAGCGAGAAAACTCAAACCCACCGTGATCATATCGCGAATTATGGCCTCGGCCATCACCGAGCAAACCGACGGTCGGAATAATGCCATCAGTTAGCCTCCCCCCACCCACTCTCCCCGTCTGGTGTCAAGGCCCATGGTTCCCAATGACGGGCCTCTCCGATTCATGCTCGCACGAGAGTATTACAGGCTAGGATCGCATAGAGTGGTAGAGTTGCTAACAGTAAGGTAGGGGTCTGTTAGTTATGTTATTTTAACCTACTCCTACCTACTAGGTAGGCAGCAGCAGTCCTCTTCTATTCTATCTTAGTACTCCTACTAATAACAGTCTCCTAATAGTCCTATAATAACGCCCTAATTACGTTATTAAGCTAAAGGTTAGCTACTAGTACCCCTTTAGTGCTTACCCCTAATAACCTAATATATCTAATTATTAGGCACCCCTAATAATCTAACCTATCTGTTACCTATAGTTATCTATCTTATTCCTCTATATAGGTTACACTACTAATAGCTTTAATATAATCCCCTCTCTCCTAAAGCCTTATCCTAAGGCTTAGTTAGCAGTCTCCTACGTTATATAGCACCTAGTAACTCTCTAGTAGTTACCTATCTTATTATTAAGGTATTAGGTCTAAGGAACTTATTACCCTAGCTACATATTTAGATATAATATTATCCTCTTAGCTAACATTAAAGTCTTTATACTTAATATTAGTATTTATTTTAGGCTAGGTAATTAACTTATAATTATATTCTTTATTTACTAAAGGCTAATAAAGTAGATAACCCTCTAGTAATCTACTAGGCTTCTTTACTTATAAGACTAATATAATTATACTTACTATAGACTAAACTACTATTATTACTATATAATACTATACTTTTATATATAGTTTCCTTTATATATTTACTTAGATAGGTTTCTTTTACTACCCTACCTATAAGCCTTTAGTATACACCTTATGCTTTACTCTTCTAAATTACCTTTATTATAAATTACTATTTATCCTATTATTAACTACCTTTATAGCTAAATTTAGTTACTACTTACGTTATATATATTTACCTATTAAGCTTATTTATTATAGTTTTTCTAGGTTATATACCTACCTTTTAAATTTTTCCTTCTGTAAGCTTCTTAATACTCTTTTTTTATTATGTTTTATATTATTTTTTATTATTTTTTGCTGCCTCTTTTTTTTTTTAATTAAATACTTAATTTTGCTATTATTACTATTATTACTACTACCTTTACTTTATTACTACTATCCCCTTATCTACTGCTGCTACTATACCTCTTAAAAACGCCCTTAAGATTACCTCTACTTCTACCCCTAAGGTTCTACCTACTAAAACTACTAAGGAGGTATACCTAAGCACCCCTAATAAACTTCTACTCCCCTCTACCTAACCTATTCTTTATGCCTACTGCCTTTATTATATAATAAAATAAACCCCCTCTAATAAAGGTTTTATCCTCTATTATATAGATACTACTAGTAGGTTTTTTACTATTCCTTTAGTATACCTTACTAACCCCCTCTAGCTAGTAGTAATAAATATATAGTATACTACTAGGCTTATAGTAAGCTTTATATTTCTATAAGTTATTCCCCTCTCTATATATAGTTACTTCTATAACCTTTATTAGCTCTTTACTAACCCTTTATAGCTCCCTTATACTACCTACTATATTATTACTAACTTCTACTGCCTCTTTAATAAGATAGCTAAAGATAGCTTTACTACTTTTAATAAAAACTAAGTAAGCTATTCTCTCCTTTTTATCCCCCTTTAAACACCTAGTAATCTACTAGTAATCCCCTACTATCTATTTACTAACCCTCTGCTATATAGAAGGCTAATTTAGCTTTTTAAGTTATAAGCTAGAAGGCCCTTTAGGTAAAAGTAGCTTTAGTTAACCTTTCTAAGGTAAAATATAAGGCTAAGGATACTAAAGAGGAGGTAAAGTTCTAGTTATAAGAGGTTATAGCTTTTATTAATAGTGTAGTTCTTACTAAGAAGTAGGTAACTACTACCTCCTGCTAGGCTGCTACTTAGGTAGCTACTATTACTACTCTTAAGGTATAGACTAAGGCTATTAAGGCTTAGACCTAAGCTATTATTTAGATAGTAACTTTTCTTTTTAGTATTATAAGCTAACTCTATAAGTTTAATAAGGTTTACTTATAGGTTATATATTTTCTTTCCTATTAGCACCCCCTTAGTGCACCTTTAGTGCTTTATATACTAATTTTTCTTTAGAATTACTAGTCTTTTTAGAACCTTAATTCTAATTAAGGTTCTTCTTTTACCTCTATAGGCTAAAATACTAAGGCAGCTAGTAATAAGAATACTTAGTGTCTCTTTATTCCCCTCCTTCTTCTCTCTCTCTCCCCCTCTAATACCCCCCTAGTAGTGCCTTTAGGTAGGATTTTATCTTTTATATTTCAGTAGATAATTTTTTAGTAGGTAGCTAGACCTTTTAGGGTCTTAAGATACTTTTAGGCCTTTAGGTAATTTAACTTTTCTTTTCTTAGCCTATAGGCCTTCTTCCCTTATCTCTACTTCTTTAGTCTCCCTTTAGTAACCCTCTAGTATAATACTTATTTATAGTTATCCTTTATAACTTATAATAAGTTACTTTAAGGCTTCTATAAGTTCTCTTCTTCTTTATACCCCTTCTACTTAATAAGATACTTTTAGTTTATTAGTAGTCCCTAGTAGGCTACTACTACCTCTACTTTATATATATCTTTATTATTCTTATTAATAGGGATATTCTTACTTTCTTTAATATTACTATAGAACTTTTTAAGTTATAAGGGTAAGAATATATTATAGATATAGTACTTTAATTATAGGTTAAGCTTATATACTGCTCCCCTATTAATTACCTATATAACTAGGAATAGGCCTAGATACTTATCTAAAAGCTTCTTAGAGGGTTGTTTCTACTAGATGTTTTATATTACTAGTAAGACCCTTTCTCTAACCTTAAACTTAATAGGGGTCCTTTATTAATTATACTATTTTATATATATATTATTTAACTAGCTTAATAGCTATTAAATAGCCTTTTATTATTATCTTAATTAATTAACTTTTTCCTTTACTATAGGGACTATAGTCTAGTTTATCTTAATATAATAGATATTATAGGGCCCTTTTAGCTAGTAGCCTATTAAGGCTTCTGCTAGTAATACGCTAGTAGTATTATAGTAGGCGCTATTATAAATAAATTATACTATTAGTAGCTAGTCTGCTTAGTTATCCTACTTAATATTATAGTAGGCTTATAGAAAATGTTTAATATTTTAATTTTGCTGTTCTATCTAGCTGTTAGTTTAGAGGTAGTATATAGCACTTAGTTTCTTTCTAATAGCTAACTAGTAGTATACCTCTGCCTAGAAGCAGCTAGTAAATAGTAATCCTTAGTCTAAGACTATTAACTTAGGTACTCTATACTATAATATAACTCTATCTACTAGTATTATTACTAATATGTTAGCCTTTATTAACTTATAGGTAGGTATATAGAGGGTGTATTTTATAAAACAGTTAACTACTACTAGGATACTATTAAACTATTTACTTCTTTTCTCTTCTAACTTTAGAAGCTTTATAATAAAGTTAAGTAAGATACTTTACTATAGATAGGTAGGCACTAGTAGGCTCCTAAGGGATCTATAAGGTGTATAGTGCTATAGTTTTATCTATTAACATACTATATATATCTTAATATACTTCTTTATATCCTTTTTTATTAATTTCTAGAAGAAGGATTTAGCTAGACGCTTTATTATATAGCTATATCCTAGGTAGCTACTAGTTAGTTTATTATAGTATACTATTAGTATCTTTATTCTAAACCTACTGTTTTTAGGGATAACTAATTATTCTCTATACCTTACTACCTCCTCTATATCTCTACTTTAACCTACCTACTTTTACTATATAGATCCTAGCAGTTAGGGGTTATCCTTCTGCTCTGCTTTAATCTCTTCTTCTAGCTTAAGTGTAAGGTCTTTAGGAAGTAGAGGCTGCCCCTAACCCCTTAGTAACCCTCTAGTAGCCTATATACGCCTAATTTATACTACCTTTAGCAAAAATCGTCTAAGAAAGTCTTCTAAGAATACACTCCTCTTATAGTTAACTTCTTTATTAGTTAGTTAGTAATTTAGGCGTTATAAAAGTCTATTAGCTAGGTTTAATTTCTTAGGCTAATATTTAATTTTAAAGTTAAATATAGAAAGGTTCTATAGTATCTATACCTAGTAGCTGTTTAGTTACAGCTTAGCAGTAAGGTAGTAGTAGCCTAGGTAATTAGTAAGAAAGACAGTCTAGTGCTAATTATATAGTAAGAAATACTACTATTACTTTACTGCTTTATAAATAGCTAGCAGCTTAGCCTCTAGTGTACTATACTATAGCTTTACTCCCTATAGTTTCTAAGATATATATACTATAGGGTGCTATTACTAATTATATAGTTAGTATAATACTACCTTAATTATAAAAGCAGATATATCTATTTCTATATAAATAGGTAGGTTTAGGTTAAAGTAGTATAGTATAGGGGCTGTAGTAAATAAGGCTTTAAGCTGCTTAAAGGCCCCTAGTGCCTTACTAGTAATTAATAGGGGATAACCCCCCTTAGTAATTAGCTAATTAGTTAATAAGGTGTATACCTTTATATAGTTTTAAATAAAACGTTAATAAAATCCTATAAACCCTAAGAAGACTTATATATTATAGACGCTAGTAGGTACTAGCTACTTAATAATAGCCTATATGTAGTCCTCTTTTATTATAATACTATCCTTAGAGACTATAAAGCCTAAGAAGCTAATAGACTGTTTATAGAATTTACACTTCTTAAGGTTAGCTACTAACCTAGTAGCATCTAAGCAGGTAAGCACCTACTTTACTATATCTATATAAGACTCTTTATCCTTTAAAAAGATAAGAATGTTATCTAGGTAAATAATATAGATAATATCTACTAGTCTTATAAAAGCATTATTAATATAAGCCTAAAAGGTAGTTAGTATATTAATAAGCCTAAATAATATTACTTAGTACTTAAAGTAACTATACTATATATAGAAAGCTATCTTCTATTTATCTCCCTTATAGATAGCTACCTAGTAGTATCTATCCTTTAAGTTAAACTTAGTATACTACTTTACCTCTAATAGGCAGTTAAGGATCTTAGTAATTAAGGGTAATAGTATTTAATTCTTAATAGTAATATAGTTAAGCCTCTAGTAGTTAATATAGAGGTGTAACTTACCTCCTTTCTTTAGTATAAATAAGATAGGTATACCTACTAGGCTCTTAGATTATTATATTTATCTTTTTACTAGTGCTTTCTTAATATACTCTTAAAGGGTAGCTAGCTTAGGCTTTACTAGTAGGTAGATAGAGCCCTATAGTAGTTTAGTTTCTAGTTCTAAGTTAATAGTATACACCCTCTTATTAGTACCCTCCTAATACCTCTTTACATTAAAGACGTAAGCCTAGTTAATATACTTATCTAGTAATATAAGTTTCTTTTTCTTCTGCATTCTAACCTCTTATATATAATAGACTTTAGACCCTATTATAAAGGTTACTTTAGCTTCCTTTATAGCCTTCTTAATAGCCTTTTACCTAATTACTAATTTAATATCCTCCCCTTTTAACTTATATATCTAATTTAGTGTTTTTTAGCTAAGGTTAGAGGACACTAGTTACCTCTAGGGGATCTCTAGGATTATAATATACTTCTCCTTTAGTGTTAATACCTAGAAATAATAGCTCTAAGCCTTCTTAGTGCTAAGGTTATCTATTACCTATATAACTAGGACTTTCTAACTGTAGTTAGAAGCGCTTAATCCCTATAGGCCTTAAAGCTTTAGTCTATTACTAGCCTGCAGTAGGTAACTAGTTAGTAATAACACTCTCTAGTTAATTATATTATAGTTAGCACCTATATTAATTATTATTTTCCCTTTCTTCTTATTATAGGCTTTACTATAGATAATAAGTATAAGTAAAGCCTATATATAGAATAACCTTTTGCTAACTATAGCCTACCTAGTAGGCTACTAGTTATCCCCTAGAGAGCAGCTAGAGTGTAGATTCTTCTATCTCCCCTCTTTAGTGTAGATATATTTAATTAAGGCACCCCTATTATTAACTAATAATAGCTCTACCCCTTATATATCTACATTTAACTTAACCTTAGTATCCCTCTAGTGCCCTACTAATCTACTATATATCTATACTATAGATGCCTTAACTAACTAGGAGGTCCTAGAGGCCTAGATTACTGCAGCAGTAAATACTACAGTAGGTCTCCTCTAGTAGAGAATTATTAAGCTTACTAATAAACTATTAAAGCAAATTAAAACTACACCTATAACTAAGAATATAACTTTAAGCTATACTACTAGTAGACCTTTAGTAGTCCTCTATAAGACTATTTAGTATAAACCTCTACCTAACTTATTAAAGTTTTTAGGTAAGAGAAGTAAATATACTAACTAGGCCTAGTAGATAAGGGATAAAATTACTATAGACTAGTAGTTTTACTAGTCTAAAGAAGAAGTCTAGTACCTAATTAACTTCTATCTAGAAACTAGTCCCTAGTAGGTAGTTACTACTTTTTACACCCTAAGAGATAATAATAGTATATATAACCCTAAAGACTTTATAGTATACTTTAACTAAATATATAAAGACCTAAACACTTAGTTTTATACTACTGTATTACTACACACCCTCTACTAAAGAGAGAACTAGTTCCTCTCTAACTTCTTACTAAAGTAGGAGAGAGTCTTAGCTAAAGCTAATAAAGGCAGCTAGGTAGATAATATAAAGATTACCCTCTTTAAAGAAGCTTTAAAGCTTAGTCTATAGAGGAGCTTAGTAGTAATTAACCTGCTAGCAGACTATAGTAGTTAGCTTATAAAAGTCTAGACTATATTAGAGAAGCTAGACTATATAAACTCCTATAGACTAAAGCACTTAGTAACTACCTAAATTAACTAAGATAGAGATATCTAGATAATAGGCGCTATTAAAGCCTATAAAGTTAAGGCCTTAAAGAATTATAGCTTCTTTAGTAAAAAGGAAATATAATGTTACTACTATTACTATAAAAGGGGCTACCTAAAGTAGGATTACCTAAAGCATACTAAAGCTAAGACCCTCTAAGTATCTAAGGCTATAAAGACTATAGTACTACCCTAATAGCTAGCACCTACCTACTCTAATAAAGAGGTTAATTAATTAACTAAAAATATAGACTTAGAAAAAGAGTAGCTTAGGTGTAAAGTTAGGTACCTAAGCCTACTAGGGAGGAATAAGAGGGGTAGAAGGTATTTAAAAAGAAAGGCTATATAGAAAGCTTATTAGCTTTAATTACAGTATAAGTTAATAAAGAATATATTATAGAAGCCTTATTAGATACTAGGTGTAATACCTATACTATAGTAAATTACACTTTTACTTATTCCCTCTACTTACTGCTTATAGACTACACTAAATATACACTTAGTGCCTTTACTAATAGGAGTATAATAGTCTACACTAGAGGGGTAGCTACTCTCTAGCTAGAGGTTAGTAGTTACATACAGACTATCTATATATATATTATTAATAGTCTAGATAAAGATATATTTCTTAGGAAACTATAAATAGAGGCTAACTATATAGTATATAACGTAGGGAAGTAACTAGTCTACTATAGTATAGAATAGGTAAAAGCCTACCTTACTACCTAGAAGGAGCTAATATAACTATAAGAGATTTACTCTACTTAGTTTCTATTAGCCTTATTATTTATAGCAGTATACTAGTAAGTTACCTAAGAGAAGCTACCCTCTAGGGAAGCAGCAGTATAAGTAATATCTATTAGCTTAAAGGATATTAAGATAGTATTAAGGCCTAAGAAGCCTATAGACCTTAATAAAAGAATACTAGTAGACCTCTTAGAGGAATTCTACTTATTATTTAATTTAGTAAAGGTAAATCCCTTACTACCCTTTTAGCTAGGCGTTAACTATAAGATTAACCTAAAAAAGAGGCTAGATAGTAAAGAGCTAATACTCCCCTAGAGACCTCTATATAATATATCCTATAAGGAGCTTCTTATTCTAAAAAAGACCCTAAAGGACCTCCTAGATAAAGGCTTTATATATGCTAGCAGCTTTGCTACTAAGGCGCTAGTGCTCTTTATAAAGAAACTAGGGGGGGGACTTTACTTCTACATTAATTACTATATACTTAACCTTATTATAAAAAAGAACTGCTATATACTACCTCTAATATTAGAGACCCTCTAGAGGGTAGCTACTACTAAGTAGTATACTAAGCTAGATATTATTACTACATTCTATAAGATCTAGGTTATAAAAGGGTATAAAGAAAAGACAGCCTTCTATATAAAATACAGCTTATTTAAGTAGCTAGTTACCCTCTTTAGCCTTACTAGGGTGCTAGTAACCTTCTAGTAGTATATTAACACTATCCTCTAGAAATACCTTAATAACTTTATTATAGTATACCTTAATAATATGTTTATCTTTATAAGTAGCTTTAAGAAGGACTATATAGATAAGGTACACTAAGTACTATACACCTTAGGAGTAGCTAGTCTTAACCTAAACCCTAATAAGTGTAAATTTATAGTTACTACTATAAAATATATAAGCTTTATTATTAACGTAAGGTAAGGCCTATTCTATAACCTAAATAAGGTTAAAGCTATTATTAAGTAGCTAGCGCCTACTAGTATAAAGGGGGTATAAAGCTTCTTAGGATTTATAAATTACTACTATATTTTCCTTCTAGACTATATAGCACTTATAGAGCCCTTAATAGCCTTTATAAAGAAGGGGGTAACCTTCTAGTAGTTACTAGTAGAAGATACAGCCTTCTAATGCTTAAAGGGACTCTTTATAAGATAACTAGTACTCTACTAGTTTAACCTTAATACCCCTACTACTATAGAGACTAACTACTCTAGCTATACCCTAAGGGAGGTAATATCTTAAGAAAATAAGAATAAAAATACCTATATAGTAGCTTACTACTTATAAAAGCTTATATCTATATAATATAACTATTCTATATATAATAAGGAGTTATTAGTAGTGCTAATATACCTCTAGGTATAGAGGGTAGAGCTCTAGAGTACTACTAGGTTCTAAGTGTTAACTAATTACTAAAGCCTATAGTACTTTATAAAGAAGTAATAGCTTACTAAACAGTAAAGCTAGTAGGTAGAGAAGCTTACTTAGTATAACTTCTACCTAAAGTATAAGCCTAGGAGATTAGTAGTAGTACTAGACGCCCTATCTTATAGGGAATAAAATACACTAAAGGGATAAGATAATAAGAGGAAGTAGGGCTAGGTTATTTAAGTTATCTCTAATAAGGCCTAGCTAGTCCCTACCTAACGTACTACACTTAAGGTCCCTAATATAGTAGTCTTCTTAAGTAATAATAAGCTGTAATAGTTATAGAATAATATAGTAGCTAGTAATAAGAACTACTAAAGAGTATATACTACTATACACTAGCAGGCCTATAGCTTTCTGCTAGAGCTTTAGCTAAAAGTATAGATTATAAAGTGCTATATTAACTAACACTATTAGCTCCTTTTTAGGGATAAGATATAGGTCCTAGGAAGCTATAATTTAGATAATCCCCTTAACTAGCTGTAAATAGTAATTACATAAAGATTATATAATATACTAACTGCTACCTACTTAGGGCGTAATAGGACGCTAAAACTAATTATATAAAAGTAGTACTAGCTACACCTAAGGAAACTAGTTAGGAGGTTTGTTAGTAACTATAACGTCTGTAGTTACAGCTATATCTAGCAGCAGGCTAAGAAGGGCTTACTGCAGCCCCTACTAGTGCTTAGCTAGAGGTAGTTAGAGATTTCTATAAACTTTATTACCTACCTCCTACTAATAAAGATAAAAGATACCTACTACTTATAGGTAATTATAGACTAGCTAGGTAAAGGTATTATACTAGAAGATATAGAGATAATAGAAGTAGAGGCCTATATAGAGCGCTTTATAAAGATCTTCTACACTACCTATAGGATGCTAAAGACTATAGTTAGTAATAAGGGAAGTAACTAGACTAGCTGCTTCTAGAGACGCTTTTATAAGCTTACTAATACCTACTAGCTGCTTAGTACCTCCTTTTATCTCTAAACAGATAGTAATATTAAGCAGTTTAATTAGGAGATCTAAGTTATTCTTTAGATAGTTATATACTTTACTTAAGATAACTAGGATAAGTACTTACTAGCTACCTAGTTAGTGTTTAATAACTAAACTGCTACTACTATAGGATTTAGCTCTTTCTTCCTTAATTATAGGTTCTATATAGACCTATTTCCTATAGTAAATATATAGCTAGAGGATAGCTAGGAGGTAGCTACTACTAAGCTAGTGTAGCGCTAAAAGAATACCTTCTATATAGTATAGGCTGTAATAATAGCAGCTAAGTATAACTAAAAGGAGTTAGTAAACTACTACTACAGCCCTATAGAGAGATACTAGGTAGGAGATATAGTCTAGCTATCCCTAGCTAATATAACTATATTTAGACCCTTAAGAAAACTTAATTAGCTACACTATAAGTATAAGGTTATATAGATTATCTCCTCTAACGCAGTAGAGCTAGATATACTAAGAGAGGTATATAAAGTGTTTAATATAGATCTCCTCTAGAGGGCACCTAATAACCCCCTCCTTAGATAATAGGTAGATAACTTCTACCTACTGCTTATTACCTATATTAAAGGTAAACCTAAGTAGGCTGTTAAGAAGGTCTTAGCTATAAGAGAGTGTAGTAGGAATAAGGTGCTATAGGTGTTAGTTAAATAGGTTAGGTATAGTAAGCCTACTTAGGGACCTTTAGATTAGGTTAAAGATATATAGGCTTAGGAGGACTATAAGCAGGCTACTAAGGGGGCACTAAGGCCTAAGGAGGGGAATACTATTATAGGCTTTACTACAGATAATAAGCATAAGTAAAGCCTACATATAGAATAACCTTTTGCTAACTACAGCCTACCTAGTAGGCTACTAGTTATCTCCTAGAGAGCAGCTAGAGTGTAGATTCTTCTATCTCCTCTCTTTAGTGTAGATATATTTAATTAAGGCACCCCTATTATTAACTAATAACAGCCCTACCTCTTACACTTCTATATCCCCCTAACTCTTACCTATAGGGTTACCTTAAACTGCTAGCAGTCTATCTTCTTACCCTAAGGTATATTAATTATATTAACCTCTATTATAGTAGCTAGGGGGGTATACCTCCTACCTAAGTGTCTTAGTTAGCTACACTAATAGCAGTTAGTTTCTTAGCACTAATTAGAGTAGTAACCCCTATTATTATAATTATAGTATATAATAGTTAAACAGTCTAGCGCTACTAACCCTCTACTAAGTTATATACTATCCTACTGCTCTATCTAGCTTAGTTTTAATAGTTTGTTACTTATTAGAGTAAGTATATCTTATAGTTTAGTTTTTACTTCTATAGAGGTTATTTAAGGTATCTCTTAAGGTAGCTACTAAGTAGGTTCTTAAGGTATACTCCCCTAGTAATTAGTAGACGTTTAGGCCCTCTATATAATTTTCCTAGTTATTTCTACTTACTTTATAATCTTATCTAATACTTCTTAATAATCTAGTAGCCTATAGGCTATAATAAAGGATATAGTTAACTATATTAATTACCTATAGCCTCTCTAGTAGCTAGTTAGGGTACTTTACTTCTAAAGCTTTATACTAGTTAATAAAGGTTTAGTATAATTATCTTAGTTTCTAGTGTTTATCCTCTAACTCTACTACTATATTATACACCTTTATATTCTTATTAGTAACGCTATTATGTAGCTACTTCTTTATTACTAGCTATATAACTTTTATTTAGTTATTTCTATAATATATATCTATATAGGTAGCTTACTAGTAAGCTATAAGTTCTTTAAGGTATCTACCTATATAGATTACTTAATTGTAGTTATTATCTATACTAGAAATAATAAATTAACCTATAAGCTTAAACTAAAAGTTAGATAGCTTAGCCTAGCTTCTACCTTTATAATATAGGGACGCTATATATTTTCTATAATTATCTAGTTTTTATTATTTAGGTGTTACTTACTTCTTAACTAGTATATCTCTAGTAAGCAGTATATTAATATTAGCACTATTTTAAAGTACTAATATAAGGTTAAGGTTCTTCTGCTTTCTAGCTTTATTAATTTTATCCTAAAGTATTCTTTAGACTTACTTTACTATTATCTTATTAATAGCCTTATAGGTATACTTATTAGCTACTAAGGTATTTATATTATTATCCTAGTAGCTACTAGGGGTGCCTTAGTAGTCTCCTCTACTGCTCTTATTATAGCTAGCAGTCTCTTAGTAGGTTAAGACCTTATTATTATCTATTATACTAGTTTCTTATATATCCTATTTATTATAAGTGCTATTCCTCTAGGAGGCAGCAGTAGTTCTCTTAGGTGCTATCTTACTCTACTAGTTAGTATACCTAAAGGTAGGTAGAGATTAAAACGTATTATAGGCTAAGATTATATAAAGTAGTAAAGTTACTAATAGTAAGGTAGAGGTCTATTAGTTATATTATTTTAACTTACTTCTACCTACTAAATAGGCAGTAGTAGTCCTCTTCTATCCTATCCTAGTACTCTTACTAATAATAGTCCCCTAACAGTCCTATAATAACGCCTTAATTACATTATTAAGCTGTAGGTTAGCTGCTAGTGCCCCTCTAGTGCTTACCCCTAATAACCTAACATATCTAATTATTAGGCACCCCTAATAATCTAACCTATCTGTCACCTGCGGTTATCTGTCCTGTTCCTCCGTACAGGTCATGCTGCTAACGGCCCTGACAGAGAGACATCCCATTTGACCATCCATCCCACAGATCCGCACTAATACATTGTACACACAAAACGGAAAGAAAAAAAAACGAAAAAAAAAAGAAGGAAAAAAAGGTGCCGACAAGGCCACCAAAGGCGGCCACCAAGGAACCAAGGATGCGCAACCAAGATCCATCGCACCCTCGCCGGACGCCCTGCCTACCCTAAGGCCATATCAAAAATAGGTGTCATCGAGGCTCGGCGCCCAGCCTCTCGCGCTCCAAGGTTACCTGGCAAGATCCCCTCGCCCATAAACACGCCCCCCCACCCCCTTCCCTTCCGTCCCTGCTGCCTCCTCACCCCGTCTGCCCAGTCGGCCTTAGGGGCAATTAGTGTAAAGCGTTGATGGGAAGGGGGAAAACGTGTCCTCTGCATACCCGTTCAATACGATCGTATCGCAGACCGAGTCTATCGCGTGAACTAGCACCCATGGGGAAAGCGAGACGCTATCTGTCCGTCGCCTACTGCTGCTAGGTCCAACCGGATCCCATGCTTGCCTGCTCGCTCTCCCTCTCTATCCCTCCCCCCGGGCCCCCTCCGGGTAGTTCAGCAAAAACAGACAGGATGTTACAGCAGACAGTAAACTGCTGGTTTAAGTTGTGTGGAAAAAAAAGGTTGACTTCGCCGGTGACTCAGCTCGTTAATTAGGGCCCACACAGGTTTAAGCGTAGGTTGGCAACAAAAGGCCCCCAAAGATCAAGCAAGATACCGCTAAAGCTCTCCCCCCTCCGGGCCCTCCCTACTGTCTATCGCTGAACTGAGCCAGGATCGGAGTGAGAGAAGTCGAGCACGCGAGCAGCTGGGGAAAAGGCGCAAACCCGTGGAGACGATACACCGTCGGGGCCATCCAGCCGCCTCTCATGAATACCCGCCTGCGTTACAACGACGGGCTAGTGGACATGGACGGAGACCTCGTCCCGTAGTCCTCTTCACATCAAGCCCCTTCAACGAGTCTGTAGTAGACCGTTCAGGTCATGCTGTCCCAAGAAACACGCATCGACAGGTAATCCGCACCAGGAATCGAAACCGAGGGACCGGCCGTCCACCACCTACCTACCTGGCTGCTCGGTTCCGGTTTCCCTCCCCCCACCCCCTCCCTCCCTACCTCTGACCGTCCATCCATCGACTAGTGTAAGTACGGAGT
>NWBT01000044.1:2369542-2445454 GCA_003386485.1 Colletotrichum lentis
CCCTACAGAAGAAGCAAAACCGAACAACCACCCGGACCCATGGCATCGCAACTTTTCCCCAAGGGACGTGGAGGATGACAGAGGACAGAAAGAGGAAGTATCTCTTCAAACACCCCTCTCTCACGCAACCCCTGAGATGACGCCACAACGAGGCCTCAACCATGCGGAGCCGCGGAGGCCACTTTGAGGTCATCGTCGAGGCCTCTTGCGCGCATGTGTGTCCTTACATCATCTCGATCCAACCACGCCCTTCTTCGGCGAAGCTGCAGGCCATGGGGCGGAGGATGCCCTCCCTCCCTGCCCATTCCCCGATGTGGTTCATCTAACGAGAAAACGCTGCCCCTTGGTCAGGTGGGAGTTGTGGTGGTGAGATGTGAAGATGTGTACGGCATCCTCCCGCAAGGACCGTCCCTTGTGGGATGTCATGCATGGTATATACCACGAGAGCTCTGACTTATACCCGTCCTTGAGTAGTGTATATGGGTGATTGTTCAAGGGGATGCAGCTCGATCCTTGGCCGATTCGGCTGCCAGGCTGGGAGCGCTACTTCATTTAGCCTCCCTTCCCCGTCCGCTTGAGGAGCCTTTACCCTGCCGGGCCAGCTGAGCCGCCGGCGTATCGTCGTCATGCATCTTTAAGGAACGGTGCGGGTGGGAAGAACGTGCATCCGATGGCTTCTGCAGGGGCGCCAGCAACCCAATCGACTGACTGCTGCATGCGAGCCATGATTGAAGGAACGAACATACAAGACTTGGGACAACCCTAGAGCGGGGGGCTTTGTCCTGGATGAGATCTCCCGGCAGAAAACGCGACATCTCGCCCCGCACTCGACTGATGTACTTGGAATCAGTCGGCCGTCATCATCGTTGTCATCTCACCGCCTTGAACCGATAGGATGAGAGGGAGTGGGTGTCGTTCGCCGCGAGACGGCGTGCCCGTAACGCTTCGAGCCGCGGATGCTTCCTAATCTGGTATATCGAGGCGTCCCAAGATCCAGCAAGGCGTATCCCGAATGGAGATCCCGCCCTATGCTACGACGGGGGAGAGAGCAGGGGGGGGGGGGGGTCCCCGAGGCCCTTGAGACATGGATCCATGTAAGCCTCTAAAAAGAGCGAGGGAGAGGAGACCGAGATGAGGTCCGCGAGTCTATACAGGTACAGGATGTAAAGATTGAACACGGTTTAAAAACACAGCATAAGCGCCATGCCCGGCACTGGAAACGGCGGTATGGTTTCTGTGGTAAAGGAGAAATGCAGTCTTGCTGCTGGAGGGAGAAGAGACGATGAAAAAGATGTGTGCCTTTCGTACTGTGGAAAAAAAAGAAAAAAAGAAAAAGAAAGCCAGCTTGCAGCGATCTCCATCAGGGATTATGTAGATAGAACCAGCGCAGATCCGATTCCTACACCCCGTTTTCATTCCCCAACACATCTATCTCATCTACACCCCTAGGCTATCTTCTCTTCAACTTGATACTGCACCCAAAGGCCCGATGGGGAGCGGCTGCCCAAACCCGGCTGATCCTACCCACCCCATACTGTCCCTGTTTAGATCATGCACAACAACGCAACCCGATCATCGAGGCGCGGGATCACAGTCAAGGTGATGAAGGAGTGGGAGGACACACACACACACACACACACACACACACACACACACACACACACGGAAGACTGCATGTTTCACCATCTCAGACACCGTCGACAACCATTCGTTCGCCCCTTCGCCGCGGTACCAACACTGGGAGAAAATCACGGGTATGGACAGGAATCACAGCAGAAAGCCCAAACATTCAATAAGAGAGATAGATAGGGCAACAGGCAAGTGTCTTCGCTACGCCCAACGGTCCCTACGTACTAGGATGGGGATGGGATGTCTTACCCCGAGTGCAAATGTCGTAACCCACAGCCGTCCGCTCACAACGTCGTGGGGAGGGGGGGTGTGTTTGGCAAGGAAAAGACGGTATGCTACCACTCCTCATTCCTCGCCTTGTTGTTTCCCCTTCCGGAGCCTATCTCCCCTTCACCCCTTTGCTGCTGATGGGCCGGGGGGGGGGGGGGGGTTNTCTCACTTCTTACGTCTCCAATTATTCGAGAGCTGGCATTTTCGTCGGCCCGTGAGGAATTAGGTATGAGTGACGACGGACGGACGGACGCCTGCCCCCCTTGTTGGGCTGGGAGGAAACGATGTCCTGTACTGAGCCTCGGGGCCTCAAGGGACGCAAGCACGCAGGGGGACAAGGACACGGCCGCTCGCCCGGGCAACAAGAGGCGGTGTTGACAGGCTCTTGCGTGTCTTGGGACGGGTTGGCTTCCCGATAAGGACTTCTCTGATGACTGGCAGTGCTCCGGCCGAGACTGAGACAGGGCAGACTTGGATACGCGTGGCGACACAATCCACATAGTTTGCCAGCGAAATGCCACTTCCGGCTCCGATCACGACTCTCACATTCGTGGACCGGCAACCCCGAAGCATCGCCGCCCACCGCCCCCCCCTACCACCGCGCTATCCAGGACGGTGCTACGGGGGTTTCTTTGAGTCTTCCGAGAGGAATGGAGCCTGTGCCTGTTGCTTTTTTTGCCCTCATCCTCTTTCTATGCTCAAGTCGTCATTGATGACAACACGAGACCCGGTTACTCACTGAGACGGGAGTGCGAGATGGTTATGGGCGTCATGGACGTGGAAAACCTGCTGAGCTGGTCTGTTAGGACATGTTCTTCTCCAGCATATATCACAGTTCCTTTGGGGAGGGAGCCAGGCACGTCATTCAATCCTTTGATCATCAGTAACCTACCTGTCTGTCACTACATTGAAATGTGGTGGAGAGCCTGTGGTAATGGCGCATATGTTTGACTCAGAAACGGCTCTGTTAGAGAGGTGCCCGTCCATGTTTGATTGCTTTTTTTGCTTTTCCACTGATTCGATTCCATCGGCCCTCCCCGACACCCAATGTATATGCAGTCCTGACAACGCTCAAAACATTCAAAAGTTGACTCACACACCACATCCATCCTCCTGCCAGGCAAGCCCCCCCCCCCCGGGACGCCTTACCAGTAATTGGGTCTCAGGCCGGCGAAACCTGCTAGCGCGTTGGCGTCCGTTAACGGGTCGTCTCTCTTTCTTTGTCCGGACAGCTGCGATGGATGGTTAGTAACAAGGACACTAAACATAAACGGGGGACGGGGTCGTACTTCGAGCTGGACGCTCCTGTGTAGGTGCACAAGCCAGTCGACGTAGCTCTGCGCCTCGTTGTTCCTGTCCTCGACGAGCATGCGTGCGAATTCGTACTCGGCGCCGTCGATGCCCTGTCTCGCGAGCTGGATGCCCAGCCCCTTCGACCCGCGCATCGTCTTGAGGAACTCGATAATGTTGCGCACCTGCGCGTTGAGGTGCGTCTGGAGGATGGGCAGCGACGACGTGTACGCGTCGAGGCTCTGCAACGTCGTTTTATCCTCGCCGAACAGGTCGGCGATAAGGTTCGGCGATGTCTGCGCGTGGAACCACATAAGACACTGCTGGCCGTTATCGACGAGGTAAACGCCGCCGGGCTCGACGCGAGAGAAGGACGTGCGGATCGCGGGCGGCACCCGGAGGTGACCCGACTCGTCGGGGAATCCGTCTTCCGGCGCGAGGTTGTGCAGCGGAATCATGCGTGGGTATAGGTACAGGCTCAGCTCTTTGGCGCCCATGGACCGGATCATGCGCATCTCGTGCACTCTGCGGTCGGAGCTCTCGTTGCCGCCCTTGAAGGCGCGGCACTTGAGGAGGCCAAGCATATACATGGAGAACTCCTTCAGTTTCTCGGGCATGACCAGCTGGCCGTCTGGTTGGGCCGACGTCAGGAAGTTCTTCCGGTACGCCGACAGGATGTCGATTGTGCGCTCCGTCAAGTGGTTACGGACGTCCTTTAGCGACGCAGAGGTCGTCGCCAGTTTTGTGCTCGCCTCCTTGGCCAGGATTGTGAAGACGGCATCTTGGTCGATGAACTTGACGCTGTCTCTCGGGTTGTCGCAGACGCTGGCGATGACGTTAGAGCAGCGCACTCTGCGCTGGCCAGAGGCTGTGGTATACAGCAGCGCCGACTGGAAATGGGCGTCTAGTTTCGAGTCCAGCTTGCCGTCGTAGGAAAAGGTCACGCCCATGGCTTTGTCGGCGTCAATGACTCCGATTTCAAGATCGGCGCCAAACGTGTGATGGATGAAGTTGCCATGGTAGCCATTAATCTGCAGGCCGTTGGAGCAGCGGACCTTCATCAGCGCCTGGAAACCAGTTTCGCGCGTAACCGCGTGCTTGATCTCCATCGACAGCTTCGTGTTGTCGCGCGCACCGATGAAGTTAGGGTAGTAAAATGTCTCGCCGCCAGTCGACGCTGCGACGTGGCCGACGGTAGCAATATCCAGATAGCCGCCAGACGGCGACGCAAGGAAGAAGTCGGCACCAATACCGGCGGGCACCATCTTCTCCGCCAGCTTCTTCCACGCCGGGTGCTCCGTGGAGAAGAGCTTCTTATCAATCTCGCCTCCCGGATGCTTACCGTCGTCGCGAAGGAAGAGGCGGCCAGGGCCCCAAGTAGGCAGCGCGGCTAGAGAGCAAACGATCTTACCTCCTGTCTTCTCCAACGCGGCGACAGCAGAATTCAGAGTCGCAAGGAGGGCCGGTTCGGGGTTCTTGATGTTGGAGAACATTGTGGGCAGCATAGTGAGCAGTGATGTGATGACGTCCCTGGAGCGCATGTTAGTCAGTATGTCATCTGCCGTTTGTCGAGTGTGGTCTTACTTGGACTCGTAAGGGTCGACAAAGAGGCCGTCACTCAGGGGCACGAAAGGATCTTCCAGATCAGGCATGATCATCATCTGTGCCTGGTCCAGAGCGGGCTGTGTCTGTTAGTTAGTCCACGCTCCACTACGGCCATGATGGACAACAACTCACGTTAACGTTGTAGAAGTGAATGTCCTTGTCGTAGGTTACGAAGCCGACCTTGGCACCAGGAGGTATCCTCCGCTTGGGCTCGCCGTCCTCGTCCCTCTCGGCATCTTCACCGCCATACAGGGCGGCAACGATGCCCTCACAGAACGATTCGATGAAACCCTTGTTGAAGGACTCCTGGGTGACATCAATTACAAACAGCCAGCGCAGGCCCGTGGGCTCTTTCGTCCAGTACTCCTTGGGAACGACGAACTCCACAGTACCCCTGGTCAACTCTGGCCGCTGATCACGGTCCACTCTGACACCTTGGGGAGTGAGTGCGGAGAAGTATTCGGACGGGGTATCATTTGGGTAGGTGCAAAGGTTGCAAACAAACTTGTTGCCGCCGGACCGGAACATCATGAAGGGGTTGATGTAAGCTCTGCAGCGGCGACATCTTGGGGGGCCAGAGTCGCCAAAGTCAAGAACTGGAATTTCGAGCTCGCCGGGCTGCAGTGGAGCCATGGGCTGCAATAAGAGACCCATGGGAAGGCCGGTCAGAGCCAGGCCCTCAGCATTGGACGGGATGCTGTTCAGCGTCAGCCGCGCGAACTTGGGCGAGGCGTTGCCCTGGTCGAAGGCAACGTATGACACCGTCGCGGGAGGGGGCAGGTGCTTCTCAAAAGTAGGATAGACGTTAGAAAAGTAGTGCTGTTGCAGGGCGTCACGGGAAAGCGGCACGCTAGGCAGGTCATCGAGGGACAGCTTCTGATGGCCGGAGGTCTGGACCACTGCCGGCGGTCCAGCCGAGTCGGAGCCGTTCCGGGTTGCGAATTCGGCGGGAGACGCGGGGATACCGGGTGTGAATGTTTGGCCAGCAGCGACCGGGAACTGATTCATCTGGGCGAACTGGGCCTGCGAGGGATCGTTCAGGAAGGCGGTGGCATTCGTACCGGCCGGGGGAATGCCGTTGAAGGCCTGCGAGGAGCCTGTCGCCTCGACCTGGTGGTATGCGTGGCGGTCCTTCTTCTTCCTTCTGGCCGCACCTTGACCGTCGCCGAGCGACATGCCTCCCATTTGCGCCGCTAAGCTGTCCTGTGACTGGAAACCCGGGCTCTGCGCGTATTCCTGGCCTGGAGCACCATAGGGCTGACCCTGAGGCGGCACTGAACCAGGCTGACTGCCATAGTATTGTTGTTGTCCAGGGGGCGGAGGGCTGCCGTAGGCTGCTCCTTGTTGATACTGCTGCCCCGCGATGGGAGGGGAGAACTGGGGAGCTGCGGGTTGTGTCGATCGATTCGGGTTGGAGGGGTCCTGCTCGCCCTGGCCCAGCTGATGATACATACTGAAGTCGGACATGTTTGCGGATTTCGTTAATGGCGACCGGAGAATTGAAGATCAGATGCGTGATCTAAGACTCGATCGTTCTCGAATAGTTGGGAGGGAAGAAGAGGCTCGAATTGGAATGGGAGTAGCTTGCGAGATGAGGTCGAAGAGACAGACAGGTGGCTGTAGCTCTTGTGCGCCGTTGGCTATGGAGAGGAGAAATTACAGGGATATTCGTCGTCATGCGCGCACGCAATTAAGAGTACGCCATTCTCTGGATAGGCGAAGTTTGGATAAGTTTGGTGGCAGCAGTTTTCGACGACAAGCCGAACTTGATCGAGAGCAACAGCTTGGAATTGTGTCCCCTTTCGAACAGAACACCACCGGCCGAACCCACGAATCGACAGGGATCTGGCCCAAATTGAACACGAT
Source organism: Colletotrichum lentis (assembly GCA_003386485.1). Lineage (NCBI taxonomy): Eukaryota > Fungi > Ascomycota > Sordariomycetes > Glomerellales > Glomerellaceae > Colletotrichum > Colletotrichum lentis. The sequence goes on from NWBT01000044.1 coordinate 2,376,203, forward strand.
AACTTTCCGATATGTTTTTCCACGCCCGACATGTTCCGTACCTGGCCAATCCGGAAGCTTCCTCCCTTCAACAACTGGCCCGTTGGAGCCAACGGAGCCGTAGCTGTCCCCACTTCCTGCAAGATAATGGAGCATTAGCCATTTCGGGATCGGGACAATGCCACCGCCGCTCCGAGGCCACCGCCGTCAGCCATGTGAAGGAGCGCCAGATGACGGACCTTTCCAGTTCCTGAAGTTCCAGCTGGCCCCTGCGCCTCTGCTGCTAGCCTGCTGGCCTGCTGCATCTTTGCGGTACGTACCAATCTGTGTGTCCTCCTAGTGCACCCAGCATCCTAGACTTTGGGAACTGGATTCTTTTACGCGACAATCCAAACCTCGAAGCCTAACATCACCCCCCCAGCACCGACCAACGACGCTGCTTGATCTGCACTGCGCCTGCGCCATGGTCATCGCCCACACCGCTGGATCGTGAAGCGAATTTGGTGCCGAAGTAACTTCAAGAAGGTCGACCCTTGGACGACTATGCATCGCGGCTCTGCTGCATAGACCCCAAACATGTTTACATTCTGCCCTCTCCAAGGCGCTCTGTCCGAGTCGGCGGCGTCACAGTCGATCCTCGAGCTCGATGGAGGCGTCAAGATCCTCATCGATCTCGGGTGGGACGAGTCCTTTGACGTCGAGAAGCTCCAGGAGCTTGAAAAGTAGCCGCCCTCACCCCCCCAACCTGTGCGCTTCCCAGAGACTGACTTGTGCCCAGACAGGTTCCAACGCTGTCACTCATCCTCTTGACGCACGCCACAGCATCGCATTTGGCCGCCTTTGCCCATTGCTGCAAGAACTTTCCCTTGTTCACGCGAATACCCGTCTACGCGACGCGACCTGTCATCGACTTGGGCCGTACTTTGACCCAAGACCTCTATGCCTCGACTCCTCTAGCCGCAACCAAGATACCCCACGGTTCTCTAAACGAAGCCGCCTATTCCTTTTCTCAACAACCCACGGCAGACAGCGATTTCCTGCTCCAAGCACCGACCCCTCAAGAAATCACTCGCTACTTTTCTCTCATCCAACCTCTCAAATACTCGCAGCCACACGAGCCTCTCCCGTCGCCCTTCTCCCCGCCGCTCAATGGACTCATGATCACGGCCTACAACGCGGGCCACAGTCTCGGAGGAACGATATGGCACATTCAGCACGGCCTTGAGTCGATCGTCTACGCCGTCGACTGGAACCAGGCCAAGGAAAACGTGTTTGCTGGAGCAGCTTGGTTAGGCGGTGCGGGAGGCGGCGGCGCCGAAGTCATCGAACAACTGCGAAAACCGACGGCGCTCGTCTGTAGTAGTCGAGGTGCAGAGAAGGTAGCCCAGGCTGGTGGTCGTGCAAAACGTGATGAACAGCTGATCGACATGATCAAGACCTGCGTTAGCCGAGGTGGTACTGCCCTTGTCCCGGTAGACTCAAGCGCGCGCGTTTTGGAGATTGCATATCTGCTCGAGCATGCTTGGAGGGTAGACTCGGAATCGGACAACAGCAGTCTGAAATCAGCGAAACTCTACCTTGCCGGACGGAACATGTCGAGTACCCTGCGGTATGCACGAAGCATGCTGGAATGGATGGACGATAATATCGTGCGTGAATTCGAGTCGGTTGCGGATGGGCAGCGCAGAACGAACGGCGCAGAAGCCAAGAGCAAGGAAGGGGTGCCGTTCGACTTTAGATATCTGAAGTTGGTAGAGCGTCGAGCCCAGATCGAGAAGCTACTCTCCGGGTCCGGCGATAATGTCCAGGCGGAGGGTAGAGTCATTCTCGCCAGCGACGACACTCTAGAGTGGGGTTTCTCGAAAGACTTGATCCGTGGGCTCGCGAAGGACTCCAGGAACCTAGTCATCTTGACGGACAAGCCAGCGAAATCGCGCGCTGAACAGCCTTCAATTGCGAGAACGCTGTGGGATTGGTGGACTGAGCGCCGAGATGGCGTTTCGGTTGAACAGTCTAGCAATGATAACAGCATCGAGTTGGTGTATGGCGGCGGAAGAGAGCTTGAGGTTCAAGAGGCCAAGAGACAGGCCCTAGAGGGAGATGAGCTCAACGTTTACCAGCAGTGGCTTGCCACACAACGCCAGCTCCAGGCTACATTACAGAGTGGCGGCGGCGCATCATTGCAAGCGCCTGCAGATGCAGCCGACGACGTCTCGTCGGAGTCCTCCTCTGATTCGGGCGAATCCGACAATGAACGGCAAGGCAAAGCCCTCAACATCTCCACGACCATGGGCCAAGCGACGCGCAAGAAGGTCGTTCTGACTGACGAAGACCTTGGTATCAACATTCTTACCAAGAAGCGAGGCGCGTACGACTTTGATGTCAGGGGCAAGAAAGGTCGCGAGAAGTCCTTCCCTCTTGTCATGCGCAGGAGACGCGACGATCAGTTTGGAGACGTTATTCGGCCCGAAGACTACTTGCGAGCCGAAGAAAAGGAGGAAGAGGCACAGGAAAACGTCGAACTGCGAGGAGACGGCGACGACGATCGACTTGGCAAGAAGCGCAAATGGGACGATGGAAACAACAGGGCGTCGAACAAGCGCCAGAACAACCGGGCAGCCTCAGCAGACGACTTGGACGCCAACGCGGCGGGCGATGACATGGCCGACGAGCTTGACGACGTGGAGGACACGGTCGAGGAGGAGATACAGGGCCCGTCCAAGCTGTTGATATCAAGAGAAAAGGTCATGGTCAACCTTCGCATCGGGTTTGTTGACTTCAGCGGACTGCACGACAAGAGGAGTCTGAACATGCTCATCCCGTTGATCCAACCAAGGAAGCTCATCTTGGTGGGCGGGACGCCGGACGAGACGATGGCGCTCGCGACGGATTGCAGAAAGCTCCTAGCACAGCACACGGGAGCCTCGGAGGAGAACGGAATCGACGTGTACACGCCTGCCATGGGCACTTGGGTGGATGCCAGCGTTGATACGAACGCTTGGGTGGTCAAGCTAGCTGACAACCTCGTCAAGAAGCTCAAATGGCAGAATGTCCGGGGGCTGGGTGTCGTGACGGTCACAGGTCAGCTCATTGCGGAGGCCTTGGCCAAGGATAAGCTCCCAGAAAAGGACGACGGGGCCAACAAAAGGCAGAAGACGGAGGCGGAAGACGCCGACGTCGACGCCGACGAGGCCGTCAAGGATGAGCATCAGGAGACGCAGGCCGAGGAGGCCGAGGAGGTAGAGGAGATTGAGGTGGTCCCGACGCTGGACCTATTGCCCTCCAACATGGCGTCGGCGGTTCGTTCCGTGGCCCAGCCGCTCCACGTGGGCGACCTGAGGCTCACGGACCTGCGGCGGGCGATGCAGTCGGCGGGCTACACGGCCGAGTTCCGTGGCGAGGGTACGCTGGTCATCAACGGCGCGGTGGCGGTACGCAAGACGAGTACGGGCAAGGTGGAGGTGGAGAGCGTGGGCATCGCGGACGCGGCGACGATGATGCAGCACCGCAGTACCTTCTATGAAGTCAAGCGGATGATTTACGATGGCCTGGCCGTGGTGGCCGGGGCATAAGGGGATAGAGGAATGCGTTGACGCGGGTTTTGTCCTAGCAGCCCTCCCGTCCAGTGGTTGGACATGTACTTGTGTTTTGTAGCATTAAGATGGCTTGTCTACGATGAGACGTCCTAGACGGGTTCAGATGGTCTGCGATAGAACTTGAGAGTCTGATCTCGCGACTCTTTGGTGCCTGTGAAGCGATGTCTCGACTGTAGTACGGATAGTTTGCAAGGAATTGATGAGATGAACTTAACACTACACGGCATGAGCGCCCAATGTGAGAGCATGACATCTGGTGACAGGTGTGGTGGTTTCGGACGCTGCGCATGAGAAGCATGCTGGCCCCTCGCAGGAAAGATCTCCCTGCGACCGCATGTGAAAGAAAGAAAGACGTAAAATAAAAATAAAAGTGCGCATATGGGACGTCCGGGACATTCTTGCCTGTTCATGGAAACCGTCTGGTGTTGTTGCTACGTCCGATCATGGAACACCGCTGATCCCGACGTGCAGGGGCCAAAGGAAACAGGATTGTTCAGTTCGCGTCTTGGATCTCACTCGAGAGTGTGTTTTGTTTGTTGAAGGTTTATATGTCCGTTTGGGTTTGGGCTGGATTGTCGCAAAACAGACCTTGGCTAGGCATCGAGGCGATGATGCGTGTAGGGATGGATGATTTGGGTCTGTACTCCGTAGAGTAGGAGCAGAGGGGCATGCCGATGTTTTGGAGGTTGCCCGTCGAGCCCCATGTTTCCGAGGCCGCCGATATTGCCGAACGACAAGCTTGAGCCTCGTGTTGGTGAGATGACCTGTGAACCTTAGGAGCACGCCCTTTGGAACCCGTCTTTACGAGGGTGAGATGGACTGTTGTATTGAGTAAACAGACTCAAGGGGGCACGAGATGATGCAATTACGGAGAGGATCTCGGATTTTCCATTTCCAAGGGACACTTATTCACAAAGGCCCCCCAGGCAAGTGGGGTTTTAAGGTTAACTCGGGACGAGAACAATGTTGTAGATAATCTCATGCAGAAAAATAAACAAAAAATAAAACCACATAAGTAACGCACGGGGGTGTTTTTTTTCTATTTTCTTGGGCAATCTTTTTGAAAATTTTCAGCGGATGGGGGGGCATGAAGCATGATGAGTATGAGAAAACAGATTGCAGAGCCCGAGGGCCCTTCCGTGCCGTGCCGCGACGGTGGGCGCAAGAGGCTCTTGGCAAAGCCGCCACCGCCGCAGTGAATATCGACTGCAGTAGAAAAAAAGCAGCGAAACACCCGAAATTGCGCAACGCGTAGTGATGGGGGGTTCATCCCGGGCTGCGGTGGCGGCGGCGACGACGAGCCGGGCTGGGCTGGGCTGGGAATACCTGTGTCGAGGAAGGGAGGGCCTCGCGAAAAGGGGCGACGAGGGGGGGGGNCTGAGGGCATCCCTTCCACGTCATGTCGTGGGAGATTGCATTAGAGGGGGAGAAGATCTTTTGATTGGGATTGTGACGGATGGGCTGCTTCGCGTATAAGCACGAGGTTGAGCTCGTGCACAGAACAGAGTACGGATAGAACACTTGGAATACACCAGCGGACGAAGCTACATGCATGCATCACATGGCCCGGTCTGTGTGAGCGGGACGGGAATGAGAGGCATGGCGTGGGAGGATGGACAAGCAAGATAGAGGAAGATACAGACATACAGACATACAGACAACACCTTTAGATGCATGGCGGTGCACAAACAATGAATGAGTGAGTCGAACGAGTGAGTGTGTGAGTGGCCCGACACGTGCCTGAATCAGTGGGCGGCGACGGACTGGGCTTGAGGGCGAAGCCTGTGAGGTCATTGCATGTTTCTGGCGGCTTAACGGACCTGGCGATCGAAGGAAAATCAGGGACTGGGATGCGACGTCACGCGCGCACGGTATGGTGATAGCCGGCCGGGGCTGTCTGCTCACAGACGGGGGCGGTTGTATCTTTTCGAATCACATTTAGGACTATCAGTTGGCGCTTGGGGTTAGGCGCAGCTTAGTTGGGATGTAAGGGTGTGAGAGATGCGAGGTGTGCGGTGGCAGGATGTGCAAGGTGACCGACCCTGCGAAATGTGACGACGGACGATCTTGGTGCTGATGAGCTGGCGCTTTTTTATGCTTTTGTGCTTACGCGTGGGGGACTTGGCTGTGATGAGTTGGCAAGTGAGGACTGTGTGACTACCTACTGTAGGTAACCTATCCGTACAGCAGGGAGACAGCGCGGCGTCCTTCACGCTTGACATTCCCCTGAGAGTATCCGTACCAAAGGGGCATCGTACGTAATAACAAAAGGGAAAAGACGACCCGGGTTACGGGACCTTCGGGGTGTCCGTCCCGCGGCACTAGCGATGGACCCGGAGGCTGAGCGCGAGGTAGTCCGGTGGTTCGGAAAGCCTCCTCCCCAGGGTCAATTCTTCTCGTTCTGTCGCAATATGACACGACAACAACTCCCGACTCTGTCTGGTTGGTGTCTGTCAGACAGCCCGTCCCTATCTCGGTAGAGGTCTGGTTGCTATTTCTGATACGGCGTCTCAGAATGGTTCGCCAGTGATCGCCCAAGGTACGTACGGGTGATTGACACAATGTCACAATCAAAAGGGGCCGGCCGATGGTGATTGCGTTGTCGACCGGCCCTCCCCCCCGCTCTCTGCAGGATTTCCCAGCTGCGCAGGGGTTTCCACATCGTGGACGGCGGGGGCGGACATGCAGGTTGTTGAGATTAAGGTGTCGATGGGGAAGAGGGTTATGCATCAAAGCACACGCAATACCAACTACCAAGAGCGTGCAGAATATCCATACGGGGGCAGTCGGGTCTTCGATCCAGGGGGACCAACGTCGGCGACGGTCGCCGAGACGAATCACCCCCCCTCCTGGAGATGAACCAGATATATCGCTCCATAGCTGGTAAGGGACTGACGGGAGGGCCAAGGGCATGAGACGCATACCGCCATTTGAGCTACCACCTTTATCAGTCCAATGTATCCCGCGGGTATTGTGTTCATGAAGCGAGGACTGAGAGACACAAGCGACAATACTGATGAGACATGGAGCACCGTCACCCTTAATGGACGATGATGAGGGGGAGACACCACTGGATCAGGGACATTCATGGATATGTACAGTGACACCGTGGTAACGGTTGACTCGCCAGCCGCATGTGCAGTGAGGCTCAGTCGAACGAGTCGGGGGGGAAGAGAGTTTGGCCCACGCAAATCATCCAGGAACACATTTACACATACGACGGAGACGGAGTATCCATACACAGATAGGAGTTAGAGGTTGATATCTATGAATAGCAAAGACGTGGGACAGGGCGTGGAAGGCGGGGTATCCCGCGTGCCGTGACCGAGAACGACGCCTTCAAGGTCCTGGGGGAGTGGACGAGGACGCAAGGACGCAGTCGACGATGCTGGACTGTCGTGGCTGGTCTCCCGCTTGTGTACTCCGTATCTGTATCCGTACGGAAATCTACCTCGAATAACGAAGGGGAACCCCCCACCAAGGCGGCCGGAAACACGGCGTCGAGCACGTCTTGGGCCTGGGCTCGGCACCAATGACTGGCCAGCGGGTTCGTCCGCTAGTCCCCTTTTTTCTCTTCATGCACACACACACACACACACACACGCACACACGCAGTCTGCCGCCCTCTCTCGCTCTCAGACTTTCCTTCTCCGAAGACGACTGACTGGCCGCGGCCTGCCGGCGAAAACGAGATGAGGGCACTTGGCCGCGGCCGAGAAACTTGAAGTAGCCATGTGCGTGCGTAGAGCGCGGACAGCGGATAGGAGAGGAGAGAAGAGAAGAGAGACGGGTGACAGAAAGAGACTAAGGTACGTGGCCAAGGCGGTCCCTCTTGAGGTCGCACAGGTACACAATATGAAAAAAAAAAAAACAATAGGAAACACAGTATAAGTGCTATACCCAGCACTGAAAACAGTATATGACAGAAAGAGACGTTGCTGGCTCATTTCCTGCCCCCCGGCAAAGGACCCAGAGACTGGACCAGTTGGATGGGCCAAGCCCGCGTTTGGTTCCGGTCCCCAGCGCAGAAAGCCCCGCCACCGACCACTCAGAAGCGCCCATCCCGCCATTCATTTGGCAGCGCGGGCCCACAAAGTACCTTCTCGCCACGCGCGCTATGCTGGAGTACAAGGGCGACCAGGTCTCGTCTCCTCCCTCATTCGGGCACCTTGCAGCCTGAGGTCGCCAGCAGAGCAACCGTTGGTACGTACCTCGGCCGTCTGCCATCCCCCCCCCCCCCCCCCNGGTTGTGCTTGTTCGATGCACAATTCACTTTCGGTCCACTGTAATACATTGTAGTGGGTCGCTGCCCCGGTATGGTTGCCTTTTTAGTAGTGGACAGTAGCCCTGCTCATGTCTCTCCCTCGCGGGTCTTGGTCCCTATCGGGAGTCCACTGGACAGTCCACTGCCCACTGTCCGGCTTCATTGTCCACTGTCCCATCCACCGTAGGTAGTGTCCTCTCTCCCCCGTAGCCCATGCAACGATACAAAGTACCTAACGTACGCGTTGTGTCTCGTCTCTCTCCCTCCCTCCCTCTCTCCCCATCGTCAAAACCTCTCTTCCCCGGCTCTTCTTCCCACACCCACCTTTCTCTCGACCAACCGCCCACGTCCACCGTCCGAATCATGCGTCACGTCGCCCTCAAGACATGCCCGAGCCATTGAATTATTCTCTGCCGTCTCGAATCGCAAGTCTCTCCTTCCTCACCGACGCTCCCGCCGCTCTTGTCGCCCGATTCCTCTCGACATCGACGGCCACTACCCGACGACTACGCAACAGCGACTACTGCTCGCCCTTAATCTCCGACCGGCTCCCTCGTGTCTCTCGTCCTTGTCATTAGACCCGCGATACGCTGGCACGCCGATACGCCTTCCATCAATTGTCTTTGGCAAACCCCCAGCGATCAACGATACCCAGGAACCAGCCCCCCAACGAACGATTACGAACGACGGTCGTCTTGTATTCTACACTTTGCGTCTTGTTATTGTTCTTGTTTTCCTTATCGCAAAGAATGCGCTGAGGCATCGCCCGGCCTCTTATTTCCTGATTCAACGACAAACGACATTTTTCGAGGACACGACGTTTTCCCTCATCTCTCTCGCTCGCTACCGACCAATCCCTGCCGCTTGGAAAGGGGAAAAGAGACCGAGAGTGCGGGAAAAGAACAACGGCTTCGCTCAAAATAGTGGTTGAAGCTGCTCGACACCCCCGTCACACACAAAACCACACTCCCACAACCAGTTGCGTCCAGCCTCTTGACGCCTCGAACCCCGGCCGACCGACCATGCCCACCTACCTCACCCGCGAGAACTCTCCCATCTACTCGTCAAACGCCGATATCCTCAACCTCGACCCAAACAATACGTTGGACTTCTCGGCCCACAAGCACCCCATTCATGGGCTCACACACACCCTGCCGCTCCGTCATTCACGCTCAAACAACCTCCATGACAGCTTCGACGAAAGCTCCACCTCGTCAACACACGCCTCGGACGTCTCTGATTCCATCCCCACTCAGATGAATGGGACGAGGCCGACGAGCATGAGCTCGTTGCCCAACGGCTCGGCAGGGGCCGGAGGCGGCGCAGATTTTGGTGATCACGACCACGACCACGACCAAGATGGTCATGGGGATCACCACAACGACTACAGGAATCGCAAGTACCCCTTCCAAAATGGTGCCGCCGTGTCGATGCCCGATCGGACCGCGCCGCCTCCACCCATCACCGTTGTGAGAAAGCCCACCTCCGATACCGAGCAGTCGAGCCCGACGGACAACTACCTGACGCCGCCCACCATCGGCTCGCCCGCCGCCGGTTCCATCGATCACACCATCAAGACCAATGGCGCCAGCAGTCCCAACTACGCACCCCCGGCGATACCCTCCCACGGCCACGCAACACCCGCCCCCGCCGTGAGCACCACATCGCTATCGCCAGACCCAAACGCCCACAAGCAGCCGTCGTCCCCCCACCGCTTCTCCTCTCCGCCTCTGTATAATTCGGCAGGTGCTACCCCCAACGCGTCGACCTCGACGGGTTTGCAACCACCCAACCCAGGACTCAAGCACCGACACACGCTCGAGGTCCCCGGTACGCAATCCAACCGTGCTTCCAAGGACGGGTCCGATACCGCCTTCTCGAGCGGGCGCTTCTCCCCGACGAGCACCACGCAAAGAGTGCGTAGGGCGTCTCTGAACCTGGTGCGGAGAGACACTCGCTCCATGCAGTCGGATGCTCCGCGTGACGAGGTCGTCCCCGACGAGGACGCCCTGCGTTGGGCCGAGCACTACCGTCAAAAGCGGGCAAGTAAGAGAAAGAGGAGAGAGGAGGAGGACGACGATCGCGTGATAGTGGGCACCAAGGTCGACGAACACCACGCCAACTGGGTCACCGCCTACAATATGCTGACGGGTATCCGCGTCTCCGTGTCCCGTACCAACGCGAAGCTCGACCGGCCTCTCACCGATGCCGACTTCGAGGCGAAGCAAAAGTCGACTTTTGACATGTACGTCAGGTCCCGTGCAGCCCGTTTGCTTGTCAAGCTTACTAACTTTTCCAGTGCCGGCAATGAGTTGGTGCCCTCGGCAAAGTACGATTTCAAGTTTAAGGATTATGCGCCCTGGGTATTCCGTCATCTGCGCAATCGATTTCGCCTCGATCCCGCCGACTACCTCATGTCGTTGACTGGGAAGTACATACTCTCTGAGCTGGGCTCTCCAGGAAAGAGCGGCAGCTTCTTCTACTACTCCAGGGACTACAAGTACATCATCAAGACGATCCATCATGGCGAGCACAAGTTCCTGCGCAAGATCCTCAAGGATTACTACCACCACGTCACCGAGAACCCCAACACGCTGCTCTCTCAATTCTATGGCCTCCACCGCGTCAAGATGCCCTACGGGAAGAAGATTCACTTTGTCGTCATGAATAACCTCTTTCCTCCCCATCGGGACATCCACACCACGTTCGATTTGAAAGGCTCTACGATTGGTCGCGACTATAAGGAAGACGACCTGGACAAGAACCCGCGGGCGACGCTGAAGGACCTCAACTGGATGCGACGCCAACGACACCTTGAGCTGGGCATCCAGAAGAAGAAGCTCTTCCTGGAACAGTTGCAGAAAGACGTGGTGTTGATGAAGAAGCTCAAGATCATGGACTACTCCCTATTGATTGGCATCCATGATTTGCAGCGCGGAAACGAGGAAAACCTCCGTGGCAAGACACTTCAGGTCTTCAGCCCCGGCGGTGATAACACCCAAGAGGACGGCGAGCCGCCTTCGGTGCTCTTGCGGACCCCCTCCAAGCTGGAAAATGCCCGCAAAGCGAGGGAGCTCAGGAATATGATCAGGCACGAACGGCCCGTGCCCATGGGCCAGACGGCGACCCAAATGCCCGACGAGCTCGACGAGGGCCATGCCAGGTCGGGATATGTCTTCAACCAGGACGACGGCGGGTTCCAGGCGACCCACGAGGATAACTCGCCTGCCGACGAAATTTACTACCTGGGCGTCATCGACTGCCTGACCCATGTAAGACGATTCCGCTGCCGCCGCTGCTGTTATCTTGCGATTCACTACTAACGGGGAACAGTATGGAATGATCAAGAAGATTGAGCACTTCTGGAAGGGTCTGACATGCGACAAGACAAAGATTTCCGCGCTTCCGCCTGAACATTACGGTGACCGGTTCTTCAACTTCGTCGAGGGCATCACCATGTCTCCCGAGGAGGCCATGCGGGAGAAGCAGCGGAAGGACCAGGAGCAAATCGAGGCCGCCGCCGCCGCCGAGAGACAACGCGTGGCCAGCTGGAGTTCAAGCATGCGCCGTAGGTCGACGACAACTAACATCCCGCCGATGCCCAACTACCAGCCACCACCGACTCCACCCGGCGGCGCCCCGATGTCGCCCGAAGCCCGCGACACAGTTGAACGAGCGCAGCAGGATGCTCGCCGGTCTGAAAGACACGGGGCGTCCGAGGCTAGTGTTCCCGATATGGTCCTTTCTACGGCCAAAATGACGGAGCGTCGGGAGTCTGGCGGTCAAGGTGCACCCATCCTGCCGGTTGTTGAGGAAGCGGCGGAAGCGTCATCGCTCGGCGGGCGAAGCAGAGGTGGCGGGAGTCGAGACGGCGACGACTATCGCCCCATGACGCCAGCGAAACCGGGAATGGAGAGCAGGTTCGCGGGGCTGAGAGACTACGCGCCGCCCACGCCACCGAAAGGTCACCATCTTAAGCCCGAGAGCCAGGATAGCGGTTACGGGGCGCTGCCGAACGGCAACGGCTCCACAGCGAGCAGAGAGGGTTCGATCAACCTCAAGCCTCGCCTTAGCAGGGACTCGCTGGATAAGGCCTTGCCGCCGCTCCCTAAAGAGGCAGGTGAGCGCAGCAACCTGCGCGTTGGACTTGTGTAGGGCGCGAGGCTCCTGACGCGGGAGGGAAGCCAAGGGAACCGCATTTTCACGGATACGAGAGAAGGTTGCAGTCATACAGGGGATGAAGAAGAAGAACAAGAAGATAACGATGAGAAGGGCGGTTGCAGGAGCGGATGAAACGACCAACGAAAAAAAACCAAAACCACAAATCGCATCAAACGGGGTCTATGACGAATTCTGCAGCCTCCTTCAGCGAGGTCTCACAGCGACCGGGGCAACAGAGAGCCGAGAAGGGATGAGCCACAGAGCTTTTTTACTAGTGTTTTCTCACATGGATGATACCACCATTGCATTGAGCATGCTTCCATTTTTTTCTTTTTCCAAAAACAAAAACCCCCCCTTTTTCCCCCTCTTTTTCCATCTTCTTCTTCTCCTCGCCTTGGGTTTCTCAATCCAATTGTCTCTTGTTTCATGGATTGTTTTATACGCAATACAGAAAGTCACTCATACATACAAGTCCATCACGATGAAAGATTGTTCTCGGCGATGACCACACGCGCAGGAGGACAAGGATCGGGACTACTGGGGTAGGGGAGATCAGAACGGCGGAGGAATTGGTTGGAAAACTTATAGCGGTATTCAGCGGGCGGGTTTCCACATACCCCCCATCCCATTGTCGAGGTCGGGCCGTCCTAGGTAGCATCAATAGAAGAGAGAAGTTCTCTGACGACTGCGAAATTGCGGGTGTGATATGCGGTGGTGTGTTTGATTACGAGATTCAAAGAGGTGGCGGACGGGCTGAGAGACTGAGGTGACAGATAAGTCGTGGGCGAACCATTAGTTGTTCATGAATACATTATTCTACAGATGCATATCCTCGTATTGCCGCTTTCCAAAGGGAGGGAGGGAGTATTTCTATATGACAGGTGTTATACATGCGGGCTGCCCGGAGGCGAGAGGAGAAGCAGGAAATGGTGGTATCGAAATGAAGTGCTTTTGTGTTGGCGAGGCTTGGGCTCGGGTCGTGAAAGGGCTGGTACAGAGGGTCGAGGCGCAATTAATATCGGCACCTTGCGCCCATTCTCTGTGTAGTTTTTTTTTGGCTCTTGTTCTTTCTTTTTGTTTTGGCCTTCACTTCCTCCTCGCGGCGAGCATGTCCTGCAGATCGGCCTTGCTCGTGGCGGCGCCCTTGGCGGGCGCGGCGGCGTGGTCGGCGAAGGAGGTGGTGACGTCCATCTTGACAGCGTTCTCAGCCTCGAGCTGGGCGATGCGCTGCTTCTTCTGGATATCGGCGACGCGCCACTGCTTAAAGTACTTGACCTGCATGTGGTGTGTGTGTGTGTGTCAGTCATGCCGGGGCGCTTTTAGTATCTGAGGGGCGGGGCGAGATGGAGTAACGGGTTCGTGACGGGTTCGTGGAGGTGTTCCCAGTGCCTTGGAGACGGGCTTCCGACGACGAGCAGATTCGAGTGACCAGCCCAGGGGGGAAGGTCCCCGGACACGAGACGCAGGAAGGGAGAGAATGGGGGGAGGGGACGCACCCAGGCGGCGGCGCAATCGCGCTCGAAGTCGGCGTTCTCGGTGGGGCAGGCCTTGCGGGCCTTTGTGTCGTCCTTTAGGGCGTCAACAATGGTGTTGCGGTCGAGGCAGCCGAAGTAGGCGTCGCGGGCGTCCCAGCACTTGCGGCGCTCGCTGCGGTCCGGGGCGCGGGCGCCGGTGCGGACCTCTTCGGCGCGGCGGGTCTCCTCGGACTGGAAGGAAGAGAAGAGGCCCATTGTGTGGTGTTGCGTGTGTTTGAGTCGCTGGGTGGAAAGTTGCGCGGTTATTTCGGATCGGAATCGATTGGCTTCGGGGGCGTGACGTAGGAGGAGACGTCGGAGAAGGAGGGGTGGCGGTAGTGGTGGTGACGATGGGTGGGATGTTCGACAGCGACGATGGGTGAGTTGAAGATGCGTCCCCAAAAGTCCAAGTTCGGGCCGGCAGAACCATCAGGCGGTGTACCATAACGGACTAGCCTTGGGACAGGGATTATGCCGCGGTTCCTGCCTCAGCCTCAAGCTTGACCTCATGTGTACCTAGCGCGAACGGGCAACAGCGCCACGGTGCTGTTGAGAGCTCCAGCCTCACCAGTGTGGCGTAACCATCATCCGTGTCAACAAGCCAACCCACCGGTGAGAGCGTAGGGTTGAGAGCAGCAGGCAGGCCAGCTCGGACGGAAAACAAGAACAAGCCAACAACAAGGCGCACGACTTACGGCATTTCCCCAGAGTTCTGTTCTGTTGACATCTTCTCCTTTCCCGCTCCAAAAGTCGCAGGCTGTATAGTCTCCCCTCGTCAACGACAGATTACGACAGGGAAGCTCCAAATGCGCCGCCCGTAGCGAGATTCGAACGGACCGGCCCTGCGCGCATCTCAACCTAGGCTCCCTCGACAAGGGAAGCCTCTCGACGCATACCTACGCTCTCCTTCCCTTGGAACCCTCGGAAATCTCGGGGCGACAATCTCCTCCCTCGAATCGAACCACGTAGCCACACCAAAACACAACCAACGAACCGATCTCGCGAGAGAACAGAACAACAGCACACACCCGCGAGCGTACTTCCCCCGACCGACGAGAAGATGCCCCGCCGCCGCAAGCCGCCCCGGCCCGGCGCCCTCGCCGACCTTCCGCCGCTGCGCATCGCCTCGCAGATCGCCGCGCTGCAGGGGCTGTACTACGCCGCCGCGCTGGTGCTGATGCTCTTCACGGCCCTCGTAGCCGGCACGGGATTCTCGCCGGACCTGGTGTTTAGCTGGGAGGCCGTCCGGGGGGACACGACGCAGGGGTGGCTGGGCGCTTTCGTGTGGGTTCTTGACGGCGGGCTCTGCATGTAAGTTGTCTGCGGTTCTGACATTCCTCTGTTTTGTCTTCTTCTTCTCTTTGGCTCTCTTTCATTGAGTAGATGCTAACAAGAGACACGAAAGGGCCGTTGCCATCGTCGTCCTCATCGGCCGCTCGAAGCTCGTCCCGGACTTTGCGCTGACGATGCACGGCGTCCACCTCGTCGTCACGAGCCTGTACACCGGCCGTGTGCCGCGGAACACGATGTGGTGGGGAGCCATGGCTGTGAGCTCTGCCGTCTGCGTCGCACTGGCGGTCTGGGGATCGCGGTACCGTGAACTGAGGCCAATATCGTTCGGCGGCGGCGGGGGTGCCGGCGCAGCTGCCGGCGATGGAGGGGCACAGAACGCGGCCGCCGGGGGCGACGAGGAGGCCGGTCCCGGGTTCTCGAGGGGTCGGGGCCGTGGGAGAGGGAGGGACGGCGAGGGTGGGTATGAGATGGTCGGGATAGATCACGAGAGGAGGGATTCCTGAGCCGGAGGTCCTCGATGTTTGAGACTCACGAACGAGGTAGAGAGGCTTCCGGACCAGTAGGGCATGAATTGGCATTACTCGGCGTTTTTTCTTTTGGGGTGTATGAGTATAGATGGGCAGAGGGATCGGATGCGATGCCGTCCGCCTGGCTGCTCGGGCACAGGAATAGACCCTTTTCACATCACCGTTGCCACGTCCGAGGGGCTCTGCTGCGCTGTCCGCTTGTTGGGATACCTGGCCCATTACAACTGTCGTTTTTTCCTGTGACCACCTGCGACACCGGGTACAACATGCCGTTTTTGCACGGTTCTCGGTCAATTTTCGATGTCACGAGATGACAACAAGTCACCTAAGAAGGGGCTGTAGCGTGGCGTAGGATACGGAGCCAACACCTCGGTCTGCGTCCCGGTGTAGACACCGCCTAAGCACTTTTCTCTCTCTGCGATTTCAGGTACCCGGCGGTCGTCTACTAGAAGAAAAAAGCCAGATGCTTATGTGTGAAACCTAGCGAGTTCATCTGGTACACCCTAGACATCATGAACCAATTACACCCAGTATCTTTGCTATATGAAAATATCCTAGCGGCGATGTGCGGCAGTTTCCGGGAACCGTTTGCCCCAAGCATGCGTAGTCTTGACAGTGTTGTACTGAACGACCCCTCGGCCTAGAGGACACCCTTTCGAACACGACCGCATCAGTTGGGTTGATATGATCGCAAAAGGAGCTGGTCCCGTCATTATTTGCTGTTGCGGACGGCGTCACGGCTTAGGTACTGGTTAGGAGGTTGGTCGGCCTGGGGAAATGCGGCAAAACAAAGACGAGAATGTCCGGACTCCTCGCAGACGACATCATGTTCTCCGACGGATGGCTCGCCCGTAAGGGGATAAGAATTCAGAAAGGGGGCTTCTATCCTTCGGCAACGTCCAAATAGCATTGTGGGAAACCAATCTCAGGTATCCATCCCCTTGGTTAAGGGTATCTAGAGGCAGATGGGCCTCAAATGTGTTTTACTTCAAACTTTTGTGTAAATCTTGCTTTTATATCTAGCAGGCTTCCTCCCCCCCCTTTCTCCCTTTTCTAGACAACATGGCTACGGTACATCCTGTGACGATCCTACCACCTATTCCAAAGGAAGCTACCCTCTCCTTACCAATACGCATACAACAGCAAGGCTGCCAACAGTTATACAAAAGGCACATTTGGCAGTGGAGTTTTCTCCCGGTAAGAAAGACGTTCACCACTATTCAACCGAGGATGCCTGACATGAGGCGGCTATCTATCGCGGAGACAAGGAAGAATGGTGTCGGCTTCTATCGAGGGGTCGCCATAGAACTACACATCTATCTTTCACCCACGATGGTTTCGAATAGGATGCACTACAGGATGGGTACTATGCGGGACAGGGACGACAAATGTGCTCCGTTGAGTCACATGTACGCGATGAATGTCCTATGCTCGTTTCTATGAGTGAGGCTCCCGTAAGACGTCGGTCTTGCAGTTTCTTTCGCACATGTTTCCCCTGGACTCTCGAATGCCACGGAGCATCCTGCACGAAAGATTATATAGTCATATTTTTGAGCTAGGCGTACCCGTCAACCGGTATTATCTGTACACGTCGCATATCACATCCCAACATGCTTATACAAATGCCTGGAGACCGGTAATAGCCCGGCCGAGGATGAGGCCTGCAAGACCTGTTAGCAAGCGGTCGTGCTTCAGGATTACGGGTGGGGAAACTCACTGTGAATGTCGCTCTGGCCCTCGTACGTCTGCGTCACAAACAAGTTGGCAACGTGCCGCCCGATGGCGTATTCGTCGCTGACGGCATTGCCGCCGAAGATCTCCTGCAGAACGCGCGCGTTCTGTAGCGCGCGGTCGCAGTTCTGGCGCTTGACCATGCTGATCATCTCGGGCGTCGCCTTGCCCTCGTCCTTGAGCCTGCCGACCTGGATCGCCGCGACGGTACCGTACGCGGCGTCGGTGGCGGCGTCGGCGAGCTTCTTCTGCACGAGCTGGTACTTGGCGATAGGGTTGTTTTTGAATTGGCGCCGCTCGAGGGCGTAGGTGCGCGCGCGGGCGATGCAGTCCTCAAGGGCGCCGATGACGCCGAGGGAGATGCCGTACCGCGCGCTGTTGAGGCACGAAAAGGGCCCGCGCAAGCCCTCGACCGCGGGGAACATGTTCTCCGCCGGCACGGGGGCGTCGTCGAGTTGGATCATGCCGGTGATGGAGGCGCGCAGGCCGTTCTTGTTCTTGATGGCGGGCGTCTCGAGGGTGCCGGCGGGACACTGCGACCGCTCGACCAAGAAGCCCCTGATCTTGCCCGTCTCCTGCAGCTTCGCCCAGACGAGTAGCACGTCGGCGATGGGCGAGTTGGTGATCCACGTCTTGGACCCGGACAGCGAGTAGTAGCCCTTTTTGGTCGGGTGAGGCCTCGCCACGGTCTCCATCGAGCCGGGGTCGCTGCCGTGGTTAGGCTCCGTCAGGCCGAATGCGCCCAGCATCTTGCCCGTGGCCATATGAGGCAGGTACTTCTCCTTCTGCTCCTGTGTGCCGAACTCGGCGATGCCGCCCATGACAAGGGACGACTGTACGGACATGCCGGAGCGGTAGCCGCTGTCAACCCTCTCGACGGCCTTCGTGATGAGACCACCGGCAACGGTCGAAACGCCTGCGCAGCCGTAGCCTTCAATTGTTGCGCCAAGGAGTCCCAGCTCGCCCATCTCCTCGAGGATCTTCTTGTCGTACTGCTCGTCTCGGTAAGCCTCTGCGCGTGCAAGTCAGTTTATGCTTTCTTAAGTAGAGGAGCTAGCAGACGTACGCAGCACGCGCGGCAGCATACGCTCTTGGCAATACCGCTCAGCAGTTTCTGAGATGGCGAGTTCCTCCTCTGTCAGCAGATTCTTGGAGTTCAGGGGGTCCTCCCAGTTGAACACAGGACTGTCGGAAGCTGAGGCGAAGGTCCTCACGGCGGGCAAGACACCTCGGGAGGGCGCCACGGCGCATCGTCTTCCGCATGTCCTCAGAGCTGATCGATACATATTGCGTGAATTGGTCAATTGGGTCGTCCTCACGGCGGCCGCATGTAGTGAAATCGTGCGGACATGATGGCGCTGGAGCATTCACGGGTATCGTCGAGCTACCAGCCTGGGGGCGTCGTCCCCGCCAGTAGCCGTCCCGAGCGGCATCCGAGGCACAATGAAGCGTCTCATTGGTCGGGACGGGGAAAGCAACGATTACCTAAGACCCGGCCGGTGTCGGCGAATGACGTCGTCACAGCGCTGCCGTCAGTACCTACAACATTGTACATGTGGTAAGCATCCCTTACCAGTGGCAGTGAGTAAGTGACTACGTCCTGAATATGGATATCCAGCCACAGAATGAGGTTCTTTTTGCGGGAGCACCGCCACAACAACATGCACCGTAGAAGTGGAATAAAATGGGCTGGCGCTTCTCGCTGTTGTAGAAGCCGACAATGACAGAGACGCGAGGCAGTGGAAAAAGTGGGAGGAGCGGGCGGCGGTCAGGCGGGTTCGTGTTGGAGGTTGAAACATGCCAGGGAAGCCAGGGCAGTGGTCTTGGTCCATTGTTCGGCAACAGCTGGTAGAAGGTTCGGGGCCGGGATGAGACGTTCTACAGGCACGGTACTTGTGACATCAGGTATCATTTGGTGCCCAAAGCAAGTAATATGTACCAGGTCCAGTCAACAGAGAACCGCTGAACACCATTAGTCGGGGCTGCGGTTGGGGGTTGCGATGGGATGGCAGATGCAAAATGCCGTCCTGAAAAGGCACAGCTTCTCAGGTGTCAATTTGATGTGTGACCACGAGTAGTGGTCTTAGAAGAGAGAGTATTTCCGCGGAAGTCCAGGCAAACAAGCCAGGCCTGACGTTTCAGGGCGCGTCGTACGCCGGGATGAGCTGACTGTGGGATGCGTTGCTTTGGCCGTGTCCTCAAATGAATCGCCGGCTGATTGCAGGCTGGCCAGGTTGCCAGGGGACGTGAGGCCGCCCACCATCCAGGTTGTCTGGGTGCAAGAACGCCGCGGTCTCGGACATGGGGTGATCGGCTGGCAAGATCAGAAGCATATCGCGCAGATACTTGTACAGATGCAGCTGCAGCTGTATCCGTACATAGGATAGATTGCTGAGGATGGGAGTTTGCAACGGCCACCAGGGTCAGTTCGCGTATGGAAGACCAGGGAAAGGCGTGGTCGACTTGGACATTAGTGAGGCTGAGGCATCAGCTGAGTAAACCAAGAGACGTTACCAATGTTGACACTTGTCAGCAATTGTCATCTGTTAGCACGACAAGTAACGGGATTGTCGGTGTGGCGGTGCGGCTGGTACCCTTCCCATCAACAACGAGAGCCTCTTGTTTGGTTTAGATGACACTGAAGATGCAACCCCTCAGCATTGACACAGCACAAGGCTGATTCATCTGCAGGCTATCTGTACCTGAGTGGCCACTTGTCAACACTCACCTGTTAAAATGAAAATTCAAACAAAAAAAGGTAAAAAGATGATGACTGACTGAGGCAAGTGCAAATGGAAACAGCCAAATGATGGTATGTGTCACTGCCAGGTCATTGACCTCACTGCTGCCTTGATGGTGCCTTCAGTGGTATCTTCTTGCCTCAGTGCTGCCTTCCCGCCTATGCCAGCCACTGCGCTGCCTGCCTTGGCTTTGGCAGCCGCCACTGGTCCGCCCCCCTCCTTCCCTTCACTTTGACATTCAGAGCACTGGGCAGAAATCACATTGCGTCAACACCACTTTCTGGCCAAGCCCGCCCGCCCACGACTCGCCCCTTCCCTTTCCGTCGTTTTTCGCCAGGGCCCGACCGTGACTTCCTCTTCTCCTCCTCCCCCTCCTCCCCTCCGCCCCAAACTAAATCTCGACATCAACCTGCAACACGGGACCGCACGTAGCGAATCGATTTCTCCACGACCACTCACTCCCTTCCGGCGAACATCGTACTCTAACGCAGACCGCGAAACGAACGGACATACAAACACCCAAGCGAAAACACAGTCTTTCTCTACGAGGATAAATACTCCTCGTTCAGGTACGTGCCCTTTGCACCCAATATTGTCCACGCACTTCACCCCGATCTGCTGCTGCTGCTGCTACTGCTGCTGCTGCTACTGCTGCTGCTGCTACTGCTGCTACTACTCCATCGACACCTGCGATCACGAGAAAAAGAGACTGAGAGGTGTCTTCCTCTCACGATACGATACGATACAATCACCATCCACAGGCTGTTCAACGAAACAATCACTCTTCTGAGTGTTGCCGTCCCCGCTGTCGATTTTTGTCCCATCCCACCACGCCGGTGCTACCGTTCCGTTCCATCCAACGGATACAACAGGACAGGACCAGCCCCTCCACCAGCACCACCAACGCCCAGCAGCAGCACCAGTGCAGCCCATCCTCTCTGTCCCGCTACCCGCATTCCGCATCCAGAAAAAAAGCCCACCACCGCCGACCGCTTTCGCTGACTTTTGCCCCTCACAACAACAGAACACAGACAGAGCATTTGCGCTTCGGCGATCGACCATCTCTAGATACCCCCACACCACAAACCACATCCAAAATGGCTCTCAAGAGAATTAACAAGGAGCTCACTGACCTCGGCCGGTATGTCACATCCCTCTCGCTACCTCGCCGCCTTTCTTCTCGCCGCCTTTATGTCGCTGCCCAAGACGTCTGGTGGGGCCATCGGAGAGCGGGGTCTTCTTCAACAGGTCCTGCTGCAACACTTTTCAATCGTGACGAACGGCCACAAGCGATGACGGCGGTCATCTGTACAACGACTGCTGGGAGGAAACAGCATGCTGACCTGCGTTCTTTGACAGTGACCCGCCCTCTTCCTGCTCTGCCGGCCCCGTCGGCGAAGACCTGGTACGTCGACGCACCTTCCCGATAAGCGCCCTCATGGGGATGCTTCCAGACATCATGACTCAGCCGAGCACGAGATCAAATCTAGACAGCAGTTGTGATATACGTAAGAATGTATACTGACCGACGTTGGCACAGTTCCACTGGCAAGCAACGATCATGGGACCCGTAAGTTTTTATCCCTCTCTGGTTGCTTTGTTAGTCGGCCGCGGCTCCAACAGCCGAACGCTCTCCAATACTCAACTATGACGCACATGAAGCAGGACTATCGACTGACATGATTTCAGGGTGACTCTCCCTACTCTGGCGGTGTCTTCTTCCTCGCCATCCACTTCCCCACCGACTACCCCTTCAAGCCTCCTAAGGTCAACTTCACCACTCGCATCTACCACCCCAACATCAACTCGAACGGCAGCATTTGCTTAGATATTCTTCGTGACCAGTGGAGCCCGGCGTTGACCATCTCCAAGGGTATGCGCTCGCTTACCCTTTTTTTTGTTCCCTATGGATGCTAACCCACGACTAGTTCTGCTCTCTATCTGCTCGATGCTGACGGACCCCAACCCCGACGACCCTCTTGTTCCCGAAATTGCACACGTCTACAAGACGGACCGCGCCAGATACGAGGCCACGGCCCGCGAGTGGACCCGCAAGTACGCCATTTAGAAGGCACTAGAGGCATGATGGGTGGATGAGTATGATGGGCGACGGCTTTCCTCTCTCTTCGACAGCTCTGGCGTACGATTAGGTCAAGGTCATTGCTCTGCGTTGTGGTTTGGGATCTCTTTCGTTGGGCCAGTACTAGGAAGTCGGCTTCGCCGTCGGCACAAACATGACGGCGGATCTGCATTCCTAAGAGAGGTTGCGAGGGCGGTGTGGATAGAAGACAGACCGATCAGGCAGTTAGCAGCACAGCTACCACGTACGGGTTATCATAGGCAAGGCTTCATGTTTCTACCGCATTGAAGCTACTCTGGTGCGTGCGCCTTGGTTGGCACCCACAGAAGAGACGACCGGCAAGCATCGCCGTCATCATTGTGTCTTAATGTGTGATTTGTTTCATCTGTGATGTGATGTATTGTGGTGTTCTCTGGTGACTCCATTTTCTTGACAGGTGGCGCGAGTTTGGAGTTAGGAATGACTGGATCTTTGGGCTTCCACGGCACTTATTCCGCCATGTGCGGCGCTTCGGCATTCGGTGTCGAGGTCAACACAACCGCCACGGGCCTGGATTTCCTCCCCCACAGGCAAGATGTCTCCCGTCAGGTTGCAGAGGCGAGGCTAAGGTCTGCGAAGAACACTGACAGTCCAGTCACCGTGCTACGCATTGGGCCTGCGTGCCGCGTCCATACAATACCCGGGGGAATCGGGCCAAGAACGACCGCCTCCGCCTCAAGGACGTGGCACGGCGTGGGAGGGGAGGAGGACCGCGGGCCGGGCTGGTCTGCGACGAGGTCCGAGGACTCCTCTTTTCAAGGAGGGGGGTTTGAATTCCGCGGTCTTAGGGGTCCGGACATGGAGCGGAAGGAAAGTAGGTAGGGTAGACACGGAACGGAGCGCTCGGGGTTTGAACGAAGAGAGATGGCGGTACGGGGTGGTAGGAGTGCAAGAGGAATGGGAGACGAATGGGGGGGTAATGTTTGGCGTAGTCTTTGGCTGTGGCGACGGGATGTTTTGTAGAGCAGTTGTTGTTATGGCGGCTGTGAAGAGCTGGGCGAAGATGGCTCATCATCGACGTCGGCAATCACCATTCGCGAAGACATAGAATCTGGGTGTTGAACGGGGCCGGGAGATGGGATACGGTGGTTAAGAACGGGCCGTCTTGTGATTTCCATTCCCCTTGCCCCCTGGCGAATCCGGAGTGTCGCGAGCAGCGGCGGGAGTTGAGATGAAGCCCGGAGGATGGGTTCCTTGGCACACTCATCTCCCGTCCCCTCCTCCTCCTCCTCCTCCTCCTCCTCCTCCTCCTCCGGACTATGCATGCTTCTCACTCAAAGGCGGTCGATTCACGATGCGGTGCAAGGCGTAGATCTCACAGAGAACAAACGGATGAATGTTTCCCGGTGGTCGCGGCCACGAGTTTTCACACCACACGCTGCGCAGTATTCCAGGGACCAGCCGGTTCGGCGGCGTGCTTTACTTATTTCTGACGACAGTGTTTGCCGCGGGCTTGCCGGTCGTTTGGACTCTTTTGTGTGTGTGTGTGTGTGAGAGAGAGAGAGAGAGAGACAGACAGAGAGAGGGAGAGAGAGAGAGAGAGAGAGAGAGAGAGAGAGAGAGAGAGAGAGAGAGAGAGAGAGAGCGTGTGTGTGTGTATGTGTGTGTGCAGGGCAGAGACGTTAGTTCGACATCAGTCCAAACGAAACATGTGAGGGGAGGAAGCGAAGAGGTGGAGACTCGATACAAGTGGTAGTTCGAATGCCGATGTAGATGTAGGAAAGTGAATCGTTGGCTACTGTGGTGTACTGAAAGGGCAGGCCAAGCGAAGATGGAATGGACCAAGCTGGCTTCTCCGTACTGCTTGTGTTTGTGCGTGACTGCTATTTTTGGAGGGTTGACATGTTCATGAATCGGACCTGTTCGATTGGTTCCATGTGGACGGATGATGGAGACTGTGTTGAGTCCGGCTATGCGCGGGCACGTGGTTTCGTTTGAGGATGGAGGGATTACTCGAAGCGGCGGGTGGATGCGAATGCTGTGTGGGAAGAACAGACGGCGGGAATCCGTGCTCTCTTCAATATCCATTTACCCTCCCTCTGTCTCTACGCTGTGTTATGTGTGTGGGTGTCGTTACTCGTGGATACCGAAGATGGAAGGAGAGAAGTCCGTCCGGAAAGGCGGGGATAAGGCTGTTGGCGTTTTGAAACCCGGTGTTTTGAGGCTCAGAGGCCTGTGATTTGGTTCATGGGAAGGGGCCATATCGGAACAGGCATTTTCAGCAGGATGGAGACGGGCAGGGAAGAGGACGGGTTTCCTCGTCAAGAGACGTCAGCTGGACCAGAGATGTAAGTGAGAACGCGAGCGATGACCCAGGGCTCCGGATAAAGTGTGCCGTGTAAGTCGACTCGAGGCGTGGTAAGTCGAGGATGAGAGAGAGGATGGCATGTTTTGCAAAGGTGATCAGTCTGTTGGAAGGCAGGGAGCTGTATCGTTTGGCTTTCAAGGGACTGTTGGAGATGGAGTGCCGGAAATGGGGCATCACGGAGTTCAAGCAAGTCGCACAAACAGGAGAGCGAAGTTAACAAATCGAGGCATGCTGTCGGCCACATTGCTGTGGAAGACGAGACTCGGAACATCAGGCAGTTAGCCGGTGTGTATCAGATAAACAGGTAGAGGCGGTTGACAGCGAGGTTAATTAGGTGGGACGATTTCCAGAACGGCGAAGCAAGCGCCAACGTTGGCTTCGTGATGACCAGCAGATGCCGAATACGTGCCGATTTCGAGAACCATCCATGGACCAACATTGATATCTGTATCACAATTGGTCGGCGAAATGAGGTTTGGGAGGTTGGATAAGACCCATGTATCCGTACAGCTGTATATATTACTTGCATGCAGCGGGTTTGATTGTCGTGTCGCTCTCGCCTACCAACAGAATCGATTCGACGGACTCACGAGCGCTTCATACGTCAAGCGCTGTAAGCAGTTTCCCCGACGACTGGTGCCCTCTCCTACCCGACCATTAGGCCAGGCCGCGTTTCCACAGGGTTGAGCAGAGGGGACGAGGGGACAGGACCTGGCGATGTGGAGTGATTTGCTTTGGCTGTGGGGAAAGGGGGCAATGCGGCTTCAGATAGGGAATCGCGATTTCTGCATCTGCCGGCTGGTGGTGAGCTGCCACGGCGGCGGAGGTCGTGAATGATCTCCGTCTAGGGTGTTGAATGGCTGACGGGGGATCGGTTTGTAAGGTGACGAAACGGGATAGGATGGGCGAGCAGCAGACCAGAGGTTTGGCAATCAGCCGAAGCGTGACAGGTGGGTGATGAGCGGTGATCGTAGACCTTCTTTCGACGGACGACGGTGATGAAGGGCAGGGCGAGTCGAGGGATGACCAATGAGGAGGATGCTTAGGAAATTTCGGCGGCAAGGTGGTGGCAGAGGGAGGCGCGCGCGCGCGTGTGCGTGTGTGTGGGTGATGACGGCCGCTGAATAGGGCGGTCGATGCGGTACCTGGCTGCCTTAGTTAGGCTTCGCATCCCGTTCAAGCCGTGGGTGGAGACCGGGTTTTCCGTGGAAGAACAATCGACTGTTCGATTGAGCGATGGAGGATGACGGACGGCTGGACAGCGAGAGCACCAGTTAGTGAGTTGCGAGTCTCGGATTGTGTCAAAGCATCCCTGGCGAAACAGACTGTGACACACGGGCTCAAGCGACAAATCGAGACGCGCACGCCCCTTCCTTTCGCCTCTCTGAGGGCGCCGTTGGGCCAATCACTTGGCTGATGAGCGCGACCCCCGCCAAGTGGAGGCGGAAAGAAAGTGAAAGGCGCGAACTGGCCAGTTTGCTGGCTCTTCCTTTGGGAAAGTCGTGCTCAGCCTAGGCTTGAAAGGGGGGNGGGCGGCCTAGGTGTGTCCCAGGCGTCTCGATGTGCAAGTGGGCGGTTTGGAGTGGTAGGCTGGAGGGCGGCTGAGGGGTGTTTGTGGCCTTATTACCCACATGCGATGCGGGAAGACCGCCTGCTTCCAAACACGGTTCAAACCGTGGCGGAGGCGACGGGTGGACGGGCTGAAGTTGTCCTTGGCCGTGTCTGGACGGCGATTGGGAGCTAGGAGCAGCCATCGCGGCAATGCCTGGTCGGTTGAAGGCAAGGCAGGACACGACATGTCAAGGGCGAGCGAGGGTGGATTTGTCTTCGGCATGCTCCGTGATGGGCCGATGGCCATCGGGACAGGCGACTGGATTGGCGACGAGCCTTGGCGACGAGACTTGGCTTTTTTGGACGATTAATTAGGTGTACGATGTACAGGTACGGGCATCGACAGTGCAACGTCGACATCAGCAGATATGATTGGTCGTCGACGAGGAACAGCTCGAGGCGGCAGGCAGGCAGCGGGTGTCCGAATAGGCTCTCGTGGATATGGGCTGGTGGGTGCTGAATGCGCGTGAGTTGCGGCCGGGGATCAAGGGTGTGATGTGGTGGTTTATATCTGCCATGTCGGCGAGGGATCTGAGATCTCAGCTCAAGGCCGGGCCACACCACCTGCGCACCGATACTAGCCAGCCTATATAATGACTTCTGGCCTGGATGGCGCAGCCAGCCAGTCAGTCAGTCAGTCAGTCGGTTACTCCCTTTACCCGACTTCGCGCTGTACATGAGGAAAATACGATGTGATGGCGGAGGAGGCCGTAGCCCGACAATGCCATGTCGACAGACCTGAACCTTGGAGCAATTCGCGGGAGACGATGATGCAGTGTCGGTGTTGGTGCAGGTAGAGAAACGCCGCTGCTGTTGCCGAAGCACGCGTGGCAACGCTGGAGAAAGGTACAACTTACAAGGCACTCGGGTAACCACATTCGGAGATGATTGGCCGAAACGGGATGAGGGCCCCACTAAATCAAGCGTAATGTTGCCTTTGCCCCTTGAGGCTCTGGGTGCTTGGCATCCCTGCTCGGGGGCCATGCTCAGACGGTTTTTCTTTCCTTGGTGGGGGGGGGTTGCCCTTTTGGCTGTTTCCTTACTTCATACCTCTATCCCCCCCCCTTTCTCTCTCTCTCACTGTCGTGTCTTGCTTCGCTTCGGCATTCTGCTCTGCTCCGCTCACCGTAAAATTAATCGTGTCTGCGATCCTGCACGGCGCTTCGTCGAGGTGCACTTGCACAATATACCGCTAGGCGTTGTCTTGGGGTGTGCTAGGTGGTCCGTTCTCTCTTGGGCTGTGTATTCCTCGGCACGGAAATGCAGTCTCGAATCTTTCTTCCTCCACGCCCCCTTTTTCCCATCACGACCCCCCTCTGTAACGTAATCGTAAGCTCTGTGCTCTACTACCTACGTACAGTACATTCAACCAAGCCAGTGGACTGACTGAATGATGGTCTCTGCTACTATGCTGCAAATAGCCACTGTCCAAAGGCATACAGCGCTTCCCGCCCATAACCCAGTGCTGGCGTCTCTTGTCCTTGTCCCTGCCCACCTACCTAGGTACCTGTCCCTGAACTCACTGAACTGAACCGTTCTCCCCCTAGGCCCTACCTACCCTGCTCACCTCCCCTGTTCCAGGCCGCTTACCCCTGTCCCAGACCCCCTGTCCCCTGTCCCCGCTTGCCCTGAGACCGCTCTCCCACTCGTCGTCCTCCGTCTTCTTCATGCTGTGATCGCCCACCTCCCGCACCGTCACTCTTTTGATTCTCTTCTCTCCCTTCCCTTTCCCATCCTCTCTACCCCCCGATTCCACGCCCCCCCTCCCTCCGCCGCATGCTACAAGTAGGGAAAGAATAACTTCGCCTGGCCTAAGCTGTTTCTTTCTCTCGTCGACCGCCGACCTCTTCGATTCCAAGTTTCTACCTTCGCGATCATCAAGAACCCTCTCGCTGGCCGCTCGAGTGCAGGCATTGTGTGCAGGTGAGTCTCATCCGTCAAACCAACACCATCACATCAGCCATCTATCCTCCTCGGCCGCGGATGGACAGTTGATAGTTAAGTCCCCGCCGTATGATCTACACAGAAATCACCTGATGTTTCCTACACTCCCCTGCTGCCCATCCCTCGTCCCCTCTTACACGCCCCCTCGGGCGCCTCCTCTTGCGTCTTCCAAAACCCTCCTTCGTGCCATATCCTCCGCATCCTCTGCCCTCGCTCCCCCTTCCTCTCCGCCACCCCCCTCCCGCCACCTTCTGCCATTCACCTTCACCTCCGTTGCCCTTTTTCTTCCATCCCCAATTCCACCACTTCGCCTGTCTCTAAACCTTCTGGTGCGTGAAGCCGTCGTTTTCGCTGACCCAGCCGCTGTCGGATTGCAGGCTCCATCGATATCCGCTCCTTCTCTGGGTTCGCGCGCTTCTTGGACCGGCAACTTACTTCTCTTCGTACACCTTCATTTAATTACGTTGTTTTCTGCGCCCGTTCAGCAGGATCTGAATTAACCCGCCCGACCCTCGACTATTTTACCCGCGACCATTCACGCCACCCGCTTGCCGCCACCTACTCCGAACTAGGCCGGGTCTCAACTCAACGAAGGAGAGGGGGAAAACGACCAACAAATTGAGACAGCAATTGGAAGTCGAGAAAGAGTCAGGAGGAAGACCAAACCATCCGTAGGGACAGTTCGGATCAAACAAGGGAACTTGCAAAAGGGATCGACCTCCGACGAGCCCCTGGCTTGCGACCGTCAGACCAACTCCGCCTTACCATGGACTACTACTACGAGAGCTTCGAGAAGCCATCAGAGCGCTCGAGATGGACGCCCCTTACCCGCATGCTCCTCTCCGGAGAGATGACGCAGGAGAAACAGAAGGATCTCTCGATGCGGGAGAAGTTTGACCGTTGGATGATTAACGAAGGATACAGAAGAGTGTATGTCTCCTGCCGGCTCCAGGTGCCTGCCACCGACCGACACTAACCACCGTTCCGCAGCTTTGTCTTCGTGTTTCTGGTTCTCCACGGCCTCGTCTTTGCCTTCGCCTCCGTCAACTTTGCTGTCAAGGACAATTTGCAAATAGCACGAGACACCTTCGGCCCGACTTTCGTCATCGCCCGTGCCGCCGCCCTCGTGCTCCACGTCGACGTCGCCCTTGTGCTCTTCCCCGTCTGCCGAACCCTCATCTCTCTGGCTCGTCAAACGCCTCTCAACGGAATCATCCAGTTCGACAAGAACATCACCTTCCACATCACCACCGCCTGGTCCATCGTCTTCTTCTCCTGGGTCCACACTATTGCCCACTGGAACAACTTTGCCCAGATTGCCGCCAAGAACAACCTCGGAATCTACGGCTGGCTGCTGGCCAACTTCGTTTCCGGCCCTGGCTGGACTGGCTATGTGATGCTCATCGCCCTGATGGGCATGGTTCTCACCTCGGTCGAGAAGCCCAGACGCGCCAACTACGAGCGCTTCTGGTACACTCACCACATGTTCATCGTCTTCTTCTTATTCTGGTCCATCCACGGCGCTTTCTGCATGATCCAGCCCGACTTCGCCCCCTTCTGCACCAGCATCGGCACCTCCGCCATCGGCGTCTTTTGGCAGTACTGGATGTACGGCGGATTTGTCTATCTGGCAGAGCGTGTTGCTCGTGAGGTCCGCGGACGCCACAATACGTACATCTCCAAGGTCATCCAGCACCCCAGCAACGTCTGCGAGATTCAGATCAAGAAGGAGCACACAAAGACCAGGGCCGGACAGTACATCTTCTTCTGCTGCCCCGCCGTCTCCCTGTGGCAGTACCACCCCTTTACCCTGACGAGCGCCCCCGAGGAGGACTACATCTCCATCCACATCCGTGTAGTCGGTGACTTCACCCGCGCCGTCTCGACCGCCCTCGGCTGCGAATGGGACAAGAAGACGGACGACAGCAGCAAGGTTGTCGGTGTCAACAGCGACTCGAGCGAGGTTGACCCTGCCCTCCGCCGCGTTCTCCCTCGTGTCTATGTGGATGGCCCGTTCGGCTCGGCTTCCGAGGACGTCTTCAAGTACGAAATTTCGGTTCTTTGCGGTGCCGGCATCGGTGTCACGCCCTTCGCTTCCATTCTCAAGTCTATCTGGTACCGCATGAACTACCCCCAGAAAAAGACCCGTCTCAGCAAGGTCTACTTCTTCTGGATTTGCAGAGACTTTGGCTCCTTTGAGTGGTTTCGTTCCCTCCTCCTCGCCATCGAGGCCCAGGACGTCGACAACCGCATCGAGATCCACACCTACCTGACGGCTAAGATCAAGGCGGACGACGCGACGAACATTATGATCAACGACGCAAACGCCGACAAGGACACCATTACCGGTCTGCGTTCGCCGACCAACTTTGGCAGGCCTAACTGGGACATGATCTTTAGAGGCATCCGCAAGCTGCACTCGCCAGCCGAGGCTGGTGTGTTCTTTTGCGGTCCCAAGGGTCTGGGTAGCTCACTGCACATCTACTGTAATAAGTACAGTGAACCTGGGTAAGCCTTGTCATGAGATTCGTTGGCTTTTGCTCATCACTAACGACACCATAGCTTCTCGTTTGTGTGGGGCAAGGAGAACTTCTAACTTCCAAGTCGGGTTGTGCGCGACAGCAAAGGCTACAACTTTATTTCGTTGGCCTCTTCCATTCTATTATTTGTCAACTATACCAGCCTCGTCGCCTGTCTGTATCTTCCTGAGTTGGCGCGGCCACCAAAACGATGCCGCAGGTTAGATTGTCTTGGTTTACGTTGTAGTTTGATCCGCGGGGGTTGCATACAGTTGCGCCGGACGTCAAATTCGCGAAGTTGGCCCTTCTTGGACATATGAGTGACGGCATCCCGGCATGCCGTGGGAGGAGAGGGGGGGAAAAAAGGTGTAGGAGAATTGGAGAGTGCAAGTGAGGATTTGCATTAGGTGGATGATGATAATCTTTCGGCATCATCCCGGCACTCCCTGTGGATATTCCATTACTACTACAGACATTTACATTGTATCTAGCGATGTTATTAACAGTATACTTAGGCCTTTTAAATGACGCAGCAGGGCACAAGACTTTTCCTGCATGGCCACCTTCCTCATCTTTTGCACAATGGTTGTACTGTGCATATCGTAGCTCTTGGCTTCTTCGAGCAACGAGCTGAGAGTGAGACGTGCGGAGCAACACGTCTCTTTTCACTCCCTCGTCGACGTCGCCGGCGAGCACGCTTGGATAACCCCGGTTCTAGAACTATTAGTCGAGGATGACAAACCTTCGTTTCGAGACGCGTCTCTGCAAACGTGAGACTGGGATGACTTCGGACGAAGTGCCAAGGGGGCCATGCCGCCCTCCGACCGCCGCCCGCCGGCCGCCGCCTGTCAGGATCTCACGCCAAGCCGATACTGAGCTCTATCTTCTTCTCTTTATTTCTGAGACGGTCGTATCGGCCGCGCGGGGAGATCAGATCGGGTGCATGCTTACTCTTGACATTGAAAGGGGGGTTTGTCCTTGGCGATTTCGGATATCTTGGCTGAGGTCGCGGCGAAGTCAGGCTGGGATGACGGGCCCAAGTCCGTAGATTGTGCAGCGAGGAAGGGATCGTGCGTGCTGCGTTGGAGGCGCTGCGAGAGATTGGATGGAAACCGAGGGTCGGCGAGACGGTGAGATGTTGTTTGCTGTTGACTGGGTCTGATCTGTAGCAGCTCCTTCAATGTGCTTCCCGGCATGATTACTGTAGAGTGTGTCTGACAGCTGAATAATAGTGCCAGCACTTATAAATACGAGTAGCTTTCTGTGGTCTTTCGCAAGGATGTTGCCCCCCTTCCCACTTCAATCATGTGTCGGTTGAAAAAACAAAGGGTTGCTGTAAATAGACTCACATGGTAGTAGCTCTTGCCAACGGTGTCGAAGTACAATGATGTCTTCGTCGGAAGTGTAGTCGGAGATGTAGACGTCCATATCATCAGTTGAAGGGGTGATTCGGGGTTGAGACTGGGCAGTTTATTAGCCGACCTGCTGATTCTACGACTCGGGAGTGTTGAAGAATGTTGTGCCATATCAAGTCTAGGAGCAAGCCTCTCGATATCGTCACCGATAACTTCCGAACCGGGGGGGGGGGGGGGNGCAGCTGCCATAGTTGATGAAGCATCAACAACTGGGTACCAAAGACAACGATCCATTTCGGACTAGGCACATCGAGGTACAGACGGGCCCAGAAGCCACATCTAGACGGCGGCGCGAGCGACTGGCATAATGGCATTTCTCGTAATCTCGAAGTGTGTCGTGAGGCAGTGGTGGGTCATCGGAACTGCTACGAGAGCCGACATCATTCTTGGGCATCTGACAGGCTACGGTAGATGGAGGTAGAGAAGTCTGACCGTGAAGCATAAGTTGATATATATGATGAGATAGACCCGATTGCCTTACCCAGGCGAGCTTAACCAGCTTGTTTGCAGGAGTCGCCTATCCTCCGCCTAATGGGATGGAGATTGACTGACTTGCCTGCCAGCCTCTCTCACTGTGATTTTCCGTTCGTAGACAGTGCTTCTTCAGAACTGGTGGTCCGTACTGGGCCGGTCGATGAGAAACGTCCCCGGCTGATGAGTTCGGCAACTAACTACACTTGAACTTAAAATGGACGAGATAGGCACGTTTGCGCCGTTTCCTACACATGGGTTAGTTTCGGCTGCCACACAATACAACCGGGACCCTGAAGCGTCATTCTAACCGACCTTGTAGACCACTGCATAGATCTGATACGTAGCGTACTGCAATGCAATAGTGAGTTATCTTACGCCTACATTTTACACCAGCAGGGTTGACCACGGGTTGCCTGGTAAGCCGCGCTCACACACCTGTGGGAATTTCGAGCCTATTCTCAAGTGGGCTACCGAGAGGAAGTACAATGTACTCGTTCGTTAGAGTTACACAACAACAAACTCTTCGCCACCGAGGATAGACGTCAATTCCTTATACAGATGACAGACATATGATTCATGACTTACCCCATCAGTTCAGCGTAATGAGAGTTGAACTATTGGATGGTTACGTCACGACTTTCCCAAGTCGTTCGCCTCTGCTTCCGCTTAAAGAGTTACACTCGCAGTTGAAACACTTTGTGGCACAACGTTTCGGGTCTTGATTGCTTACAGCGTGGAGTGTTTCTCGTGGCTTTCTTCCCGTGTAGAAAGACCGGCATGGCGTATGTACCAACCTTTTCAACGGAATGGGGTAAGAAAGGGACGTCTTTAGACGAGGACAACTTTAAGGGCTCAAACCTCTCATCAACCTTCTGGCCCGGAAAGGCAACAAGCAGTTACATGTTAATAGCTTGAAATAAGACGAATTACCGTTCAGGTTCTGCGTTGCATACTTTCAGAATCTAATTTATTCAACTGATTTGTAATAAACGCTGCGCTTCGTGAAGTTGGTTCTGTCTCGGAAGCTCGACCAGTTACTCTTTGGGAACTTGAGAAGTAATTACGGCCCGGTTGTCCATATCGGGCCTGCTTCTCTTTCGTTCAGCTCCGCCAACTCTCTACGCGACATCTTCAACCACAGTCTCAAGTCATCTCGTCCTCGCGGCGATGTAGAATCTTTGAACAATTCGTTCATGTCCAAATGGCAAGCACCCGATGCGGCGATCTCCATTTTCAGAGACGGAAAGCCGTTGCGGGAGCCGACGCCGCTTCCGTGATTGCGAGTCCTGCTTGCCAAGGCATGATGAATGACTTGACCGACCGATTTATCGAGAATGTGCGAAATGCTGCGCAATCAGACGGTTAGATAGATATTTGGCCCCGATTCAGATGGCCGGCTGCAGACATCATGGCAAGGTAGGTTGATGGCGACAGCGGTGGGCTGAGCCTGCTGGGAGACAAACAGGGCCAGAGAGAGATGGCGGAAAACTTGTCGGGCTCGAAGCTTACGGAAGCGGAACCATTCACCCCTGGAATACTGCTGTCCTCTTGGCTTCCTCGTAAGTGGTTTCCGAATTTACGGGATTTGTCTAGGTTAACGTCCTTTCTTCAGGAGTAACAAAGGCTTCGGATAGACTAGCTCCGGGTTGGTTCATCACTACTTCTAATATTAACCATCGTGGGGTTTTCAATCTATCGCATCCCCCATCTCTAGTCATCCCATATACTCAACCTCAAAATTGTGTTCCGCCCTTTTTGACCCAACCCGAATCTCCCACTTGGGCTCGCCCTCCAGTCCCATGGTCAGCTCAAGGTCCTCGTGCTTCTTCCATCCCGTGTGCGGGTTGCCCACAGTCTTCCACTCTTCTATAGGCTTGTCCCAGTCGCACTCGATGCGACAGAGCTCCAAAACCTTTGGTCCAGGTCGTTTAGGACCCACATCCTCGGAACTGTACATGATGTCGAAGGTACATTTCGGAGGTAGAGGCGCTTGGTAGAACCCGTGGTACGTGATGGGGATACGCGAGGCCTTGTCGACCTTGTCGCCCTATAGCCAGGTTAGACAAGAGATGCGTCACATCATCCAGAGGAGTTAGCTACCTTTTTAAGGTACCATTCCATTCGTGTGACCCTCATCACCCCTTCTGGGTCTTTTTTGGGTTCATCATCGGGCTCGAGATCCACAGTTTCTACTGGCGTGTCGACCACAATACCGTAGTGATTCCTTGACCTGCGAGAAACCACATTCGGGAGGACTGTTAGGGCCACTCGCTGCTTCGATGAGAGGGTGGTCTGCGACGAGATGTTCTCCTGTAGCAGACGGAGGATGGCTCCGCGGGCGACGGCCGACCAGCTTTGAGACTTGGGTCAGCGGAAAGGGAACCTCAAGCAGGACGATATTGATGCTGTTCGGGGCGTGCAAGTGGTAGGTGACAAAGACATGGACTGAAAGCTTGCCGCGCTCACCTATCGCTGGGGCGGAGAACTCTGCTGTCGAACAAGTCGTTCAACACGTCGTAAACATACTCGGAACTGCCCAGACCTCCAACAAGAAGTATTTTCTGCAGAGAACAGATTGTTATCCGGCTGCCGGGATATTTGACATGCAATCGGGGGGGGGGGGGTTNGGCGGCTTTCCAGTCGCTTTTTCTATCTGTTTGTACTGACTGTTGATGAGACTGCGAATGCCGGTAAGGGATCTGCTGAAGAAGCCTTTCATTTCCTCTCTAAGCGAGGTCTGTTAGCCCGGTACAGCCTCGCGAGCTCGTGTTATTACGACAGTCGAGCTTACTTGTTGATAGCCAGCGTCTCCTTGTGCCGTAGCCGGTCAATCGTCCCGTATGCCTTGCTGGGCGGGTGGAGGTTGAAGAACCTCGGTTCGCTGGCGTTGTTGAAAGTCCTCTTGGCGCCCAGCTCCCACTCCTTCTGGATGAACTGGTTGTAGTCGGAGGCGCTGAGCGAGGTGATCTTCAGCTTGGACTTGCCGCGGAGATGGGCCTCGAATGCTTGGTCGATCTGGAAAGCCCCCGCGAGTTTCCCTTTGAACACGATCAGCTTGGTTCTTTTGGACGCTCGTGGTTTTTTTTGGTGTACACACCGTCACCCGGGACGCATTATTCGAGCTTAAATGGGCGTTCGGACGTGACTGTGTAGCTGATGACATCCTGGCACGGTCAGCGAGAGCCGAGCAGAAGAATGGGAGACAAGGAGACTCACAACAGTGCCGCCGCCGGCGTCGCATACGATGAAAGACTCGTTCTTCTGTGACGAGGCATTAGAACCGCCCGTCGCTCAAGTCAGATGTGATTTGCGATGGCTAGTACCTGTATTTCCGGAAACGAGCTGTGCTGGAACAAGCTCGCCAAAGCCGCGGCCTCGGGCTCCTGGACCAGAATCAGGGTCGTGTCGCCAATGTCGCGCTTTTTCGTAATGCCGGCGATCCTTGCCGCCTCCCGCATGAGGCCCTGGGCGTAGGCGGGCCAGATGGCCGGGATCGTGATGGCCACGCGGAGGGGCAGGTCCTCGATGTCCATCATGGTCTTCAGGGTCGCGTAGGTGTGGTTCCAGATCTTTCCGAGATAGGCGCCCACGATCTCGACCGGCCTCTTCCTGCCTATGGACCGAGACAGCAGCTGACGGGCTTGTTGAAGCTGCGGGGAGTTGCGAACATCCTCTTTCTGGATGTCGTCGTCGTTCAGCAGGAGCAGCTTGAACCATCTCATGGGCACCATGTCCGGCGTGATCTCGTAGCCCCATTTCCCTGTGTCAATGTCGTACAAGGTCGGGACCTGAGTCTCGCGCCTGTTTCTCGGGTCTTCTGAGGACCAGCCGGTGATCTCATTGAGTTCTTTGGGGCGGGTTGAGCGGGCCCAGGAGACACCGGAATATCTATTAATATGACGAGATCCTCGTTAGCCGGGGTGAACAGAGAAACATCTTCATGGGACACATCGAATGGATTCGGAAAAGAACTCACGTTGTGCCAAAGTCGATGCCGATTGCGACGAACTTTTCGGAGCTTTCGTCGTCGACGACGGTGATCGACCCGAGGCCGGGTCGGGTCCGGACCGGAAGAGTGTGGCCGAACATTGCACTGACGATGACTGACTATGGATGATAACAAAGTCAAGCAAAGATCACACGCCACCCAAGAGAACGGATTGAAAAATTCCGAGAGAAACATGAAGCAGACATTTATTTAGGGAACACGGTCGAAAAACCAGGGAGTGGCTACTGCGGATTGGCGAACCAGCACTCTCGGGGAGGGAGACGGGCAGGCTGTGCGTTTGCCCATGACATGACCCCATGTTCTGAGCTGAAGAGCAGGCAGGCTGTGCCGAGAACACCACCCACACTCCAAGCACCAGTCTATTGAGACTAGGAGGACGAGGCGTCTGCAAGGCGCACAGCATTTCTGTCATGGACATGGTGGCGGACATGGTAGTTCAGGCAGCAAGTTTGCCTTACGATCAGGATCCCAGAGTGTCGACACGGCACTCGCCATCGTTCGTAGAGCCAGCCCAAGACATCCTTCCACATTCTTCACCTTCTTAAGACTGCAGTTTCGTCATTCGTACTTGCGAGTAAACACATCCATCATCCCCCGAGACCGACCATTTACGGATCTGTTGCTTCTCTTCTGATTTTCGTATTACCATGTCAACTACGAGCCCTCCAAGTACCGAAACCAAGGATGATGCAAGCGAAGGTGTCATTCTGGTCATGGGAGTTACTGGGGCGGGTAAGAGTTACTTCTTGAACCAGCTCCAGAACCATAGTGTCAAAGAGGGACACTCGTTGTTTGCAGGTATATTTTGTTCAGCCCCTCGCTGAAGAAGGCCTACTAGACAGCTCAAACTAACACGGCTCCAGAGACGCAAAGCTGTCAAGCTGTTCAGATCTTTCTCGACGGCGACGAGTCGCGCAGTATAACGGTCGTCGACACTCCCGGGTTCGATGATACGGAGCGTTCCCCGGCCGAAATCCTCGCGGAAATCACCGACTACCTGGCCGCTCAGCATGCTTCCGGCCTCCCTTTGCGAGGCATCCTCTACCTCCACAAGATCACAGACAACAAGATGACGGGCACATCAAAGTCGTATTTACGTCTCCTCGAGAGCTTGGTGGGAGACGACGCCCTCAAGAACGTCATTCTCGTCACGACCATGTGGAACATGCTCCGCCCGCAGGACCGCAGGCGCGCCCTCCAGCGCGAGCAGGAGCTGCTCGACAACTTCTGGAACTCCATGGAGCAGAAAGGATCCTACGTCGCGCAGTTCGACGGCACCTCGGACTCGGCGTACGCCCTCATCTTCCAGCTCGCGGGAAAGGAGAGCGTCGTGCTCGACATCCAGAAGGAGATTGTCGACCAGGACAGGTCCATCCTCGACACCAAGGCGGGCACGAACCTGGTCCACCAGCTGGAGAAGGACCGCGAGGCCTACCGGCTCAAGAAGTTTGACGTGGAAGAGCGGCTGGAGAAGGAGCTGCGGGTGCAGCCGCGGAACAAGGACAAGATACGGGAGCTGAGGGAGGAGAAGGAGGAGGTGGAGAAGATCCTGCGGCTCATGGGCGACTCGGTCGAGCGGATGAGGGTCCGTCCCGGGTTCCCGATGCGGCAGCGCATGAAGAAAGCGATGAAGGAACACGGGATGAACGCGGCGGTTGCGCTGGGCGCCGTGCTGAACGTGACCTACTTTGTGGTTCGCCTGGTGCTGGGGAACCCGTAGCTGGCGCCCGCATCCTGCATGTTACATGTAGAGAAACCGATTGCTATAGTTGATTGGCGCTGGCTTATCTTCAGGAAGCCTCAGCCCAGAGATATCTAGCCTGTTTGTGCAATATCCTGGGGGCTGACCATGAGCCAACAACGGTGGTGACCTTGACCCTTGCTTTTCCATGCTTACGGTGCATATGCAGCACACGTTCAGCCAGCCGCTCGGTGTGCCGAAGTACATATATATTGGCTCATGTGGCGGCCGCTAAGCTCCTCCTGATGATGCAGAGAACGAGTTGGTATTTTTTACATTTTGCCGGTTCTTGGCTTGCAACGGAGCTCGACCGGCAGTGTCACCATCGTGGAGGATATAGCAGGCAATCAGGCTGCCAGGCAGTGAAGAGGCAAACCCTCCATCGAGAGAACGCCTCTCCGTGGAAAAGAAACACCAGCTAGCGTGGGGGCAGAATTCCGCCGGCGCTCCAGGAGGCGTTCTTCCCACCCATGCTAGACAAGTCAGCCTGATCCTGAGAAGGCGGACCATCTCTATGCCGCCGCCTTTTTGGACATTTGACTGCTGCTCATAATTCAGACTGCTGCTCATACTTCAGTCCAGGCGGTGCAATCGTTTCATGAAAGAGCCATCCCCTCTTTTTGTTGATCCATGTGCGATCCCTCCACCGAGACTTGAGGAATCCCCGTCGAACCTCGTTTCTTCCCGGAAACCTGCCGTCCATCATATATGTAAAATCTCTTCAGATATGGAATATGGACACCCACGAGCTTCGGAAAGTTCACAGTAATCAGAGATACCCACCCCAGTCAAACGGCGTTCGGCAGCCTCATATCAACGCGCGCCCTTCCAGCTCCCACGAGGTTTCGGAGGGGAGCCATCAGAACCGTTCAAGAAACCATCCACCAAGGGTCCGTTCCAGCAGTCGTCCGGGACGCGACGATAACACCATGATCGTGATGGCAACCCCCAGGGCCGAGGAGGGAAAAAATACAAAGCCCCCGATCTGGATGCGTTTACTCTCCCCAAAAAACCAAAGCAAGCAGCAGCTCCTTGCGGGCCCCGTTGGCAAGGGTCAAGGTATTCCCAAGAGCCCCGTCAGTCTGGCCCCGAAGGCGGTCGTCCGGCACAACGGAACTCACGGCCGAAAACCCGCCGCAGGCCACTTCAGCCCTTCCGTTTCGACCGTCAGCGGCACTGTTGCCCATGCCGCCGAGTGCGAGCCCCTTCATAGGGAACAGCAGAAGCCCGTTCCGTCGACGCAGAACACCGAAACTACGGCTTACACCCCCGAGGCGTCCCCGTCGGACACACACAAGGAGCTGCCGCCGAACCCTCCGCCGGAAGACAGGCGTTCCTCTCAGCCGCCGCCCGTAGTATCGTTGCAAAATGCTGCCGCGGAGCAGAGAAAGTACCAGATGGTCCTGGAAGACCCAATGGCATTCATTGAAGAGCAAGCCAGGACGATGGAGGAGAATCGCAACACCATCGAAGCGCACGAAAAGACCATTGAGAGGCAGGGCAACGTCATCCAAGAGCGCGACAAGGTCATTGAGGACGCGGACAAGGTCATCAGCGAGATGGCAAACGAGCGGTCCGCCCTCCTGCAGAGAATCGCCGACGAAAAGAACCGACACGCCGACGAAGTCCACGAGCTGAACCGGACCATTGCCGCCTTCAGGACCAAGATCATCAACGCCGCCGACAAGAGCGCCAACATCCCGGCCCAGGCGCCCCTCAGCCGGCCGGAGAGCGAACTTGTCAAGGACTGGGCGGAGCTCGCCTACGACGTCCGCAACCTGGTCGCCAACCACTACGGCGGCGGCCTCTGGGAGAGCAAGATCGTGTCCTGGGCCAAGATCAACACGGAATGGCTCCGCGAGGTGGCACCGAACCCGCTCGAGGCCGCCGCCGACAGGAAGTCGGGCCCTGCCCTGGTCGAGGCCGCCGTCTGGAAGGCCCTTGTCAAGTTCGTGTTTGGGGACACGGGCGGCGTCGCGCCCATGTGCTGGGCGGGGAGATACAAGGGGAGATTACACAGGCTGAGCAAGTCCCCCCCCNTTCTCCTTCTGCCCAAAAGAATCGTTCAACGCAGGCTGTTTTCAAAATGCTAACCTTCTCTTGTCTTCAGCATCGAGTTTGCAACGAAACCTAGAGGAGTCGGGACAGCACGGCGCGCTGTACCAGCAGTGGAGGGCCCTGACGGTCAGCGTCGTCTCGGCCGTCCAGGCGCCCCACGACCGCGACGAAGAAGCGCATTCGATCCTCGACGACCTGGAAGAGCTCTTCGAGCCCTGCCGGTCGAGGATCAAGAACGCCGGCGCGTACCGCCGCGAGCTGCAGGCCGTCGTCACCAAGGCCGTCGAGCTGGACCGCAAGCTCTCCGGCCAGCAGGCCTGCTATGCCGTCGGCTGGCCAGCCCAGGGGGGGTCGAGACCTGCCCTCGATCGGGAATCCATGAAGGTGGCAACGGGCAGCCCGCAGTCAAGAAGCGTCCATTTCATGATCCAGCCTTGCCTGTGGAGGTCCGGGGAGCTGGGGGACTTTGAGAACTTCATCATCATTGACCAATGCACTGTTTGGCTGCACTAAGGTGGCTTTCCAATCGAATCTCAGTAGCTTAATCTCGAGAAGTAGTTGTTTAGTCGGTATGTGCAAATAGTAGGGTCTGCCACGCAGATCTGGGGGTTCCCGGTGTCCGGCGTTAACCATACCCATCCTGTTGTCCTCTTCCTGCGGCATGACAGAGTGGAGGAACTTGGCCCGTCAATTTCCCGTCAATAGAGCGGTAAGGTTCAGGTGAGCAATCACTCCATAGTTCAAGGGAAAAAAAAAGTCGCCGGTGTTTGAAATACGTCGGTTTATCGATCTGGTCGCGGCCATGTCTTGGATGGGCCGCTGCTCCGCCGGATATCGCGGGCCGGGATTGAAATCTCGGGAAAAGTGGGGCTTCGGGCCAGTGAGCCCCGTGCCCGCGTGCCGGCTCAAGCCGTGCAGCGCAGCCATCCAAGCCTCGAGTAAACATGCTATGTATCTCCAACTCACGCCGTTTGTAGAAAGAGTTCCGACACGAGGCGGATTGACGCACCCTGAACTCTCGAGGAACTTGGCAGCGTCCCAGAATCACATTGGTTCTGCTATAATTACAGGCTTCCGACCGGGAACTGGCATCGTTGCCCAGCGGGCACTGGAAATCCATCCCAACGCTGCGTCCAGGGAAGGCTCTGGGCGCTGTTGCTCACCCCCTGATCGGGTGTCATACCAGCAAGCCCAAACTCCCCGGCAAGGAAAGTATCGACGCCGCGTCTCGCGCGCGAAAAACCGGCCTCCGTCCTCATTTCCAAGTCGGCGTGTGGCTGATTCGTCAGGTGGTCTTCCTCAGCAAGGTCTTTGGCCGAGAACGACCGCTCGGCGGCCCTTGGCCGTTTGCGTCACCACGGCGAGCCAAGCGAGGACCAAGAAGCCGGGACTCCAGAACCGCGCGAACCAGAGCCCGTCCCGGGCTTTTTTTTTGGCTCACCGAAAGCGACCGAAATTGGCGGAGACGGAAGCACCGCCCGCCCAACGACAACCCTGGCTGAATACCGGTGGACGGGCTTCCCCCAGATCGGCGTCTGGATATAAGAGAGGACGAGTTGAGTGGAAAAACATAGAGTCAAAAGAAGCACGGAAATTTGGACTTCTCGAGCGAGAGAATCAAAACTTTACTCCTGTGAAGATATGGCGCTTCTTTCACCAAAAGTGTATCAGTGGCTCGTGGGAGTCTTTGCTTCCCTCGGCGCCTTTCTCTTTGGTTACGACCTCGGTGCGTTTTCCCCTCCCCTTTATCAACAGGAAAACTCGATAAGCTTACCGAAAGAAAGGTGTCATCGCGGCCGTCGTGGCATCAAACACGTTCCAAGAGGCCTATTCCCCGGACACGTCGACGGAGGGCCTGGTGGTGTCCATGTTCACCGCGGGCGCGTTCTTCGGCGCCGGCGCGGCCGGGCCGCTGGGCGACCGGCTGGGACGGCGGGGCACCATCGTCGCGGGCGCCCTGTTCTTCCTCCTCGGCGGGGGTCTCCAGACGGGGGCGCGCGACGTCCACATGATGTGGGTTGGCCGCCTGGTCTCGGGCCTCGGCGTGGGCGCGCTCTGCATGATCGTCCCGCTGTACCAGGCGGAGCTGGCGCACCCCGGCATCCGCGGCACGGTCACGGCGCTGCAGCAGCTCATGATCGGCATCGGGGCGTTCGTGGCGACCTGGGTCGGCTGGGGGTGCTATACCCAACTGACGACCACGAGCGCGCAGTGGCGCGTCCCTTTGGCCATCCAGAACATCCCCGCCATCATCCTTGCCGCGTTGACTTTTCCGTTTCCCGAGAGTCCGAGGTAGGTCGCCATCTCCGGGGGGGGGGGGGGGGGGGNTGGGTTCCACCACTGACGTCTCGTCATCAGATGGCTCGGCGACAAGGGGCGCGACGAGGAGATGCTCAAGACGCTGGCCCGGCTCCACTCCAACAACGATGTCAACGACGCCTTCGTCCGGGCCGAGTACGAGCAGATCAAGACCGCGGTGGAGATGGAGCACCAGCAAGAAGCGAGATCGTACATGGACCTCCTCCGGTCGAGGAGCTCGTTCCGCCGCCTGTTTCTGTGCTGTGCCATCCAAGCGTCGGTCCAGATGACGGGGGTTTCGGCCATCCAAGTGCGTTGCAAGAAGCCTCCTCCCTGCGAATATGTAAATAGCACCACATGGCTAACGGTCGATCTCAAGTACTACTCCCCCCCGAATCTTTGAGCAGATCGGCATCGCGACGCAAGACACGCTCAAGTACCAGGGCATCAGCAACGGGCTAGCCATCGTCGCCCAGACGCTCGCTATGCTGCTCATCGACCGCACCGGCCGGCGCTGGCCCCTCATCGGGGGCAACGTCTTCAACTCCGTCACCTTCATCATCGCCGCCGGCCTTCTCGCCCTGTTCCCGCCGGGAGAGTCAAGCAACCTCAGCGCCCAGTGGGGGTTCATCGTCGTCACCTGGCTGTACAACTTCAGCTTCTCGTCCACCTGCGGCCCGCTGTCCTGGATCATCGTCGCCGAGGTGTTCGACACGAGGACCCGCTCGAAGGGGGTCAGCATTGCCACGATGGTCTCTTTCGCCTTCAACACCATGATTGTAAGTCAGCCGAGCATCTTGAATCTATAGTTCCCGGTGTATCTGACTGACAAAAAAAAAACATAAAAAAAAACAGGGCCAAGTTACCCCGGAGGGGATGGAGTCCGTGGGGTACCGATTCTATTTCCTCTTCATCGTCTGCAACATCACAAACGCGATCTTCTTCTGGCTGTTCCTGCCGGAGACCTCTCGCCGCCCGCTCGAGGAGATGAACGAGCTGTTCAGCAGCAGCAGCAGCTGGATCGTGGCCGGAAAGGCCAGCACGAGGTGCTACGGGCATGATCTCGAGAACCGACTGCACGAGAAAGAGCACCACGCGTCGGTGGACGCGCAGGCTGAGAATGCGCATGCCGAGGCGAAGTAGCATTGGACGAGTACTCTGTGTCGCGAGGTTGATTTGAGAGCAGATAGTTCGTGTCCTAGCAATCTCTCTGTAATTGAGTCGAGCTCTATGTAATGAAATAGCGATCCAAAGAAATCGTGTTCTTCACTGCGGTGGGTTCGATTTAGCCGTGATGCTGTTTCATCATCTGCTCAACTCGCATTCCATTCGAATCTCCAACTTCACTTCGTTTCTAGCAGCTCTTGGGGCAAGCCCTTGATGGCCTTTTGCTCAGCCGGCGTCAACGCGATGAAGAAGTACTTCTCGATGGCTCTGACGCGGTCCGCCTCGTTCTTCAGGGTCTCGAGGAGCTCCAGCTTGTCGCCGATCTTCCGCCTCACCTCGTCCTTGTGCAGCACAATGGTCCCCTCGGCCGTCCTGGTGTCCGGGTTCAGGATGGTGCGCATGCAGAGGACGGTCTGGACGAAGTAGCTCGTGGGCCGCGACATGACGGCCCAGTTCATGACCTCGAAGTCCTCGGGGAAGAACTCCTGCTCGGTGAAGCAGTTGCGCGGCCGGAAGGGCCCGTCGGCGCTGTCGGTGGAGTAGTACACCCACATGCGCTGGGCGGGGTCGGTGTGCTGCTCGAGCTTCTCGTAGGCGAGCTTGCCGCGCAGGGGCGCGATGGTGGTGAACTCGGGGCTGGCATCCCGGAGGAGGGGGACGGGGACCATGCTCGCGCCCTTGCCGAAGCCGACGTCCACCAT
This sequence comes from Colletotrichum lentis, assembly GCA_003386485.1. Taxonomy (NCBI): domain Eukaryota; kingdom Fungi; phylum Ascomycota; class Sordariomycetes; order Glomerellales; family Glomerellaceae; genus Colletotrichum; species Colletotrichum lentis. Next base: position 2,420,373 of record NWBT01000044.1, read on the forward strand.
GTAGCGCTGGCCGTCGACGGTGACGAGGTTGATCATGTGAGACCTTGGCTGAGGTGTGAGCGATGCGTCCGTTATTACTCGAAGTGGCGGGGCCGCCGTGGAAGACGTGTTCCTACCATCCCCCGAAGCGTTCTTCTCTCTTGGTCTTACCGCCGACGCTGGTGAGCTCGAAACCGAGGCCTTTGAGGACGGCGCCGAACAGGGCGTTGAGCTCCATGCAATAGCCGCCCTTGCCCTGCTCGACGACCTTGGCGAAGAGGTCGTCCAGATCCAGCGAGATGAGCCGATGTTTTGAGTAATGCAGCGTCAGACTCTCGAAGGGGACCCTCGCAAGCTGGTGCGCCTGGAGTTCCGTGAGGAGTTGCAGCCGGTCTGACGCATGTTTCTCGCGGGGGTAGTCGATGTGCTGGAAGTAGCGGTCCAGTTGCTCTTCGGTGTACGACATGGCGGAGAACGTGGTAACGCGGATGAGCGTTGCAGTTGAGTAGGCAGCGTCGTAGTGGAATAGGATGTCTGTGGAGGTCGATTTGTTGGTTGTTGTCATGAAGTGATTACCAATCCAAACTGCACCAAGGCGTGCTTCGTGAGGCTTGTGTCACTTAGGTATGTGAATATTACCTAAAATGCGCGTGAAAGCTTTCCAAGTCTCCGGCGGCTCCAGTATAACCTTAGGCGAGATTAGGTACTTCCGTATGACTAATACTTAGCTTCCATGCATGACGCGCCGCATACAAGCCGCCCCAGGATAAGGTATGTAATCAGAACAAATAATCACTAAAAGAGCTTCAGTAATAGTTAGTCCAATTGTCATCTATTAGAATCCGAGCCACGTGTGATTGGGAACTCGCTTCACAATTGTGATGAATAGCCCAAAAAGTGGACCCATAATTGCAGTGAGGCAACTGTGGCTTATAGGGGGCCTGTACACCCATCACGACAACAATCCTCTGTTACCTAGGTACGGACAGGATTCAGGAAGCTAATGTCACGTCACACCCGAAATGGGACGGCATGCTGCACGTGGCATTGCTATGCGCCTGTCATACTTAAGCGCCATTGGCGCCTAAAACCCCACCCAACTTCGCTGCGATAACGACATGCCACACATCCCAACGTCAACTCATCGTCAACCGCAGCAGAGTGACAGAGACCGATGCGACTGCTCATCCTCGCACTCGCGGCACCCTGCATCCTGGCCGTCATGGGCGAAAAGTTCATTGTCGAGTTCGGCAGCAGCAAGGTTCGTCCACCCGAGCGCGCAACGCAGATGCCGTGTCTGGAGCGACGGAAGACGTAATTAGTAGACCTGACCATGACGCCACAGGACGAGGACAGAGAAGCCCTCATCGCCAGGTTGACCGCCGACGAGAGGACCAAGGTCGTCAAGCAGTTCAACCACGTCGTCTTCTCCGGCGTCGTCATCGAGACCGGCAACCACAACCTCGACAGTCTCCGGGCCATCCCGAATGTCGGCAATGTGTGGCCGTCGAGGAACGAGGGCATGCTAGGCGCGCTCGGCGGATCGCAGTCATGAGGACGGATAGTGTGAACAGAGCAGTCCAGAAAGGACGAGAAACAGAGACTTTGCATGTGTTTCAGTCATTTTACAGCCGTTGTATTTCGAACATGAACAAAACTCATCAATTTGCCTCAGCCACTCTCGATTGCCTCCCACCCCGTCCCTATTCCTTTTTTACCTCATAACCACCTCGGTGAATTCGCACGTGTTCCTCGGGAACCAAGTTCGAGGGGCGGCTTGTTCGACGCGCAGGACTCAGCGGCAGGACTTTTCCCCTCCATACCTCCTTCTCGCTCATCAGCCGGGACCAGTACTCCTTGGAAGACTCCCTCGGCAGCCTTTCCATTGTCCCACAGATGACCAACTCAGCCCTCACCGGCCCGCCCCAAGTGAATGGTCCACGGCTGTGTTCATCTCCCACCTCAGGACCATCGGCCACCGTCAGTTTCCGTTGGTCGATGAACCGTCCGACCAGAAGCCAGTCCAGAATCGACTTGTTTCTCTTCGCGGCATCGTGTGCGGACCGAAACCCGTTGGGCCCCCAGTATGACGACGCCGCCCCGCGACGAACAAGGTAGACGGCCGACTCTTTCCGCCCGGTAATGCAGGCCACAATCAGAGCAGAGCCCAAAGAACATCCTTCGGCATTGATGTCGGCGCCCATGACGATGAGATTCTCCATGACTACCGTCCGGCCGAGAGAGGCCGCTCTGCAAAGTGGGCTCCAGGCATGGTGAGGTGCCATGTTGAGGAAGTTGTAGAGCGCTTGTCGTTTGTATTTTCTTTGAAAGAGCCGGAAGCAGTCTGTGAGCCAAAAGAGATGTTGATGTGACTTCATATTCCAGGGGAAAGGCTGGCTATCCTCTAGTCGGATGTCCAAACTGAGTAACAGTGAAATGAATTGTTGTTGACAAAGGGCAGAATGAAACGCCGATCGGCCAGTCGAGTTTACCGCGTGAAGATCATGTCCAAGATTTACAAACTCTGAAAAGATCTTGACATAAACATCACAACCCACGTCGAATCCATCGAGGTCTGGCGCCGCGTATGGCAGAAGAGAAGACGATATGGAGTCCGAAGTTGCGGTGTCTGCTTTGGAATCATTCAAAGCCCTCATGATGGGGAGGTCCTTGTAAAATGTTGCTAGAAGCATAGGAGTCCTGCCTTGATGGTCACGACACTCGAGAGACGCACCTTTCTCGATCAGCCGCAATGCAACGAGGCTCTCGGAGCCTTCTTTGGTTTGCAAGGCGCAGTGTAATGGTGTTTCTCGGGACTCCACGGTCAAGGCATCAAGATCGGCTCCAGAATCAATTAGCATGTCGATAGCCTTGATGTTCCCTTTCTTGGCTGCCCAGTGCAAGGCTGAAAGTCCGTCTGTACCGGGCTCGTTTACTGCCGCGGAGACAAAACTTCCAGGGCCCTCGGGAGATTGAGAACTTCCTTAGACTATCAGCTTCCAATCTCAAAAAAGCTGAGTTGCATTAAGGCAGCGGAACGACTTACTCATGTGGTCCCTTGCGTTACCCCAAATGTTTCAAAAGTAATCCCAAGCCTACAGCATTATCCGATGCTGCGGCAGTGTGGATGAGACTGGAACATTGCCCCCAGGCCGTATTCTCGGTGTTCGTGTATCTCGATAGACTCTGACGCAGAACTTGAACAAGCCTGGGATTGCGAACTATCAAATGGATCGCAGTAACAACGGGGTTTTCATGACAGACGGTTCTCGTCAGGGATGCCCCCTCCTCTAGAAGCCATGCTACGATTTCGGTTCGCTCCTTCTTGATGGCTTTGACAAGAGGCGAGCAACCACTGCAGCTGTTTAGAGGAACTTCGAGGTCGCAGCCACTGGCGATCAAGTCTTGACAGCGGTTCAAGTTGTCGCCGAGGATGGCATCCTCGAAAGCTGCAGCAAAAGCCATTCGACGCCGTCTTTCCGAGAAAGTGTCGTGTTCGCGAATGTCTGGAGTAAGCTGCTCAGGATCCGATTCGGAGGATTCAAAGAATGTGATGAGCTCTGCATCGTTGGATTGGAGCGCATAGAAGCTGGGGCGCATTCCCGCCGAGTCCAGAGACACTTTGCACCCGGCGTCGATAAGGACTCTTGCCGCTGCGAGCCTTTTGTATCTTGCCGCAAGGTGCAGTGGCGAGCTTCCGTCAGAAGATCGAGCGTTGACGTCGCATCCTCGAGCACACAGAAATTTGACGGCGCTTGTGTGGCCCTTCATGACGGCGAAGTGCAACGGCGTGTAACTGTCGTCTGACACTGAGTTGAGGTCGCTGATGAGACCTCGGTCAATGTAGAAGGCCATTGTGTCGATGGATCCGCAGTCGGCGCCGAGATGTAGTCCGTTGACGCCCGTTGCGAGATGGTCCTCCCCGCCCAGATCTATTGTCAAGTCGCATGTCCTGTCCCAGTGGATCGTCTTCCTTCCGCTGCATGCGTCATACAGCTCATGGAGAAAATGAACGGAAGCCCTCAAGGCAGCATTCAGCGCTGCATCATAACCTGCGTCGCATGCTTCATTTGGGTCTGCGCCTGCTCGCAAAAGGGCCACGGCATACCCAACGCGTTTTTCAATCCAAATGGTAGACCAAAGCCGGATCATGCAAATCTTAGCCAAGGCGCACGTTGGGGTCTGCACCTCGTTGAACCAGTTCGGCCACAATCCACTCTGCGCCCGGAGCATGAAGCTGATGAAGCAACGGAAGGCTGTCGGTAGGGCTCATTTCGTTGCAACGAGACTTAAAACGAGACTGAGCATCTGCTTTTCTTCATCGTACTTTGGGGGATCTTGGCATGAGGCTTCCAGTGCAGACAGGCCATCAACTCGTTGGTGGACACTGACGCCTTTCCCTAGAAGGAATTTTCCGAGTTCCAAGTCGCAAGATTGAACGGCTGCCTTCAGGAGACGAGTGAGATGCGGGGACCTCTCAATGTCAGACCAGTAGCGCGTTTGCTCCATGACATGATATATTAACTCGCCTGATACAGGAAAGAGATCAGTCATTGTGCCAACGGAGCGGTGCGAGAAGACTTCCAAGAGTGGAATGATGCCGGACTGGCTGGTTGACGACTCGTAGGCGTGTAGGTATCCGAGACGCAACAAGGTCCGGCCTACCGAAGTTGCTTGTTTTAGTGCGTCGGTTGTGCGGTATGATGAGGAACCATGTATCTCAACCAACGTTTGCGAGAAGTTTTTCCATACGCTCCCTTGCACAGCGGTTGTCATCGGAGGTTCCGAGGCGGATAATTCCTCCACGACGGCCAGGTCGACTTCTGTCACCTCAGATCGGAAATCCGTCACCTCAGATCGGAAGCACTGTCCCAGATACGACGCTAATGGCGTCTTGCCTGAAATATCGCCCGGATAGCTGCAAGACGCAGGGTAAATGGATTTCAGTCGTCGAGAGAAATCCAATGTAGCGCGACGGCTCAAATGATGCAGAGGGCTGTCTCCGAGTGCCAAACGTGGTTGTGTCAATGACGTCTGAACGAAACAGGGTTTCAAAAAGATTGGCCGCATTGGCGCTCGCCGCAAGCAGCAATACATGCGTTGGGCAGCGGACCATCTCAGGGCTCAGAGAGACACCTTCCGCAAGAATCGAGGCGGAATCTACCTCCTCGTCCGCAAGACACTGGGTGAGTGGCGTATATCCGTCGCTGTTTACGGCTTCCATGGCCTTCAGGATGTCCTCTTCGAAGATTTCCAACAAAGCTTTGAGGCTCTGAGGATCCCCTTTGTGCACATGTAGAGCATTACACCCCTTTGGGTCTTGCGCAAGACAAGTCGCACCGTTGTCTTTTAGCATCTTGACCACTTCGTAGTAAGTATTTGTCGTATGCCATCTGGCCTCATCGTCTGGATCGTCATCTGGATCGTCGTCTGGATCGTCGTCTGTGTCATCGTCATAGTTACGGTTGGCCCCCCACAAGTGGATTAGCTGCTGACCTCTTGAGTTTGTCCTCGAAACCTTGCACCCGGCATTGAGTAACTCCTTGATGATAAGAGACGTTAAGGTACCCCTTGGTGATGCTATTGCCAGGTGTAAAAGCGAGTCGCCGTCCTCACTTACACAAGTTGAGGCTTCAAAACGAGGGTCTTTAGAATTCTGCACAATACAGAGAGACTCCCCGCCTTAGTTGCTGTAACGGCTTGCCGCCCCAAGTCTTCTTCCATCATATAGATTCTAGTATCGATTGTTGTCGGGTGATGGACGAAGTCCAGGTCGTATGATATGGCTTGATTCCACACCAGACGGTATAGCCGGATTTCCAAAGACGAAGGGGCGACGGAGTCATTCATTGATTCAAGGAATGATTTTAAGCCCGCATACTTCCACTTAACAGCACACATTTCCATTTTTGTGAAGAAGGCGGTTGCGAACTCAAGGTCGCGTTCTTTGAGCGGCACACCAAAGCGAAGCAGGGTCATGGGCAAAAACAGCGTGTCTGCCCAACATGCCACCTCGAACGCAACTTGGTACGGAGTCTGACCGTGAAATGGGTAGGTAAACTCTAAAGGGAAGGACGCTCCGGCTTGATGGAGGCAGTCAATAGTCTTTGCTGTGGCTGCCATTTCATGGTCACCGTTAGAGAGGTCTTTGAGATAGGGGTTGTAAAATCGCTTAGAATGCGCAGCGGACCCCTGGACTGCGCATTGCATTGGAGTCCCGACGGGGCCTGCAAGGTTGACGTCCATCTTTTGCTGGATGAGGAAGTAGCAAATTTCTGGCAAGGAGAAGGTTGCTGCTAGATGCAGTGGGGTGAAATGATGATGGGTGACGATGGACACAGCGTCCTTAGTTTTTACAAAGGGTCCCAGTCCTTTCACAGTCTCAATTGCCCAGGAAGTGAAGCAAGCCGTTTTGCTTAGGTAGAAGAGAGATTTAGCAAGGTCAACAACGCATGCATCTCCCCATTCTCCCCTTGCGTACACAGGCCAATATATCATAGCGTGTTGATATGCTGGATATTCTTTGTGCTGTGCTGCAGTTAAACTCTTGTTGTTGTCTTTCCTCCCTGTGTCAACGTAAGCACAGCTGAAATTCTTAAGTTGGATAATGTCACAAGCTAGAGCGCACAGCTAGGCATAGGTCTAAAGGTTTGTAAAGTGCTTAAATTAAGAAAAGGAGGATTATAAGCTAAGCTTATAGAAATATAATCCCTATAAGTAGTTACGTAATGTAGCTTCTAGTAAGGCTGTACAGCTAAGCTACAACACAGCTATATAAGGCTATAGCTTATAAATATCTTATAATACACCCCCTAATTAACTCTTTATAAAAAGATAATTAATTCTTATATACCTTTATATAAATAATATATTAATAAAAAGCTTAAAATATATATTCTTATATACTATAAAAGATAAAATAAAGGAAATAAATAAAAGGAAATATTAAGGTTATTTTTAAACCTTATTTTGCTGTAAATTATTTAAATATTATTATCTAAATAAGGGAGTTATTATTATTACTAAAAATAGATAAAAGTAGGCTAATACTCCTTCTAAATTTAATTATAAGGTAGGTTAATATATCTATAGGTTATTATAAAGTTAATAAATTCTTTTTTCCTTTTCTTTATTAACCTATTAAATAGAAATTATAAGTTAAAACCTATAAGCAGCTAATTCCTATACGCTTATATATATAAGAGATTATTATTTCTAATATATATATAAATTAGAATTATAAAATAATAATAATAGTTAATTTTCTAAGTAAGTTTAGTATTCTAGAGAGTAATTATTATATACTAATAGTTATAAAATAGACTTCTACACCCCTAAGTAGTATACTGCTAATAAGGCTGCTGCTACTAAGCAGAAGAGGAAGGAGGAGGAGGAGGCTAAGGCAGTATATACTACTACTTTAGCCTATATTAAGGAGATCCTTAAGCATACTACTAACCTTACTGCTGCTAATATTACTACTAACGTTACTACTAACGCCCTTACTAAGAGCTTAAAGCACCCTTCTTCTATACTTCCTAAGGGAGAGGCAGGCAGCCTTAAGCCCCTATGTAAGTATATATATTTCTTATGTTTATTTAAGGCACTTAGCTAACTAATACTTAGGGAGTTATCTTACTACTTCTACCCTAGGTAGTAAGGGAGATACACCCCTAAGTACCTTAAAGAAGGGAAAAAGAGGTTACACCCCTCTAAAAACATAAGGCTTTATTAAGAAGAGTAAGCTATAAATATACTTATTACTAACTAAAATCTTTCTAATATAGGTATAGCACTTAAGAATCTAATTACTAATATAGAGGGAGCTAAGGAGGAAAAAGCTATAAAGCATAAGCTTTTATACCCCCTTTATCTAAATACTACCCTTTATAGTAATAATATAAGTATATACTACTATAGTAATACTACCTATTATTACTAGTGCATTCTAGGTTACTCTAGTAATACCTATATCCCTATACTTATTATAGCTAGAATCTTTATAGCTAAGCTCTATATAGCTATTAAGTTTAATATATTAAAGACTATAAGTTATTTTTTATATTTATAATAGCTTATTACTAACTGCTTCTTAGAAGCTTACTAATTTATATACTACTATACGCTAAGTTCTTATGTATGCTAAGAACGTAAAGCAGCTAGTTACTACTTACATCCTTACTAAGGTAGAAAAGAACACCCCTAAGGGTAAGAAGCCTATACGCCTAGCTCTACTTAGAGTTAGTCTGTTAGGTAGTAAAGCTTATAGCTCTACCCCTACAGCTAGCCCTAAGTATAAAAGTAAGAAAGCCTCCTTCCTAAAGGTAATTAAACCTCTTATTAGGGATACTCTTATAGCCTCTATAGGCTGCTATCTTAATTACTATATAAAGTAGTAAAGCCTTTAGGCTAGTTATTCTCTTATATATAGCTCTTTAGGGTAGAATTATCTTTAGCGTTAGAGCCTATAGGCTAGAAATTCTTCTTAGTAAGGCCTACAGGCTAGAAAAGTTTGTTTATAGGGAGGGGTAGCCTTTAGGCTATTATTTCTTCTAGGCGTAGCCTAAATAAGAATTGTCTTACTATACGCTAGTGTCTACCTCTATAATAAGTAACTATAAATTAAATAAGTATAATAGGCTTCTAAAGTGCTTAAACTTCTATTATAAGAGGTTTTTAGTAAGCCTATTAGCTAGTATTTAGTTTATTACTAAGTAAACTACTTAGAATCTACCTACTACATACTTTTTATAAAGCTATATATTTTAGATATTAATATACTAAAGGTAGGTTATTATTCTTACCTCCTTACCTATAATAAGGTAAATAGTTTGCTAATTATTATAGTAAATATTCTAGGCACTTCTAACCTTAAGATTAATATCCTAGAAAAGGCGCTAGAGAGCTATAGTCTCCTTAGCTGTATGCTTAAGACTTAGTAGCTCTGCCTTTATTATTAAGGTAGTAACTATATTCTAACGTGCTGCTTTCTACTAGATAGGTCCTCTAAATAGCAAAATAATATATCCCTAAAAAGACTGTTAAGTTTCTTTATTATCTATAAAACTTATATCTCTAGTAATTATAAGCGCTTAAGCTACTACTTCTGCTGCTTCTTTTAAGCTGTAGGTAAGTATAAGATACTAAGTCTTATATAGGTATTAGATACATTAATTAATTACATATATGTAAATTAGTCCTAGGTTTATAAGAAAGTATAAGAGAATTACTACTATAAATACTATATTTAGTCTAACTATGATTACTATATATAGCATACTGCTAACCTTTTCTTAGTAGTCCTTTACCTCTTACCTTATTACTTATCCTTTATATAGTTTAAATTTAATATATAGAAGTAGGGTAGTAAGGTAGACTCTATTAGTAAGTTTAAAGCGCTTAGCAATCTATTTAATATAATTATTATAGACTAGGTATACCTTTCTTATAGGCCTATCTCTAATAATATACACACTAAGGAAGTAGTTTACTAAGCCTTAGTCCTTAAGGTTATATTTAGCCTTAATACTATTAATAATCCTCTAGGCCTTAGCTTTATTATCTTAGTAGTATAGCATAATAAAGTTATTAATGTAGACTATAATAATTACCTTCTTATCTACAGTCTAAAATATATATTAATCTTCTGCATATAGGGTTAGACCTAGGCGCCTAAGGGTTGCTAAGAACGTTAAGTACTAAAGTAGAGGCGTATTATAAAGGCTATATAAAGCTTATTAAAGCCTTGCATACTTACCTTCTTAATAGTACCTATCTAGAAGCTTAATATAGATAGGTAGTATATCTAGATCTAACTTTAAATAAAGGAAAGCACTATTAACGTTATATTATATAGCTTTAAGATTAAATTATACTATAAGGGCTATAACTAACTAGAAGGTCTTTACTATAAGTATAGCAGTATATATATTCTAAAGAGAATCTAATTCTTATATATCTCTATATATATAGACTCTTACTTTATAGCAGTTAAGAAGGCTATTTATAAACTTATAGATATATACCTATTTTAATAGCAGAGGAGTACTATTTATTAACATATAGTTAATAATTTTATAAGTGCTTATATCTTTATACTTCTTTATCTCCTTATTAGAAGCTTCCTAAAATAGTTTCTTAACTATAGGTAGCAGTTAAGAAAGATCTCTCTAGTAGCGTAAGGGATTAATAAGGTCCTCCTTACAGAGAGTAAGGTTCTTACTAGTTAAGAGGCACTTTATAAAGCTCCTCTTAATAGCTTCTCTTACTATAGTATATATAGTGTAGTATATAAAACTTCCCTCTTCTTTAGCTTTCTGCTAATTAGGTAAAAAGGTAAAGAAAAAAGAGTTCTAATTAAAAACCTATTACTATAAGTGTAATAAGGTTATTATTATTAAGATACTTCTAGTATTTAGATTATTATAGGCTTTCCTCTATTAGATATACTTACTTAAGTGTATCTCTTTATAAAAGACCTTCTATTACTTTAGTTTTAGTATTTATTATAAGGGTTCCTATAGGCTTATATTAACTATAATTTCTAGTAAGACTATCTCCTTACCCTAGGCAGCTTATCTACCCTATATAACAGCTAGGCGCTTATTACTATAAGGGTATCTAAGCCTCTATACCTTATCTGCAGTATATATATAGTCTACGCCTTTAGGTAGGCAGTCTACGCCTTTAAGTACTGCTTTACTTTTAGTAATTAGGTTCTTATCTATGTCTGCTTTATTAATATTAATCTTAATAGTTTTACTCCTACCCCTAAGCCTTACAGGAAGGTTAGAAGTTAGATCTAAAGTAAGTAGTCCTCCTAACTACAGGCTATCTAGTTTTAGGTTCTTATAAGCCTAGTTATTTAGGTCTGCACTCTCTAGAGCTAATCTTCTACACTTAACGTCTTAAGTTAACAGAAGATTAGCTAACTACATCTTATCTATAGATATATTACTTATATTTATATTATTATTTAGGATACTAAGAGACTAGACAGCTATATTAGCTATATTAATTAACTTACTAATAAACTTTATAATCTCCTTAGCTACACTTCCTAATAGCTCTTTAGGGTCTTATTATCTTAGGTAAAAAAGCAACTTATTAAATATAATATTATATATAATAATTACCTACTTAAGTATAGGTACCTAAATTCTATATAGGTTATATATCTCTAGTATATAGCCTACTAGATACCTAATATACCTATAGGGAAACACTTTAAAATCCCTTTTCCTAATGCCTTTTTTATAATCTCTTATAAGTAGGTATACATAGTAGCTGTAGGTAAAGAGCCCTCCCTAGTGTAGAAGTAGGCTTTCTATATACCTAACAAAAGGTATAGTGTTCTACTACCTAAAGTAGTAGTAGAACTATTAAAGTTTAACTTTATAGGGGGACTTTTAGCTTAGTAATTCCTATAGGCTTAAATTAAGAATGTAAATACTAATAAGAACTAGCTCTTTCTATATATCTGCTAGAAGCCTAGCTGCTAGGCGTATAATAATGCCTTTATTAATAGCCTCTTAGCCTGCTTATTTACCCCCTCTTACTAACTCTTTAATATAAGGCAGTAGGAGCTTAATAATAATCCCTTTCTCTTATACCTATAGCTTATAATTAGATTACTTATTACCCTTATAGCTAATAACAGTATAGTCCCTATTACTATAAAAAACATAAATTAATAGTCCCCTTTAGTATAACACCTAGGCTTCTAGTTACTTTAAGCTGCTAAGAATTAAATTCTAAGTTTTATTATATAGAGGAAACCTAATAAGGCGTTTTATATACTTATCTTTTATAACTAGCAGCTAGGAAAACCCTTCTTATAAGCGTAGATAGTTAAAAACGTCCTAAGAAACATAATACTAAAGGTAAATTACTTTAGTTTTAGAGGATCCTCTAGAGATAAGGTTTTTTATGTATGTTTAAGTATAGTATTTATATATAAGTCTTATTAGGCTGTTAATTTTAACTCCCCTAGCGTAGTAGACTAAGTGCCTAAGAGCGTCTAGCAAAAGGTATCCTATATATAAGTGCTAGAGGTATATATTATCTACCTAATCTTAGTAGCGTCTATATAAAGGTTATATTTATTTAGGTCTTATAGTTACTATAACTAGGTGTAGGCTTATAGGAATAGGGAACTTATAGTAATAGGTAAGCTTATTATATTTAAAAAAGACTAAGTTTTACTTTCTTATAAGCTTCTTTATAATAATTCTACTTATAAGGTCTTTATAGCATAAGGTATAGTTAAGTCTATAGTACTAGATTTTACTATTAAGTAGGAGCGTTTCTAAAATAATATTAATATAGAAATCTTTAATATAGACTACATTCTTAAGCGTAAGAGGCTAAGTGTTAAGACCTCCTAGGCTATTAAGGGTATTAGGTATAACCCTTCTTCTACGCCTAAGGACTAAAAGGGAGGAAGAGCCTACCTCTATATAGTCCTTATAAGTTAATAGTATATAAGAGTCTACTTTTAGAAGGCTCTTATTATTAATAAGATATATAGCTCTATAGTTATCTATAATAGTGCTTTTAGAGAGTAAGTAAAGCCCCCTATAGGCTATTAAAAAGATAGTATATAGTAACTAGGTGTTAGTAGGTTATATAAGCTTAAGTAAGATTAAGACTATAATAATGTTACTTAGGTAGGTATTCTCTAGGGCCTTAGCTTTAAAGTTCTTTATTCTATTAAGCTATTCTTTTTCTATAAGGTCTTTCTATATACTCTCTTATTAGTAGCTATTAATTACCTTAATAATTTCTTTAGCTTTTAATTTATTAACCCTAACCTATATTCCTAACTTAACCTTACCTATTAGAGTGAATTTAACCTAGGTATACTACTAAGGCGTCTATAGATACTTCTAGCTATAAGGGTATTAGTAAAGCTGCTTCTTATAGGCGTTAGACTGTCCTATAAGGGTAGAGTAAGCGCTTTAGCTCTTAGTTAAGAGCTTATACGTAGCGTTATTATAAAACATAGCGCTAAAAATCCTTTTAAGCTTATTTAGGGTAAGTATTAGCTTACCTATCTTAAGGTCTTAAATTAGTATCTTATAGGCTTAATTACCCTATAAGGGGTTTATTTAAGCCCTAATAGTATTTAAGAAGTCCTTAGCAGTAAGTATACTATTAATATCCTAGATGCTATATACCTAAGCTTAGAGGTAAGTATAGTGCTACTCCTTATGCTACTTAATAGGGTTAGCTTCCTCCCTTACTTTATTTAGGACTTACCTATATTCTTTATATACTATAGATTAAGTAGTAGTATTATTAGGTGTTAGGTTTTACTAGAGGGAGTATATAATACCTTAAAGAGATATTATACTATATATATTAGCTTTAAGCTAAGTAGTTATTAAAAGTATTATACTTATAGTCTTTATAATCTAATTCTAGATATACTAGTAGTAAGAGGTAAGCTATAAGCATAAAGGCGCTTAAGTAGTTACTACCTTAATGCAGTAATTCTATTCTTCTTTAACGTCTTTTATTATAACAGAAGGAGGATACTTAAAAGGGACTTCTTTAAATAAGGAGACCCTTAGGACTTTAGTAGACAGCCCTAAAAGGTTATCTTCCTATAAGTTCTTAATAGTCTTAACTAGAGTTTAGTTAGCATCCTAAGCTGCCTTTTAAGCTTTATATTTTACTTACTTCTTTTAATATTTATTCTCTTAGGTGTATTAACATTCTTTAATAACATTATAAATAGTTAGAACTAACTCTAAGAGGCTTAAGAGATCTACTGCATTATAAGTATCTAGGTTAATATATTCCTATATACCTTAGATCTTATAGGTGTACTTAAGCTACTAAAACTATATAGGCTAGTTATAATAGCTATTAAGTTTAGTTATCTTAGTAATAAAATTAACCTTAAGAGAAGCTATAGCAGTTAAGTATTATAATCTTATATATATAATTATAAAATAGAGGTTTTAAAATAATTTAATAGAAGCTAGGCTTATAACTATTATAAGCTAGAGCATACAGCTAGGTATAGGTCTAAAGGTTTATAAAGTACTTAAATTAAGAAAAGGAGGATTATAAGCTAAGCTTATAGAAATATAATCCCTATAAGTAGTTACATAACGTAGCTCCTAGTAAGGCTGTACAGCTAAGCTACAACACAGCCACATAAGGCTATAGCTCACAAATATCTCGTGACAGATAAACTTCAGACACTCAATCGCAAGCAACAAGTATGCGCGTTGTTTAGAGACTCGGAAGTCTTCTAAGTCTGAATTAGGTAGTGAACCCGTTTCAAGAAACTCCTGGACCGAAAAATGGGAAAATTCAAGGTAAAATCCGTCGTTCGACTTGCGTACGAAACTGCTGCAGTACTTGGTGATGGCTTGCTCGCGTATGACGGCCCGCGGATCTAGGAATGCCCCCTTTTCGGGTACTGAGAGTAATTGCCTCAATTGAAAGATCGTGAGCTTTGGATCGGCATATGCTATGCTGTTGAGGGCCAGTTGAATGGTTTTGGCTTTGGATCTGGGAATGCGTTCAAGGATGCGAAGATAGGTCTCGTCCAGGGTCGGAGGAAGGGTTCTGAGTGCATCACGGCACTGCTGATCTGAGTCGCAATCCCCTAGATGGTCCAATTGGCATGCCACCCATCTAAACCTACGAAAGGAGTGTCAGTAGGGTAAAGATAACGTTGACACCCATCAGGTTCACTCACATTCCCTTGGCCCCATCAATGAGCCCATGAAGAATGTCCGCCTTCAGCTCGGCGCTATCGATGCGTAACTTGCGATTGCGAGTCCGCTCTTCGATCTCTGAGGTGACGTATTCCGTTATGTCTTCCTTGTGGGCGGCAATCTCCAAGGGAATAAAGTCCGCCTCCAGAAAATTTCGGATCTGATCCTCGTCTCGGCTTAAAAGAGCCATGGAGACGTTATCGGTGTCCTCGGATATACCAGAGAGTATCTCTACCACGTCATCTGTGAGCTTTCCACACTCGTCGAGCCCATCGACGACCAGGTACACGTGGTTGTACATCTTGGTCATGTCTTTGAGAACCCGCTCCAGTGATGTGGCGCTGGCCACTAGAGGTAAACCGTTCGAGGGATGCAGCTCCTCATAAAACCTTTCCAGCCTCTCGTACGCTTCTTCTTTTTGAATGGCAAGCTGATAGACCAGAGCTCCGAGGATGGTCTCAGGCCTCTGGGTATCGGTGCTCTTGTAGTCGCAGAAGAAGAACGCCGAGGGAGTCGTCTCCGTGCTCTTGCCCAGTGCCGCCTCGATGATTGACGCTGCCAGAACCGTCTTGCCGGCTCCCGGAATGCCCTTCAGCCAAAGTCCGGAGTCAGGTGTAGATAGCCAATGCTGAAACTCGGGAAGCCGTGTGAGCCAGAGACCAGTCCTCGGATGTCGCAGACGACGACTCATTTCGTAGTTCTGCTGAGGATTGTACTTCAGGAAGTACTCTAGCACTTTCGTGCGCTCTGAGTCTTGATGGATGCGACTGACGATTTTCCGAGTCTCCTTGACCTCGGCCAGCGTTTCTCCGGCATGGCGGTCTTCCTGCGCCAACAGTCGGAGCATGGCGTCCATCGTGTTGGCAGACAGAGCCAGATTGAGGTTTTTCTTGTGCGTCGACACTTCTTCCAGCCATTCCTTGATGCGGCGGTTTGAAAACGGCCACTTCAGCCTGTCTCTGATCGAGTCCTTGTCCATCTTGCTCAATTTCGCTTTGATCTCCGCGAGGGTTTCATTGCATGCCTCGACGTGGTGCATACGCAGGTTCGTGTCGAACGATTTGTCGTCCAAAGCCCTGGCCAGCCTGGAGAGACTGTTCAGAACGCCGGCGAGGAGATTGATCTCCTTTGCGAGATCCTGGATTTCCTTCTCCGCATCCTTCACTGATCTGCCGTACCTGACGAGACGATCGAAGATGATGTCGGCGAGGGTGACAAGCCCTGCGATGCTTGCGGCGATTGACAGGGGATCTGACATAGTTAGGGGCAATCGGTGGCCTTGGGGAGGGGAGCTGGTTGCGATGCGAGGGCGAAGTTGTCGTTGAAAGCGGCTGGTCGGGTGGCTTGAGTTGAAAGTTTCTTCGCAGCAGAACGCGCCCAAAACACCAGGAGAGCAGCGGTAGATTGATAACCCGACTTTCAGGGGAATGCTCCAGGTGGGCGTGACTTTGATTGAAGAGGACTGTGCCGAGGTCTGCATACAAAAGGCACAGCCGAGGCAGAATCCAACCAGGAGGTGGTTGGCGGAGGGTGTGAATGAAGCTCAGCCTGCATCACAAAGTGGCACCCGTAACATATCAGGCGATCCAGTCACATCCATCGAATTGGTTCAAGTCGAGATGTATGCTGATAGTAACCTGCCTTGGCCGCTCTCTCTGGCCGTTCATACCTGCAGCCACAATGTACGACTTTGGTGGCGAATGATTCCTATTCGTTTTGATTCACACTGGCGTAAGCAGAGCCTGCTGCAATCTGCCTTGGGTGCTCCAACAATGAGCACCCATGTTTAGCAGGGGTGGGTGTTGGAATCCGACGAGGTTGTGAGCTATTCCAGATCTAATTACCATAGTCGCTCGGGGGGCTTCCTTAACCCCCCTCACTCACTTCGGGTCGTATGTCATCCTAACACCCCGGACGACTTAGTCCCACGTCACACAAGGCATGCAGCTAGACGCCCAGCACAACGCCAGAAGGATGCCTCTCGAGTTCAGGCTTTCTGAAATGCAGCCACTTCGGACACCGTCTTGAGGAAGCGCGGCACATCATGCCCAAACCTCCCCAGGAAAAGCCCATCGACAGCCTGACCCAGCCTCTCAAACAAACCAGGCCCGGCGCTGCCGCCGTAGATGACCCTCGTCGTGCCCGTCCTCCTCTCGACGCTCTCAAAGGCCCTGATCCCCTTGACCACCTGGATGACGTGATCCTCGCCGGCCGGCCGGCTCGCGCCGATGGCCCACACAGGCTCGTACGCGACAATGACCTCTGCGGAGTCGGGGACGTCGGCCAGCGCCTGGTCGATCTGGGCCTTGCACTCGCTCAACGCGACGTCCAGATCGCCTTTGGTCTTTTCGCCGACGCAGATCAGCGGGGTCATGCCGTTCCGACTTGCCGCGGCGGCCTTCTTGGCCACGACCTCGTCGGTCTCGCCAAACAGCCTCCGCCTCTCGGCGTGGCCAACCTCGACGATGGTGACCCCCGTCTCGCTGAGCACGGCTGGGCTGACTTGGCCGGTAAAGGCGCCGAAGTCGTCCCAGTGGCAGTCTTGCGCCCCGAGCCGGATCGGCACCGGCGAGGACCTGAGGGCTTCGCTGACCGGGTGGATGGAGACGAAATCGGGGATGATGAAGAGATCGACGTCGTCGATGGCGTGGGGCGGGAGGGCCTTGAGTTCGGCCTGGACGGCGGCGACGAAGTCCAGCGTGCGTTGGAGCGGGAAGTACATCTTGGTCGAGAGGCCGATGAGCCGCCGGCTCGGTGATGTCGCCATGCTGAGACTGAGGGATGCAATACTGCGCTGGGTGTATCGCGAAGGAAGGTTCTCGTGTACGTACGTATGTGTAGTGACTGTTGTGAGACCGATTGTGTCGTGTGATGAGGTGCTTTCTAATATTGGTTTTGTGAGTGCGGAAAATCGGGAGCCTCTCCGCTTCGGCGTGGATTCGCATCGTCAACCCGGCCCACGTGCGGAGGCATCCCCCCGCAGCAAGCGGAGCACACCCGTTGAGTCCGGTCTCTGCTATGCCGTTGGTTTTTCTCAGAATAAACCAAGTTGATGATCCTGGTAATGCTGATGAGTATCGTCACTGCAACTTATCGTTTGAAGCACAATGTGTTGGTTTCCCTGCCGGACTGCTTGTTTCCACCAAGACTCCAAATCCTAGGGAGGTGGAATGTTGCTAAGTGTATCAATGATACTGTGCGGGCATCATCTCTGAGCTGCAGAATCTGATTTGAGTATCGACTTGTGTGTTACAACGCTCTTGTCATCGAGATGTATTTCCAAGACATCAGATACAAGATCACATTTGTTTTCCCTTGGTTAATTCACTTGAACTTGGGTTTGACAATGCATTATAATTGACTCGCTTAGCACGATAGGAGACAGGTTGCAACTCAAAATCATCAATTAATAACCGCTAGACCGCTACCTCTATCCACACACCCCTCACGCAGCAGCCTCCAGAGCCTTGATGACATGCACCTTTTCCGCGCTCTGGCTGGTAGGGTCAAACGCGTATCCGAGCCAGTCCTTGGCGAGCCTCCTAGCGAGCTCGAGGCCAATCACCCTCTCGCCCATGCACAGCACCTGCGCGTCGTTGCTCAGGATCGACCGCTCCACGCTGAAGCTGTCGTGTGCCGTCACGGCCCGGATGCCCTTGACCTTGTTGGCGGCGATGGCCATGCCGAGCCCCGTGCCGCAGATGAGCAGCGCGCGGTCGGCCTTGCCGTCGGCGACGAGCTGCGCTGCCGCCGCGGCTCGGTGGGGGTAGGCCGTCTTGTCGGCGGTCTCGTGGCTTCCCACGTCCTCGACAAACTCCACGCGGGAGTCCTTCTGCAGGTCTGCCTTGATCGCGTCCTTGTACTTGATGCCGGCCTCCTGTGACGGGGAGGGGGGGGGTCAGTTGGGTCTTGGGGCAGGAGGAGAATGAGTGAAGCTTACATCGCTTCCGACAACAATGCGGTACTTTGGTACTGGGTTGCTGCCCATTGTGGAGTTTGGTGGGTGGAATGGAGTGAATGAGAACGGTGAGTTGGGAGATACAATGAAGTAGAGGTTGACTCAAGGTTGAAGCGAAAAAGAAGAGAATTGTCAGGAAGTTGAATATACGGAACGACAAGAGAAACGGGCAAGAGTTCTAGCCCCTTTGGCAATACTTATACAGAGTCAACCAAGCACTTCAATGTGGGAAAGCTGCCAGGGTGTTGTGGTCCCGTCGACCCGTAGCCGATCTTCCGATGCGGAAATCCGGGGGGCGACATGCAGCGGAGGCCGATCCACCGGGGCCCCCGGAAAATCGCAAGCCAATACCCGACCGCAAGCCATATGATGCTGCTCGTACGACGTGAAAGCTGTGATGTAATTCTGTGCAAGTCAAATTGAGAAACAAAAGATTGATTTTTCACCATCTCAAGTTCCAGCTGGCCATCCATTCACACAACATAACATCTTGGCCCCCAAACAACCATGTCAGACAGGCACATCTTCACCTCGTCCGAGGGTCTCGTCGACAAGTCCCTTCGGGGCTTCATCTCATACAACCCCTCGCTCGGCCTGGACCAGTCGAACCGCGTCGTCTTCGACACAACGTACGACAGGTCCAAGATCAGCATCGTGTCCGGCGGCGGCTCCGGCCACGAGCCCGCATGGGCCGGCTACGTCGGCGACAACATGCTGGCGGCCTCCGTCTCGGGCGACATCTTCGCCAGCCCCTCCGCGAAGCAGATCCTGGCCGCCATCGAGCGCGTGCCGTCGGACGTCGGCACCATCCTCGTCATCACCAACTACACGGGCGACTGCCTCCACTTCGGGCTCGCGGCCGAGAAGGCGCGGAGCCGCGGCCACAACTGCCGCATGATCATCTGCGGCGACGACGTCTCGGTCGGCAAGAAGGGCGGCAGCCTGGTCGGCCGGCGAGGTCTTGCGGGGCAGGTCGGCGTTCTCAAGGTCATCAGCGGGGCGTCGGGCGCCGGTGCCGGGTCGCTTGACGACATCCACCAGCTCGGCGTGGCCGTCGAGTCCGAGATCGTTTCCATCGCGGCGACCATGGACCACTGCCACGTGCCGGGCCGCTCGGAACATGCCCGGCTCGACGCCGACGAGGTCGAGGTGGGGACGGGGCCGCACAACGAGCCCGGGTACAAGAAGGTCTCGCCCAGCCCGTCGCCGGAGGCGTTGGTCGACCAGCTGCTGCGGTACTGCCTGGACCAAAACGACCCGGACCGGTCGTACGTCAAGTTCAGCCCCAGCGACGAGACGATCCTGCTGGTCAGCAACTTTGGCGGCATCTCCTACCTGGAGATGGGCGCCCTGGTCGACGAGCTCCTCGGGCAGCTCGACGAGAAGTGGAACATCCGTCCCTCGAGGGTGTACTCGGGCCCGCTCGAGACCTCCCTCAACGCCCCCGCCTTCTCGGTCTCCCTCATGAACATCACGACAGCGTCCGAGAAGTGCGCCTTCTCGGCGGAGAAGATCCTGGCCTTCGCCGACGTCAAGACCAACACCCACTGGGAGTCCATGGCCGGGTCGCAGACCGTCAGACGCGGCCGCGAGCTGCAGTTCGTCACGTCGCCCCCCGAAGAGCCCAAGAGGATCGAGTCGAGCAGGGACGTGAGGATGGACCCGGCGACGCTCCAGTCGATGCTGCGCATGGCCTGCCTGGCCGTCATCGACGCCGAGCCCGACCTGACCAGGTGGGACATGGTCATGGGCGACGGCGACTGCGGCGAGACCCTCAAGACGGGCGCCTCCCACCTCCTCGACGCCCTGGAGAACAAGGGCATCGCCGCCGAGGGCTCCATCGTCTCCGTCCTCAACGAGCTCGAGGACATCGTCGAGGGCAAGATGGGCGGCACCCTGGGCGGCATCCTGGGCATCTTCTTCGTCTCGCTCAGCAACTCCGTCCAGGAGCACGCGCACCTCGCCCGGTCGCAGGGCATCCTGTCCCTCTGGACCCTGGCCCTCGCCTCCGGCCTCGAGCAGCTGGGCCACTACACGCCCGCCAAGATCGGGGACCGCACCATCCTTGACGTGCTGATCCCCTTCGTCTCGGCCATCCGCGACGGCGGGTTCGAGCGGGCCGTCGAGGCCGCGGTCCAGGGCGCCGAGTACACGAGGAAGACCAAGGCGAAGCTTGGTCGGGCGACGTACGTCGCCGTGTCGGAGAAGGACACCACGTTCCATCCCGACCCCGGCGCGTGGGGCGCAATGGTGGCCATCAAGGGCTTGCAATCGGGCATGGCATAGGTTCATCTGTTAATATTATTCACAGCGTTGTTTTTACTTCCCTAGCGTCGAGAGTCAAAGAAAGCTTCATCATGACCCAATACAAAAGGAATCCCATAACAGGTGTCAAAGATGGCTGCGTGAACGTCTATTCGACCACCAACGGCAACTCCTAGATCTGTGTTGGCCGGTTCCTCACGGCAGAGGAGGCCCGAAACCGGATCTCCGCCACCAAGAGACTCCAGCCCTACTGGAAGACTCGCCTCGCCGCCTCTGAGTGATTCTACGCCTATTGAGGCCCAGATAGGTCCAGCCAACAGGATACCTCTCGATGGAGGTTTCTGCGCACGGCTAGAGTTTCCGCCTGATGCTTCGAACGACACGACACCCCATCTGGTCAACAACCTTCCAACAGCGCCGTCAGACGTTCATCGCTCTTGGACTCCCTTAACTGCTCGTCTCTCCATCCGTCCCAGCCCTGGTTTACTCCAAAGACCTGAAGTATGGCCTTTGCCAACGGTAATGCCAAGGTCCAATCATGCTCTAGTCCCAGTCCCCAAAAGAATCGTCTCATCTTCTCATCCCGCATGTATTCCGCCAATCGTGCGCTCTTTGCCTCCAAAGCATCAGCAAGTGCAACGTCCTTCGCACCAAGCGACACTTGGCCATCACACAGAGCTCCCATATCCGCGGAAACGAGGGACAAGGCAAACGCCTCTCGTCGCGGAACGACACGCGCCATTTGCCAGTCAACGATCCCAATGATGTTGGTCTGCTCGTCGACCAGCAGGTAATCACCTTTATCGTCAACATGCCTGAGGAAAAACGAATCATCGCCATCGGCCAACATGCTTGCGTTCGTCTTCAGGAATCGATACACCAGGAAGGCCTCGACCGGGAACTGCGGGTACAGCTGACCGTCCACAATCAGCGCGAGACGCTGTTCGGCCCAGGCCGAATAATACTCGGTTGCCGTTTCGAATGGGCCCCAAGGGTCGAGGCAAACGAATCTGTCGCTTGCTGCAGCAGAAATCAAGGGTTGATTAACGCCTCGACATGCTCTCAAGTAACAGTAGCGATCCAATGTCCCATCTGCTATGCCGCAATGATATCCGAGTTCTGACAGAATGCCCCTAATGTTAGTTTGATAGCCTAGGCGTCGTATACCGAACAAGAGACTCAACCAAGTATCCGGCTATTCTCTCTGGCTCGTCAAGCATATTGCCCTCTGAAACATCGTTGACATCCGTAAGGACGGACCTATCCCCGCGAGAACCCAGTTTAGGCCTAGACTGGGAGCTCCTGATGATGAAATTCGATAGTATGAAAAGATTGCCAAGATCGCCAAAACGAGCTGGCCTGGTTGCTGCGCGTGCATTGAGCGGGTATGAAACATTATCAGAGTACTTAATTCTATGCTCATGCCACCCACCTCCTTATGTCCAAGTCGAAGGAACAACCAACTGCGTACCAGGCGACCACTGCTTGGGTATCCTGAAGAGTACATTTACACAAGCTCCCATAACTCTTAGGTATCGCTAATGAAGCCGCAAAGATCTTGTATCTGCATTAATATGTTCAGATTGGTCGTCAATCTCCAAGGCACATCTACCTAAGCAGTGGTATTAGCTCGGTCTATTTCGGACTGCTAGGCAGCATACTAGTGCTTCGTCCAGCCACGAGCCGACGACGAACCGAAGGCTGCTCAACCAACTATCTGAGTTGAAGCCCCCTGTAGCAAGCTGGGTGGTTTCATGACCAAAGAACACCACACAGGAACCTAGGTCATATATGATGCTCCGAGTTGTGTCTCTGCAGGTGATGATATTGGAAATAATAGAGTTAAGGATTATGTGGTGAAATAACCCCGCTGTGCACAGCTGCTCCTTTTACTCGGGCTCATTGCGTCACGGATTGCCAGTGTACATGTGAGCTCTCTTCGCCCACCATCTGGACTATTAGCTTCTGAAGAGTGGAGGTTTCTAGAAATTGAGGCGGAGCGTCAACAAGCCGTCCACAATCGTCAAAAGTAGAGAGCGTGAAGCAGGGAGTCGCTGTTATCCTACAATATAATCCGGCCTATTGGACTGCCCGGTCCATCATATTTGCTGTTTCGACTAAGTAGAGGCAAATACTTGACTCGTTGACAAGGTTCCCAGAGGGAGAAATCACCCTATTAACAACAAACGACAAGGAACAAGGACATGACTCCTCCACTTTCTTGGACTCTTGGTCTTACATCCATCAGATCGAAGCTCTCGTAGCACACCCTTGAGTCTAGAAGCGATGAAACTATCAATCTTGGCAGTTGTTCTGCACCGAGCGATAGCTCAGTACCTAATGAACGCAAGGAGACTAAAAGTTGATACAGACAAATCGAGAACTTGTTTCGTTTCACCGGTATTCCAGCGTGCACGCTGTAGAAGAGAATTTAGTATCTGGATCCTCCCACGTAGATACCAAGACGACATGTTCAAGTTATGTAGAGAGAGAGAGAGAGAGATAGAGAGAGAGAAAGAGCAGTGATACGAATTGCATGACTTCAAGCAAAAGGGACGTGTAAAACAACGTCGGTGGGACACCGTCGAATAGACAGCTCTCACAAGCATCTGTCGATACATCGCCAAAGGATTCCTGCGGGCTGCTCAAGCACAACGGTCGCGTGAAGTCGGCGAGAACATGACTCTTGAAATTTTCCGAGAACTGACAGGGGGTTGTAGACAAACCAAGTTCAGAGCTCCAGCGGTACAAGGACAGCTTTCTGGTTCGTACTGCCTATTCTTTACTGCCTATTCTTATGTATCGTAGAGAAATCGGGTTTCATCACGCTGTTGTATAGAAACGAAACAAACTGATGGGTGCCTTTTACCAAAAGTCCAATCCTAGTCCGAAACCGACGCCTTTACTGCATAATGTGGCTTTCTGCTACTAGCTAGCGAGCTGATTCTCGTCAACATGTAAATGTACACAATGTCACCGTAGCAAGGCTCATCGCTGATGTCATTGTAGCTGTTGCCACACGGTTCAAGCAGACTGTTGTAAGTGTTTGGCAACGCTCTTGGTATCTGTCAGCCTGTTACCTGAGCCTAAGATTGAGCCCTTTGTGTCCGAAACATCATTTCAGGGTACGACAAAGGTCTATACAGGTGCATTGTATGCTGCGTTTCTCCGTTGCTAGTGTCCCGACACAACTTCTTCTTCTCATTGTATTTCGGAGAGTGGGCTACCATGGGAAATTACGTCTAGGTTTCAGAAGGAGACGAGCACCAGAAGAATATAATACCTCATCTTCACAATCTCTACTGTTAATCAAGACATCGCTAGAATCACAAACTTGCCATTCAGTAACAAGAAAGCCTGCAGAGAGCAGGAAAAAGATAGAACATACTGCAATAGGGTGCCCATCAGTGCTGGATTTCTTTGGTTTCTAATCACGTGACTAAGAGTCTTAATCAGAGATAGATATTAGACCTTAGCTGCTTACTTCTAATTAGAAGTTAACAACATATAACTAATTCTTTTCCTTTAATTTAGATATAGATTCTTAAGATTAACTAAGAGACTTTTATTATAATTTACCTTTAATTATAGTTACGTAAGTTACCTAGGAGTTTCTCTCTTAATTAGTTAGAGGAGTAAGTCTTAATTAGAGTCTTTACAGCTTCGATTAAGACAGTTCTAACGCTGATTAAGAGGCATCTTATATTAGCTTTAGTAGGTTGTGGTGATTATTACCTAGTCACCTTGCCGCTCTAGCTATCCTACCTCACTACACCTTTTCAATACGAACCCACAAGGGGGCAGGCAATGCGACTGTCAAGTGGGAACGCACCAGAAGCTAATTACCTAAGACAAGTGTCTGAGAATCGTATACCGAGGCCGCACATGGAAACTCTGTCACGGTCAATACGGATGACACCAGCATGACGGCTTCGGAAGCTCGGCGGATTGCCGCACTGCCCCTCCATCGAAGCATGGCCAGCGGGAGACTGGGGTCTGAGCGCGGATGGCCACAGCTCGGCGGCTGGAACTTCTTGAAAAGGCGGAACGGAGGAGAAAACCCCCCCATCTCCCCCGGACTGCGGAAATGGACTTCTCACGTCTCCGCAGCGTTGGCATCGGCTTTCGGCTCGTCTCAGGAGGGA
>NWBT01000044.1:2445481-2461812 GCA_003386485.1 Colletotrichum lentis
GGGGGGGGCCTTCTTCCGAGAGGGTTGCGTGTAGGCTTGCCACATTTTCCGCAGCTTTCGTATTAGTTGTTACGCACTCCCACGGTTTCCCTCGCCGAGCGGCGAAGGAGAGCATGCGTTCTGGTTCTGTGGAGCTCTAATTACTACCCCCTCCGAGAGGCGGACGAGCGTTTCTGGGCCTTTCGCAGCCCGAGCAAGAGAACCCTGAGACCCAGAACTCCCCAACTGCTTTTTGTCTTGGCCCTTCCTCCTTTTGGTCATGCGACTCGGATCCCCAGAGGTCCAGACCCTGCGGGATTCGAAAAGAACTGGAGACTCGTCCTGTCCTCAACGTCGCGGATGTTTCCAGTTGGATGAGACTTAGGGGGTGTTGGTGAGGGTCCTGGGGAAATCGCATGCGCCGGATTGCCCGAAAGGGTAAGCCGAGGGCGAGGCACAGACGGCCCCCCGGAGAGTGGCGGGTTGGTTGGGAAGATCCTTTTTTGACTTCAAGGGGGTCCAATATGCGGGAAGTCTGGGGGGAGGGGGNGGGGCAAGGTTGTGGCGTCTTGAGGCTCCCCGTTGACCGGACGCGGTTCTGCGGCCGGTAATATTGTGTGAGTGTTTGCAGCTGTCTATTGACTCTACGATAGGAGTTGAGCTGTGCTGACTCGCAACTCAGATCTACCCGGAAGAACAAATGAGGAATCCTCACGATCACGCCCAACTGATAGTCCCGTTACACATTTCGAGTTCATTCGTCGCAGCCGAGTTCCGGCTGGGGTCTTGACGGAACTGACAAGCAGCACTAGATGCCTCTGCAACGGGGTACTTGGGGCCTTGCTGCTTGTTCCCGGGCTGCCCGGCGCATGCTGTCCGGCCTTCGTCCCGCGCCCACGTCACGACAAGATTGCAAATGGCGAGTGCCAACCAGCCCACGAACCGCGTGCATATTGAATGCTGTTGGTCCTATGACAGTTGGCTGACGTTATGCACCCCGGAACGGCGAGAGGCGAGGGCCACAATTCTCCTCATGCTGCCCTTACCTAGGGGTGTGTATTGCACGATGCCCAAGGACGAAGCTCCCTAGTCCGAGAAGGGTAATGCCGGAACTCTCTTGCACCCCTGGTTCGTGATTGTATAATAGCAGAGATCGTGACCAACGAACAGAGTTCGTGGGCGTATTACTGCATTTCTGCTGGTCTCCCGCTTCAAGACGCCCACCCTGTGCCACACACAACGGCACCCAAAAATACATTCACAGACAGACAAACAAACAAACACACAGACACACACGTACAAGTCCAATCACTTCAACAGCCTCTTCTCTGGAGACTGGCCACCGAAAAGTGACCCATCAACAAAGTGTACTTGGCAAACGGCAAACCGCCATGACCCGAGACCGACACGCAAGCCGCGCGAGCTTTGCATGCGTCCGCTGCAAAAAGGACAAGAGGAGATGCGACATTTCGCAAATCCTCAGCGCGGGGGATGGGCCGGAGCAGTCATGCACGGCATGCCGCAACAAGAACGAAAAGTGCGAGGTCCGCCACGGCGAGGACAAGCGCAGCCAACGCCAGCCGAACGAGACCAAGGTCCTGCAGAGGCGGATGCAAGCGCTCGAAGAGTTTGTCAAGACGGTCGCCAAGGCCGACGGCAGAGCCCCCGCGCCGTCCACGGACGACATGGACGCCGGCCGCGTGCTGGAGCAGGCCCAGCGAGCCTTTGACGACCTCCAGAGATCCGGGATGCGCGCGTTCCCGAGCCCCGTGAGCTCGTCGAGTCCAAACGCCCACGTGACGACGATTTCGATATCTCCCCCGGAGGAACGGCAGATCTGGACATCGACAACACACGACGAACCCGCCGCAGCGTCGCTCCGTTCCGTTTCCTTTTCGGGCCAGAACAGGCCAAAGGTTGACGGCCTGACGCCGGGCTCGCTTCGGTCCTCGTCCTTCTCGGCCCCGGGCAGACCGGACTTTGACATGATTTCCGACGACTTTGTCGCGGCCTTGGACGAGACGGTCTCTCCGAGCAGCATGCACGACTTCGACCAGTTCCTGGGCTCGGCGAGTCTGTTCCCGTACTCCGAAGGCGCAGGGGACGCGACAAACATGGAACAACCGGGGGCTCGTCGCTCGGAAAAGGAGTCGAGCTTGCGGTCGCGGATGGCCCTCGAGACGTTTCCCGAACCCGAGCCCATTGTGGCCCACCTCTTGGACCTCTTCTGGCAGTGGCAATCGTCCCATCTGCTGGTCGTCGACCGTGACTCGTTCCTCCGCCATAGACAGATATGGGACGATAGCGACGGCCACGGCGACCGCGACTTTTACTCTCCGTGCCTGCTGTACGCCCTGCTCGCGCTCGCGTCCATGGTCAGCCTCGACAAGGGGGTCGCGCGATACTCCGCCTCGCCGGACGGCGTCGCCGGCGAGGGGTTCGCGAAGCGCGCGCGCGCGTTGTTGGACCTGGAGCTGGACCACCCCAAGATCACGACCGTCCAGGCCGCGCTGGTTCTCGGCTGTCGCTATGGGTCCATGAAGGACAACTCTCTGGGATGGATGTACAGCGGTAGGGTGCTCTGCTGCGTTGCCACCAGCGTAGTCTAGGACTGATGTGTGTTGCTCCAGGGATCGCGTTCAGGATGGCCAGCAAGCTGGGGCTTCATCTCGACCAAACCAAGGCCGTGGCGTCTGGCCGGATGACATCGGAGATGGCCGGGCTCAGGCGCAGGGTCTTTTGGGGCTGTCACATCGAGGACAAGTAAGTTCTTCACAGGGAGGGTCGTCACTCGAGCTCTCAACCCACGCGAAGATGGCGGTTCCTAACGTCAACCAGCCTCTTCAGCGCGTATTGTGGACGGCCAAACTCCTTCATGGAGTGGGACATCACTGTTGCTGTCCCTGATCGCCCGCTGGAGTATCTCGCACAGGACACATGCGATTTGTCACGAGCCCTGCTGCATGCCACTTCGACTCTCTCGGTGTTGTGTTCCAAAGTACTGGTTCGTGTACACCGGCAGAGGCGTCAGCCTCTCGCCGGCGGATTGGCATACAAAGCCTCCCAGCTTCACAAGGAGCTTTGGAAATGGCGTCGAGATCTACCCAAGGCCCTGGCGTGGTCCTGCGACGGAAATGCCAACAACGCAACACCGCCCCAGGTGTTCGTCTTGCAGTAAGTAGCTTCCACCACGACCGGGCCGCTGTGTGGCGGCCGTGTCGAGTTGGAGGGATCGTCGACCTGACGAATGATAACAGCATGCATTTCTACTTTGTCCTCATTCTCCTCCATCGCCCGTTCTTACGGTTCCCTCGAGAGCCCAACGACTCCAGGAACAACAGCGTCGAGCCCTCTCAATCATCAACAACCTGCGCCACAGCCGCGGCAAACATCACAAAGTTGCTGAGCAGCTACAAGCGCTCCTACAACATCCGGCAGCTGCCGCCGTCCGCCGTCCACTTCATCTTCATTGCCGGGAGCATCCACCTCGTCAACCTGCGCTCGACCAGGCTCGAAAGCCACAACACCCTCCTCCAAAGCTCCCGAGAAGCCCTGTCGGAGATTGGGAAATCATACCCCGTGGCCCAGATGGCGGCTCTGGAGCTCCAAGGGCTGACAGAGACGTGGAAGACGTCGTCAGACCTACCAGAGACTGCAAAGCCCACCAATGAACAGCGCAGGCTGGAAGAAGACGTCAATGTCCGACCTGAGAACGACGGCAAGGTGGACAGCTCGCATGCTCTCTCCAACTTTTCAGACGTAACCTTTTCTCCCCTGAAAGAACTGGACGGATACTTCAACTCGTGGAACAGTCAGCAGCCTACTGTTGATTTCGATTACGGGTACATGGAGCTGGGTCAGGCTGGTACTGAACGAGCTCTGGACCCTGGCATGGGATGGATGTCTCATGGTGATTTTGCCAGCCTAGACGGAGGAGCATTTCCTTGGCTGTATAATTGAACACATAGCTCACCTGCTAATAATACTCTAATCCTAATCTCTGATGAGTATTTTCTTCACGTCACGCGGCATGCCTAGTTCATTGCTCTGGTGGTATAAGGACACTGGGTGGTAACTCGATACGGCAGAGGTAAAACTTTCTCGGGGAAGAATAGATTTTAAGGAGCTGATTCGAAACAAACGAGTCGAGGGGGCAAAGTCGGATTCATCGGCCCTAGCTATACCAGGTACATAATTAACTCGAAGAAATATGTGTGAGCAGGTGCGTCTTCTCCAAGATGCTGCACTGCCTAATTTCAAGACATTTATACCTAGAACTACGAACAAGACACTTTGAAAAGAGTGTAGTTGGAAACCATAGATGACATGTCCTATTACACGTTTTGAGGGTAGTTATTGCATAATAATAAAGAACTCCATTGTGCTATTGCGTTAAGAAAGAAACTTCGGTGACACTTCCAACCGAAGAGAGCAGCAGCGTGAACCAGAAATAGTTGGCTCAGGGGCATGTTGACTGCAGCTGTAATTAGTCCAATCTATTTTTCGGTCGCTTTCGATTGCCGGACTTTGACAGCTGTTGAAGGCCTTGGGTGTAGCTATTGGTGTTGCCGGTCTCGGGTATAAAAGGCATTGGATAACAGCCACGGAGAGCCAACACAACATGGTGATGTTTTTCTGGCAGCTTCACAATCTCAACCACCAACGGCAGCTATCGATGTATCTTTGCCGCAGGCAAGCCTCCTTCCAGAAGGGGCTCGTCCGATGCAGCCAAGGCGTTGTAGATGTGGGTACGGGAGACAATCTGCCTCGAGCTGCTGGGCAAGGCATCCCACATCAAGATCATTCTCCTCGCCCGCCATTTTCAAAACCAGCGTCTTTCCTTCTTCGGATGAATTTTCCATGATGCTTCTTCTATGCTCAGACGACGCAAACGGGGCATTGCGCCAAGTTCTACAGCTGACCGCGGCCCCAAGCCAATGCCATGGACCACTCCTCAGCAATGACACAGAATCGGCCTCGAGACGGCGGGTCAGATCGCCTGATGGAGGGCGATGCCTCTCCAAAAACGACCACTCTGATCAGAGATGAAGGCGCACGTCTCCCTCAGCGGCTAGGCTCGGCCGACGCTATTCTGCAGTTCGTGCTGGATATCTCGTTGACAGTTCCGGCGGGATGCTTCTTGACCTACAGATTTCATGGTGTATTGCAACAACGGCGTCCCCGTCAACCAATCCCCAATTCATGCTGTACACATGGTCGCCATCTTTGCATACTTTGAGACAATTTTCTTATCCGGCCTCTCGCTTTATGATCTTCAACCGCGCCGAATCACATCATTCACCTCAGCGATCGGGACCTACTTCACGGAGCCGTCCACGCCTTTTTCAGCTTCTGGTATCAGCTCCCGGGACGGGACGGACATGTCCTCCGTCGGGGACGTTGTCTTCTCCCAGAGATTCACGCAGCTTCTCAACACGTTATGGCTCGCGTCGGTGGCCTCGCGTAACGTCGCCGGCGCCTTCAACTTTCACGACGAGTTCGACGACGGCACGTACAGAATCTGTCACAAAAACGACGCCGTGAGTTGTGGGAAACAACAGACGCCTTATATCTCGTGACAGAATCGTCACCCAGAACGCCCACCGGAACAAGAATCCCAGAATTGTTGGCGATGAGGGTGCGCGGTGCCTGCCCATCGGTGCTTTTTCGTGGCATCTGCGACTATGCTCGCCCCGGGCATCTTCGCCGCCATCCTTGGTTGTCTGAGACGCGGGCCCGGTGTGCTGGGTTACTCAACGTTCTTTTTCCAGGGAAAGCCCCTATGTTCATCTGCCACCTGGTAAACACCACTCCATGGAAGACCCAAGTGATCAGGTGTGGGGGCTTATAGAGATTCATGTCTGCATTGGAGACGTTGATCAGACTGGGGATGTCTTGAAAGAGCCTGAAACTTGTAGCTGTGCAAGCAAGACAACTGGGAAATAATAATTCAACGACGGTAATTGTTTAATTATTTTCGCATTCAAATCCAATTCATTGACGCGGCAGACTTTTTCCAGCAGCACGCCATCGCCAAAGTGCCACCGGCTTACGCAACTGTTCTTGATGATGCTGTCTCCGGGGAGTGACGAGTCAACGTGACAGACTGCCCCTCCATGGAAAGACGAAACGACGGCAATAATGTGGTTCTCGTAAGATCCTAGAGAGACTTTTTAGGTTTTGGCGAAGCTTTTGGGTTTGCGGACTGAAACGAGAAATATTACGACCTAAGCCGCAAGCCAGTTCATAACCGAGTCAGGGTCCGACGGGGGGGAAATGACTTGAGCCCAAACACGTTTGTGACATTGCTGATGCATTCAGTGATTTAGGAAAGAGTCGGTACGATTTAGGCCAGCGGAGGTGTGAGTTTACGCATGAGAACAGCGAAATAACAACAACCACGTAGTCGCACGTTGTCGTTGAGACTGCAGTTCATGCCACCTTAAATACAGTACATCATCCCCCAAGAATAATTATAATAACCTAGTCTTTGATTGAAGATTCAAAGCCAATACCAGACACAGGCCAGATTGATGGTCGTTGAAGAGGCTGTCCACTTACCTACGTTGTGAACCCTAGTATAATTAGCTGAACGTTGTTGAAACCTGAAACACGAAAGTGACTGTCGGATTACGAAGACCAAGTTGCGGGTCGATTTTGTTCCTGCACCTTGGAGCAAGAACCGATAGCTTGGCGTCTCTCCACCAAAGAAACGCCAAGGCGGCGGGATATTTTCATAATGACTAATACCATCGCAGAGTTACAGACGCAACGCCACTGCTATGAGTGGCGTTGGATAACTACTATACGCACCCACTGTCTGTAGTGGTGGTTTTGGTCTCACTGGGTCACTCGAATGAGCGTATACGATGTCAAGGGGGAGTGGGGAAGTTGAAAGTGCCTCTACTCGTGGTGGCGATGTGTAAATCAAAGCTTCTGACAGCAGCAGGCTAGCAGCTGGTGACAACGGCCGTGATATGACTGGACAGACGGAGATGAATCCGCGCCATCTCAGATCTGATCGTCCCACTGCCCATTCAATGGCCGTCTCTAATAATCCCATCGGAACCCTGCTGGGCATCCAATAGGTGGGATTCAATGTTCTCATGGTACTAGTACGGTGCTCATAGCTGGGATGACACCGCCGTCCTGCAATACGACTGACTCCAACTCACCGGCTAAGGTTCACCCTCGGAAAAATCTTGCGTCATCCATGGCTCATGCGCTTCAAGAGGGTACATGCAATGTTCATCTCAAGCATGCAGACAGACGCCCGTGTTGACAGATGAGACGTGTCGCGCGAGTCCCCTAGAGGCTAGAGACATATTAAGCTTTTGAGCCAAGCATGGGGTTCTCCATATGAAGCCAGGGTGCTAGAGCTTACGGTCCATAATCAGGACTGCTCCAGAAGCAGTTTAGCAAACCAGCTTCTGATCGAATCATAGCTCTTAACCCAATGCCGCAGGCCTAGCCATCCTGCAGCTATTTGGGGGAAGGTCTCATGTAATTATTCAACAAAATCAGACGTTGCTCTAGATTCTCATCTATCCAAATAACATTATCCAATAGCGCTGCGATGGCTGCAAAACACATCAAAGCTCCGACGTGAGCTACTCACCAATCACCATCATCCGGGGAGGGTCCGGCTTAATGAATCAGACATGAAGCAGTCGTCTGGCAGTTTATGCCCGATGCAGTTGTGCCTGGCTACTCGTCGCCCGCAGCTCCTGGTTTCATCCCAAAACAGGCTAACTCTACCATCACACGAAGCTTATTTTCTGACTTCGATTTCCATCTGATGATTCGGCTGAGGATGTGCAATCATTGACAGGGAGTAAGGCGACTTTCCTCGGATTGGCACAACCCGTTATGTTGGTTAGTTACCACCTAACCGATGATTTTAAGCGTCTGGGAATCGTCGGCTGATGCCCCAGCTTGCATGACACAACCAGGTGTCTCCCTTGTCGGACATGGCTATGCTGGGGCCGTCCATAGACGCGGAAGTCAGGTGCATCCAACTACGATTCTGATGGAATCCATGCTGTCCGAGGTGCTGTCCCGCCGACGACTCAGGACGAGAGCTAGGTCGGATCAGACTCTGTCTTGGATCATCTTCCTGCAACAAAAATGTCAACAGGACACATTTGTGCCAGCAAATGCAAGCATAAATATAGAGGGTGGACACTCCCTCATATGGCTTTGGAAATCATCACTCATCAGATTCCTCTTCGATCTTCCACTCTTTACATCTTGATCGTTCAATCAAACTGGCTTTGATTAACTCTTACCATTGGTGTTTAATCCCACAGATCTTTTTTAGAAACTAGTCAAAATGCGCTTCACATTCGCTCTTCTCCTCTTCCTCATTACCCTCACCGTCGCTTTGCCCGTTGCCAAGGAGAAGCAGGCGACCACCAACAACAACCCGAAGGGGGGGGCCACCAAGCCCAAGGAGAGCAAGGACAAAGAGAAGCTCTTGAAGGGCATCGACAGGAACCTCAAGCATGGAAAGGATGAAATAAGCGCCACTGAAAGGGCGGAGAAGGAAGTGAAGAAGGGCAACAACAAGGGCATCAAGAAGCAAGAGGGCAAGATCGACAAGGCTCTGGACAATGCGATCAAAGACCGCGAGGGGAACCAGAAGATTGCTAACAAATCTAAGGACAAGGGATTGATCGCGGGTCTCGGCAAGGTTGAGACGGCGCAGGATCGTGCCAAGAAAACCGTGAAGGGTTTTACTGGTACCCCCAAAGACAAGCAGTCCCTGGAATCGTTGGACACCATTTTCAAGAAGGGCAAGGTCCAGAACGGTAAAAACCGCAAGGAGGTAAGTTCTCTGCGGCGTGGACTATTGAAGACCAGAGGCTGATAACACATGACTAGGCCGCGAAGAACTTCCACGAGTGATCTGTAACGCTCGGCTTTGACGGGGTTTCTGAGCTACAGTTGAGCTTGCTTCCAACAAGTTTGCCAACTAAATGTTCAAAAGGAAGCCTTTCCCTAATATTTTGTGTTTCTTGGTTTAAACCTTGACACAAACCAAATGGGAGATTTGGAGAAGATGCGGAAAGCGCAGGAGAAGGGTAACTTGTAGATAGGCGTTACACATGTTGATCATGTTCGTCTTAGATAGGATTATCCAAAGAGTTTTAATATTCCCAGTCAGGTGACATCTAAAGGCCTCCAGTGGCCAGAGGAAGGCTATATCAAATGACAAAAGATTAACATACTAAGCTAGCACTCCAAATTCACCACGTCCAGGCTTGAACCAACATATGGGGTTCCGAGATCAAGCAAGGTACTGAACAGGGGAGGCTGGCTCGAACCAATACAAAACGTGGGTGGAAGTGCACAGTGGAGCGGCTTCGAACGGATAGAAACAAGAAACAGAGACCGAGCCCAATATCAAAGAGGTTTAAGAAACAGAACAACTTAAGGTCTTGTTTCCATTGCTCTTCAATCATGGTTGCATATGGCGGCATACACGAAGCGAAGAAAGCTTCTGTGGCCGGAAAGCCCTCTGTTGCAGTTTATTTACGTCTTTTAGAGCAATTATATAGCCAAGGGGATTCTAGTGTAACTTAGCAGCTGCCGGATAGGGAGGAGCACGTGATATGCTCCGTTGAGTTGACTGGGTAGGTTTTACTCTGTTGTTGAAGACAATATAAAACTACCGTCATGTTTTTCAGACACGAGATGGCGGCCTCAAAACCCTCCCTTCAGCTTCCCATGGAAAAAGAAGCCAAAATGGCTCGTCGCTCCTTCGCTTTGTCCATTGCAGCAAGCAGAGGCCCTGTCAAACACCCGAAACCTCATCGTGAAGCGTCAACCTTTAGGTAAGGTTGGACCGATTGACTCTTCGGGTGCGTTGACACAGGATGACTCTGAGCCCCCAGACCCCGACAAAAAAGGAGCGCCGACGGACTGACTGCCATTGACAACCTCTTATACAATGGCGAGGCATGGACGGCTTACGAGGAGGTCGCACGCTATGATAGACCCTTAGTTCTTGTCTTCGCCTCTTGAACGCGGCGGGGGAATCAAGCGATAATACGTTGAGGCCACAAGCGTTGAATCCCTGGAATTGAACCGTATTATTGTTAGGCCCTTTTCTTTTGTTCTCGACAGTGCAAGCGATTTCAATCTCAAGCAGAACCACGTGCTGGCAGAACGCCTCCTCCAAGACGGCGAGCCGACCGAAAAGCATGTTAGGGATGTCATCAGCATGGCCTGTAGGCCCTGGGACACCTTCCTCGGAAACGTTCAGGCGAACGACACCATGACGCTCCATTGGCAGGCCACGATGAGGAGACTACATGCCCTTGGCCAACGTACTGGAGGCGGCAGACAGAACGCATTCCAACTATACATTTGACGGTCTTTTGTGCGGATGGCTTCCCTCGTCACGCAAGAACTTCCGGGGCGGCATAGACACCACGGACTGGATTGAGATTACTACGTTGGCAGATGTGGATTCTCCAGACCCTCAAATTATACACCCGTGGTTCTCTATCAAATGAATCAAGGGAGACATCGTTCGAGCCAACAGGTTCGCCCTGGACTACAAGCAGTTCTTGCCCCTCGAGGCGCACCCCACGGCCGAGGACCACTACCCAGCCGGCCGTGATACGCTTCGCAGACTACTGGTACTCTCATCTACAAGACATAGCCGCTCTGGAGGTGCCAAAAAAGAGTTGGACAGACATGAACAAGCACGCCTTCGCAACAGAGCTCAGGATGTCGCGCTTCTTGATCACGCGGTACGTGCAGTACACCAGTGACGTGGCACCCACGGAGAAGTACAGGATGAAGATTCTCACGTGGGCGAACATGCTCACCGAGCGCCAAGACCAGAACCTGAAGTTCCCGAAGGACCACCCGTACTACGGCCTCATCTCGGGCTGGACACAGTCGGTCGGGTGCCGCGCTCCGGTGGGACTCGTGGCGATGGGAGAAGCCGTACCGGAACAACGGAACCTTCGCGGCGCGGGGCCTCAGGGACCTCAGCAAGATCGCGACTTTCGAACAGTATTTGACGACTCATGCCCTCGGGGACTTGGAGGAGCAGAGCGACGCCTCGTCGCAGCGGTGGCCTCACCGTGTCTACGCCGAGCTCTTCCAGGCCTCCGTTCTCTCCCGGAACCTGACCGACTTGGTGATCAACTCCATGCAGGCCTACGGGATCACCAGTGTCGGCGTCGTCGCCAACGTCACGCCACTGCGGGCTGACACGCGCGACATCCTTGGCTGCATCTCGTACCGGGTACGTGCCGACGCTGCTCCTCCAAGGTCGCCTTGACAAGTTCGTGGTGTTCCTCTACTCTCACTGGTGACCGACCCCATGTCCACAATCGTGGCCTGTGGATTGCCGCAGAGGTGTCTAGGACCGGAGGAGGCTCCAGCACGTTCTGCCAGCCGTCACAGTTTGCAGGGAGAATAATGCTGAGGGCCGCGCTGCTGTTGGATCATCCAGATGAGGAGGTACTGTTCGTCGGACGGGCGGTACCGAGGAGGTCGCTCAGTCAGGGCAGAGTCGCGGTCCAAAGGGCACCGACGAGATGGGGACTCGTTGACCTCGACATGCAGTTGAATGAAAAGGCCGGCTAGGTCACGACGGCCTTGGGCTTCCACAGGGGCCTGCCGGCGGAGGTCAGGGACAAGCTGAGGGCGCCCGAAGACCGGGAACTGAAGGCCGGGACGGTGGATGACAAGGCAGCGGCGTGGCAGGGAGAAGACCTCCTTCAGCGCTTGGGAGCCCTGACGAAGAAAGTCACTGTTGGAGGGACTTTCTAGGGGGTTCCAAATCAAGGATGATCTTCAGCTCGTCGTCGGCTCTTTGTAGTCAACTACGCTATGGGGTGTCACGATTCCGTCCGAGGGGTTGGAAATAACACATGGGACAAGCAAGCCGGTGTATGCGATGCCCTGGAACTTGGCTCTTTTGGTGACAACCATCTTTCTCCGTGCGATTCGCCTTTGATGCTGTCAACCACGCTTCCCACTCGCTTTGGCCTACGGATGCGGCGCACACAGTCAGGATGTTCGGCCTCGAGGAATTTTGGCCTCAGTGGAGACGCCACTCCGATATGGCCAATCGCGTTTCATCGTTGCTTGTAGAAGGTGTTGCAGCAACGAGATGCCATCTACATAAGACGTTCCAACTCGTCAAGGCCAGTCTGGACCAAGCAACTGAAGTAAAACAATCCTTTCACTCTAGCAGAATTCCCATATCACAATCTTTCATTCAAAGCCGACTTCCCAATGCCCGCTGACTATGTGCTTCCGAGCACGACGCAGGCTCTGGCCAGGCTCGACATCAAACCAGCCCTTACCGGGGCAAACGAACCGCCCCGGCCAGTGGGCATCCGTGGGTTGTCTCTGGAGTGCTTCCAACTCATCATACAACACGTTATCCAATACGATGACCAAAGCGAATCCAACTTGAGAGATGCAGTCAGTCTCCGGCAGGTGTCGAGTAAGTCAAACATGGCCCTGGCTATCAACAAGGTAAGAACTCTTGATCGGCTGACACGCACGTGATGAAGAACTATTCGAGGTTGAAGTCATGCGCGCAATTCGCACTACCAATTTGCTTCAAAGAATGAGAGACAACCCAGAAGTCGAGACCCTCCGCCAAAACGGCCATGCCCACATGGTCACGAAGCATTGCAGAATCCATCCCTGCGGCGACATGAGCTTCTTCCTCGCCCGATACCTCATGCTCCAACCTCACGGCACCCTGCCCTGGAACACGAATCTCTCCACACTCATCAACGCGGTCGTCGACAGACTCATGAAGGACGGCGGCCACGATTTCGACGGAGACAAAAGACTGCAGTATACCCATCTTCTCTGCCAAAAGGCTGTGCACCTTCCAAGCCCTGCGAGACACCACTACGGGAGCTGGCATCTGTTTGGAACTTATTTCCAGTCCCTCCTTTTCCCCAACCAGTCTGTCATCACCACAGAGAGTCTCGAAACTGTTGTTCTCTTGGCAAAGGTGCACATCAAGCACCCCGATGCCGAGAGATTGGTTCTTGACAGACTGTTTCAAAGGGGGCCCAAGTCACTATCAACGTTCAAAAAGTCGAAAAAGCGACGGGTTGACGAAGGAAAGCCCCATCACGTTCCTGTGTTCGGATCCCTTTTGGAGGCGTCCATCCGTAGCGGGAACCCCAGCCTGACCGCGCGCCTGACGAACTACGAGGTCGACATATCACAAGAAAAGCCAACGGTCGACTCGAAGGGACAGACGAGAAAAGGCAAGAAGTACTACGACGAATATTTCTGGCGGCTGGCGCTGGCATACCATGACCTGGAAGCATTGGAAGCCTTTCTCGAGATGACAACCCGGACACTGACGCCGAAGAAGCTCTTCAAGATCCTTCTCGAGGCCGTATGCACGTCTCAAACAAAAGCACTCCAGATTCTTCTTCGGCACCATCTTCCTCAGCTCGAGGAAGGGGACGAGTCCGCCTACCAAGAAAAGCGGGAGCTCCGGATTCAGGTCATCGAGCTATGCCTCGAAGAGGCGATCCAACACGGAGACTCTCAAGCACTCAGCGTGCTGCTCCAGTCTCCGTACGCCGTCGCAAGCACCTACTTCACACACCGCCGGAAAGAGTATTGGGGCTATATCGACCACGGGTCCGAGAGACTCATCGATGTCCCTGCTGAGA
The DNA here is from genome assembly GCA_003386485.1 of Colletotrichum lentis. Taxonomy (NCBI): domain Eukaryota; kingdom Fungi; phylum Ascomycota; class Sordariomycetes; order Glomerellales; family Glomerellaceae; genus Colletotrichum; species Colletotrichum lentis. The sequence continues at coordinate 2,459,140 of NWBT01000044.1, forward strand.
CGCCGCTCGAGACGGCAACCCGACGCGGAGACGAACAGATGGTTCGGCTGATGCTTTCCCGAGGCTGGAATCCCTTTGGGGAGAGGGACAACGAGAGGGCCGACCACCATGGCCATAACGTCTACAGCGGGCCGAGTCACTTTCGGGGCCTCATGCCGATGATCGCCGCGGCGATGGGCTGGCACGTCGGCGTTGCCATCGCTCTGGCGGAGGGAGGCTTCACGTGCAAGAACTGGAGGTGGCACTTCTTGATCGGAACCGTCTTGAGAAGCAGAGAGGTCGGCGGCTTCGGCAGGGACAGAGACCCCGGATCGTCCTCTACGGTGGTGGCTTTGCAGCAACGGCGGCAGGCATGGCGTGACAGAGACGTGGAGTTCTGGCGGAGGCTGGTCGACGTCGGCGGGCTTGATCTGCGACATCCCGACAAGGGGTGCAGCTGTCACACGCGCCCACCGGACATGCCTTTGACGCACCCTACTCGTACTGCTGCCGATATTGGCAGGAAGTTTGTTCTCGAAGAACTCAGAGCCAGTGTAGACGACGGGTCTAGCGGCTGTGACGGCCCTGATGGACCGTCACGGCCCATCCCCGAAACCAGTGCGGAGACCGGTCCTCTTTTTGTTGTTGCAGTTGATGAGTGTCCCACATGGAGATCATAAGTTACATGTTGGGCTTAGTATTACAGACAGTCAGTAGTTTCCACCTCTTATCTTGCGTGTCCTCAGACCAGTCGGTCAGATGTGGCGGAGCACTCGTTTGAGTGAGTTCGTTTAGACAGCCCGAGTCACTGTAACACGCACTCGCTTCCATCCCTTCCATCTCTAAAAAAAAAAAAAAAAAAAAAAAAAAAAAAAAAAAAAAAAAAAAANCAAAACAAAAGGAAAAAAGGAAGAACTCTTTCACTTTGTTTTCGGATGCATATAACACCAAACCCTTGGAAAACACACGTCAACTCGCTCGCATATCTGACGGAACGACACGCCACGTCGATGATGAAACGGCTTACACCAAAAGGGTGCCGCTGGATTCTGTCACAGACAGCTTTGAAACTTGGCATTAGGGAACGCAAATCCAATCAGGTCTTGGAACATTGGATCTTCATATCTCTCGCTGTTACATCCAAAGCCCAGCGCTGCTAATAATACCGAAACCACCACGCGGAAACCCTCAGCACTCCGTAATCCCCGTCTATTACAGCAGACCTGAAAAGAGCCGGCTCAGATGGCCATGGGCCCTCGTCAGAGACTTAACGCTTGGTGGCAGCCTTCTTTGCAGCTTCAGCAACGCCGCACTGGCCCGCAATCGGGCCAGTCTTGCCGTTGACGGTACATTTGCCTTTGTCGTCGCAAGAGCCGGCACCCTTTCCATCGGTGCAGGCCAAGCCCTTGAAGTCGGCTTGCGACTTGACCTTGCCCTTGGCCTTTCCGGCGTCGGCGTCGGCGTCGGTTTTGGCGTCGGTGTCGGTTTTGGCGCCGTTGTTGTTGGCGTCGGCGGTGTTGGCGTCGGCGGTGTTGGCGTCGGCGGTGTTGGTGTTGGGGTTGGTGTTGGCCGTGGCGGGTTTGGCCTTGTTGGCGGGTTTGGCCTTGCCGGTATTGCCCTTGTTGTTGTTGTTGTTGTTGTTGTTGTTTGTTTTCCCACCTGCGTTTTTCACCTTCTTCGTGGCACCTTTCTTGTTCGTAGCAGCACCCTTCCTCTGTGTGTTAGCACCACCCTTCTTCTTCTTCCGCCTCTTCGTCGCGTTTGGCTTTACCCCTGCGGCTCCTGGCCTCTTCCCTTTTCCTTTGCCCGCTCCTCGCTTGTTATTGTTTCGGACCTCGAGATGGGTGGCGTCGTTTGCCACGGCGACCTCGGCGCGGACCTCGACGGGTAGAGCAACGTCATGAGACTGGGACGTCGGGGCTGGGATGAATGTCAGTCATGATCCAAAGAAGAGGCGCAGGTGCGCTAGTGATTATATCAAAGCCGTATAGACGCGTTTGACCTACCCGAAATGACGTTACCGGCCAGACAGCTCAGGGCAAGAAGAGCGGCAGTAGAAAACTTCATCTCGGCTGAGCTCGCGTATTATTCAGGTGATTAGACTCCAGGTCTTATTCGGGCAGAAAATAGCACACACTATCAACGGCAGCCGCGCGCAGCACGGGATGAATATAGCAATGAGTCAAAGGTAGAAACGGAGAAAGTCAGGCAGACGCTCGATCCAGAACCACATCCGTATCTGGGATCCGACGCATTCTTCTCCCGGGTCTTTTATGTATCGTCTTCAACCTACCTACCATCTCTTGTGGCCTGCCAATCTCTCGCGCAGTGCTTACTGACTTTCCTGTCACACCCTGAAACTCCGGATGGCGGCGTCAGCCGAGCGTCCTCCCCCCCTCAGCGTGGTGGGCACCACAACTACTACGTAGTACAGACGAGTTTTTCCTCGACTCGAGATGACAGCCCTCAGCATAGTGCTGCGGCCTGCAACGGGGACCTGTTCAGATGCCTCGTCGTCCCGTCACATCAGTCGCCCACACGAGGCTTGTTGTGCCGCAGACCGGGATGGCCCCCGGCTCCGCGGCGGGTTGAGTCGGGCTTCTCTTCACCAAATCCTGTCGCAGAGTCTGCCCGCATCGTCGTTTCAAGCATTTTTAAAGTTCATGCAGTTTGCTGAGCCATTGGGGTCGTAGA
>NWBT01000044.1:2486793-2518920 GCA_003386485.1 Colletotrichum lentis
CCCCCCTTGACGAGGTGACCACCCGATCTGTCCCCAAACACTAAACACCAACTAACGCGATCCGATCAGCAGCCTGCACTGCCACGCTCGTGCGCCCTGACGTACATGCATACCCGGGCAGTTCTGGCTCACCGACAACTCTAAATGTCACCGAGAGGTCACCGAGAGAGGGGTGGCCAAGAGGGTTGGAGCGGGCATGAAGCTTCTCGGTGAGCTCGATGAGAAGCGGGTTAGAGTTGTCTGTCGTGCACATCTCATGCGCCATCACTGGCTGCTGACCCGAGTGATAATGGGCTCACGCACAGCCATAATGGTATCATCTCAGCCTGATCCCAAAGTCAGACGTCTCAACGCTTGAAGGACATTGTGGTTTTCTTCTCATCCCCCCACCACTCAAACAAATGACCTTACTTATATATAATGCCTTGCTTTGCTTGTCACAAACAGTCTACAGATACATATTCAACTCGCTGAATCAACTAGCTCACTCAGCAAGGACAAAAGCAAAAAGTCAACATCAATGGATTCGTGCCAACGGCCAAAAAAACCAATCTTGAAAGGGACGAGACTCGAACTCGCGCGGATTGCCCCACCAGGAAACAGATGTTAAGCTGACCTTAACCTGGCGCCATAACCAACTCGGCCACCCTTCCATGATCACCCCAGTTGAGAAACTGGTTGTTGATGTGGGAAGCATGGCAAAATTTTGAGGATATGGAGGGCGGATATGGAGCAGAGCTTGATTAGGGCAAGCCAGACAGTTAAAGCGGGGAGCATCTCACCCCCTTTACCCTGGTCCTTGTTCTCGCGGGGGGGGGGGGAGACCTCGAAGCGAAGGCCCAACTGTCTTACACGGGAGGGAGTCTTGACGCCGCGCGGGAGAGCTTGGCAGCAGGCAGCCCATTCATTCCATATCCATGAGTGTAGAGACGTGGATGAAAGCATCGACATCCTGGGTCGTGCTCGTCGAACAGCTGCTGTATTCTAAGCCACTCATCTGGCTGCCGTATTCGATCTCTTCTTCCCTGTTATGCCAGTCTTCAGCACTGGCGCCAGTCCAGCCCTCCTCGAGCGCCGGCGCGTCCGTCATCTCCGTGTCGGGGTCCTCGACCTCTGCGCCCCGAGTCGCATCATCACTTACTCGGCTTTCCGGTTTGGCCTCGGCTGCCATTGGCCGTAGCCGTAGCATAGTATTGATGGGTGCGTTGGCCGTCCCATCGCATTCCGCCGCGGGGATAGGGAGTGCCTGGGTGCAAGCGTGACAGGGTGCCAACTCGACGATTTCGACTACCTGCCCCAAGTGGAGCATATCGTCGACGGATTCCATTCAAACCGAGTGCTCAACGGTGATCCCAGAGAAGAAACTATTGTTAGTCGCTAGGTCAACTGATCGGAGGTTCTTCTTGTTCATAGAAACGAGNGGGGGGACGATGGAGTGGACCTGGATCGCCCTGGGATGTCGAGGTTATCAGGTATTAAATGGCCGGCCCCCGAAAGGCGACCACCTTAGGAGAGAACAACGACGGAGTATCCAGACATTGTTCCGGTTCGTAGGCTGCCCACGAGCCTTTGTCTCACGCATGACTGGTGTCCACGGTCCATCTTGAACAACCAGCCGGGGCGAGGGCTTCGAGAGAACAAGACCAGACACGCTGTAATTAATGTTGCGTTTGTGGACTGGATTCGGGAACCTCTAAAGTGTGAACTAGGTTCAGTCTTTGGATACTCTCCCTCTTTCCAAAACACAAATCATCCCATCGTATGTCACGACTACAGACGTTGGTCAAATACAGAAAGATGTGAGTTGGAACCGAGTCCCACCCAGCCTGCCTGGCCTTTCCTCGGCATCACATCACACCAGGGCAACATGTGACATGTCCCCCAGACTCGTGCAGACCCGTTCCCCAGTGTCACTGGAGCTACGAGCGACGCGTCTACGCTCCATATTTCGACCTTTCTTGTTCCAAGCCAAGGTCCGCTCGCCGACTTTATTCGGGTGCCTAAAATCAAAATCAGTGGGNGGCGGGGGGGGGGGGAGACTCAGTTGGGCGCAGACGTGCGGCGCAGTTGACAATCGAGTAAGGAAACACACTCGGCATTCTTCTCCCTTTGGGATAATCAAAACAAAGGGTGTTCTGTTCTTGATAAGAACAGCCCGCCCCGTCTTGCCTGTGCTGTGCAAAGTCCTTTGTGTTGTTGTGTCTTGTTTCTCTCTTGGACCTTTCGTCTTACGTTTTAACTAATACCAGGTTTTCCGAAGCGATGAATTCCCAGGTCGACCGCGGGCTCAAGGGGCCCAACAACCCGAGGGACGAGATGACTTCGTCCTCGTCCGCCGGCGACCCGTCTCCCAACAGTCCAACGGAAGAGAGCGGACCGTCCTATGAAGCGAGGAGGCATCCGCCCGCGACACAGTTCCTCTGGTCCCTCGGGCGGTTCCGTTCCCCACGCCGTTTTGGGGACCTCGTTCCTCTGAGCGTGCGGCAGTTCCTACGGAATCAGAGCATCGAAAGAGACCTCGTTGGCATGACTCTGGGCGTTACGGTTGGAGCGTCAACCATTCTGTATGGAATAGTTGCTCGCTTGCTCCTGCTTTTCAGCATGAAAAGCCTGAACGAACTCTCTGCTGACCATCGCGTCCAGACTCATCCTCTTCGCCCTGGTGTTTGTCTTGAAGCCCGACTCCTCGATCCGGTCCCTGCCCTACGAGTTCATATCCGGCAACCCTCTCTCGTCGGATGCGACATCGGACGAGGTCCTGGGTCGCTGGCTGGCGGACTACTCCCGCTCCGTCACCCCCAAGCCGTGCCACTCCCACAACGACTACTGGAGGCCGTACCCCCTGTTCTCGGCTCTCGTCGCCGGCTGCACCGGGGTCGAGGCCGACGTCTGGCTCAGCGACGACGGCACCGACCTCCTGGTCGGCCATGACCGCGGCGCCCTCTCGGCCGACAAGACGCTCAAGACCATGTACCTGGACCCGCTCATGAAGATACTCGACGCCGAGAACCCCGCGTCCCGCTGGGCGAACCACACCCCGTACGACCGGCCCCGGGGCGCCTTCAAGACAGACCCCAACGCCACGCTGGTCCTCCTCATCGACGTCAAGTCCGACCCCGCGAACACCTGGCCCCTCCTCGTCCGGCAGCTCGAGCCACTCCGGCGGAGGCAGTTCCTCACGCGCTACGAACACATCCAGGTCTCCCCCGGCATGGAGACGAAGCAGAGCCGGTGGCCCGCCGCGGTGACGGTCGTCGGCACGGGCAACCTCGACCGGCGCACCTTTTTCGGCACCCGCCACCGGGGCGACGTCGGCTTCTACGCGTACCACGACACCTTCATCGACGCGCCCCTGGAGATCCTGCCGGTCGAGAACACGTTCTGGCGGCACGAGGGCGACGACCCGGACTACCGGGGCCCCGTCACGTCGTCGAGCCGCATGTGGGACGTCGACGAGACGTACATGACGTCGACGTCGTTCAAGCGGGCCATCGGCTCCGTCCGGACCGGCTTCAGCGGCGCGCAGCTCGCCCGGCTGCGGCAGCAGATCAGGACGGCCAGGCTGAGCGGGCTGCGGACGCGGTACTGGGACATACCGGACTGGCCGATCGGGTACCGGGAGTACATCTGGCAGGTGCTGGTCGAGGAGGGCGTCGACCTGCTGAACGTGGACGACCTCGAGGGCGCCACGAAACGGGGCTGGGTCGGGGGCTACATCAAGGACGTCGTCTGGATGGCCCTGGTCTCGGCCTACGTCCTCGGCTGCGGCTTCGCCATGCTCGTCATGTGGCGGCGCTACCTGAGGAGGCAGTGGATGCGGAGGATCGCGGACGCGAACAATGCCGAGCTGGTGGGACGTATGGGGGCGTAGGGCGTAGAGGCTGCGGCCTCGACGGGACGACGGGATTTGCGTTTTGCCGTGTGTTGAAACTCTTTTTTCTTTTGTATCCAGGAGAGCGAGTCGAGCCGGATTTTCATGAGATATCTTGAAGAGAAAAAAAGAGATCCAACCAAAACTTGGGCCTCCCTTCGATTTTCATACTTTGTCGACTGAAACCAAGCCGGGAGATGACCTCTCGTTAAGAGCATTTCCCATCTTACTCAAGGCCTCCCGGTAGGAATAGCAGTCGTAATCAGGTACAAGTCTAGGTTGTGATTCCCCAAACAACAGGTGCTTTCTACCTGCTGCGTACCTCAGAGTTGTTGTGTTGACACCTTACAGCTGCGACAACTACTACTATCATGTAATTGAGACGTCGGGGTACTCCCCTATCCATCGTACTTTGTGAGTTTAGCAGCAGAGGCATCGTAGCATCTTTCTAGTTGCTCAGACGCAGCTACAACATGCGCGCCAAGCCAAGACCCCGGATGCAAGCAGCATCTCCCTGGCCGGTCGGATCCGGATCAAGGTTGTCGATTGCGGGGGACAAGCCGACAGAGAGCCGAGGGTGAGCGGACGACAAGCAGCCCTTTGCTCTTTGCGAAAAGCTGGATCGAATGAACCGAGGCTCTGGAAGCTCGCAGGCTTCGCTGAACAACCNCCCCCAACACCACCACACACACCACCACACACACCACCACATACGGTTGGCATGGACGAAGCTACAAAAAGGCCTGCATATCGGGCGCGTGGCTTGCAATCTGCGGGGTAACTGTCGTGGTTTCTCCTGGCCAGAACGCCACAGTGACAACTTCCAGCCGTCGCACTCGACCTGCAGTTCGTTGCTAGACCATAAACAGCTGGCTTTCGGACGGGCGGGATACGTCCGTTGCGTGTGAGTATGTGAGTATGTGAGTATGTGAGTAAGGGCGTGCGTGTGTGTGTATGTGTGTGTGTGTGTCTCACACCTGCATCTTGCACCGGACCGAAAGGGGCCCTGGTCATCTCTTGAAAAAGATGAACCGGGAAGATGACGACGAGAAGGCGAACGACGCTGATTGCCGCCCACAAGATTATTTGTCGCCTGGATTACTCACAGTTCCTGCATCGGCGCTCTCGGTGTGTGGATCGGGGGTTCAAGAGGTCCGGTCCGGAGCCGGGGGGGGGGGTAAGGCCACGAACATTGGAATAGAGTATTACGGGTACAGCCTTTATTATTAATATTATTTTTTTATAAAAAAAAAAAGGTTGGGAGATCCAGGGCCAGCCAGCGGACTCTTGGTCTCGGGTAACTCCCGGGAAATCGTCTTCGGAGAATAAAAGCCGACTCGGCTGTTGATGTTACGAGTAACGAGAGGGAGACAGGCGAGAGGGCGGCTGGTCGGCGGGTGGCATCTCAAAGAGAAAAGGCCGCCGCCATTGATGATGGCATTAATCAGCTTTTCCCGCATGACCATGACTAACATGACCCCCGAACCCGGCGTGGGCTCTAGTACGCAGTCAGGTAGCTAGCTGCCAGGTTCATTATTGGCACAAGAAAAGAACAGCAAACGCGGGGTTCGGCTAGGAGGTTGGGGGGGGGGGGAATGGGGGAGAGCAGAGCAGCCCAGAAGCAGGTGAGGTGGGGGAGAGATGATCAATACCCGTTGCAACCAAGCAGTCTGTGGAGTCGGGAGGATCACCGACCCTGTCTGTTCCTGTTGGTCCGAGGTCGGGCGCAAAGAGAAGGGAAAATAGAGAGACGGCGAGAGAGAGAGAGAGAGAGAGAGACTGTACCTCGATGGGACAGAGGTAGAGGTAGGCAAGTCACGGATGCATTGGGGACGGAATATAAGCCGGCTGCCCACCCCGCAGGACATCATTGGTATTTGTCTCTGGCGTTGCAAACTCTCTATTGCTCCCCTCTCTTTCTGTCTCTCCATCTCTCCATCTCTCTTGTTGTCTCTCTTGTTTCCGTGTCTTCATTCTCCCCGCCATCCTCGTCGATCTGGCTCCCGCGAGGCGTGTCTCCTCCAACTCAAACATCAACCTCCCAAAGAGTTCCGATTCAGTCAACCAAACACAACAAGTAGGGCAACCAACCCGACGAAAGTCGATGGCCGAGATGCAGTTCGACAAGGAGACCAAGCCGGCCGAGTCGCCGCCGCCGCCGCCGCGCTCGACCGACCTCGACCTCGACCTCGACCGCCCCGTCTACGGCGACGACGCGCCCGTCGAGTGCCCGCCTCACACGACCGAGTCCAAGCTCATCACAAAGATTGACTTGCGCGTCATTCCGTTCCTGTGCATCATGTACCTGCTGGCCTTCCTCGGTGCGNTGCGCCGGTACCCCCAAGGCCCCCCCCCCCCCGGCCGGCCGTCAAAAGTTCGAGGCTGAGAGAAAGGGGGGCGGGTGTGGTCTTGGGAAAGGCTCCAAACCTCGAAAGGAAATGGACCCAGGAAACAAATCACTGACAAGCAGGGGATTTTTCGTTGCAGACCGGGTCAACATCGCCAACGCCAACGTCTTCGGCCTCTCCCAGGAGCTGGGCCTCGACGGCACCCTCTACAACAACGCCCTCGTCGTCTTCTTCGTGCCCTACATCCTGCTCGAGATCCCGTCCAACATCCTGCTCAAGAAGTTCAGGCCCCACGTCTGGCTCAGCATCAACATGTTCGGCTTCGGCCTCGTCACCATGCTGCAGGGCTTCGTGCAGAACTACGCCGGCCTGTGCACCACGCGCTTCTTCCTCGGCGTCTTTGAGACGGGCATGTTCCCCGGAGGTGTGTCTCTCTTATTCCGTTTCATTTGGCAATTTTTTGACTCCTAGCTTTTGCTGACTGACTGACTGACTGACTCTCTCGTTCTGCAGCCTTCTACCTCATCGGCATGTGGTACCGCCGCCACGAGGCCCAGCGCCGCTATTCCTTCTTCTTCAACAGCACCACCCTCGCCGGCGCCTTCGGCGGTCTCCTGGCCGCCGCCATCGGCAAGATGGCCGGCATCGGCGGCTACGCCGGTTGGAGGTGGCTTTTCATCCTAGGTTCCGNAGGGGGGGGGGGGGGGACCCCCCGGATCTTTTGACTTTTGCTGACCCGTTCATTCTCTACGCGCGTGAACCAATAGAAGGACTGTTGACCGTCGTCGTCAGCGTCGTCTTCTTCTTCTGCCTGCCCGACTTCCCCGAGGACGTCGAGTGGCTCACGGCCGAGGAGAAGACCTTCGTCGTGGCCCGCCTGCGCGCCGACCAGGGCAACGCGGCCGCCGAGCGCGGCATCACGGCGCGCGACGCCGGGCGCATCTTCAGGGACTACAAGGTCCTCCTCGGCGGCTTCATGTACCTGGGCCTCATCGTGCCGGCCTACGGCTACGCCTACTTCGCCCCGAGCATCTTCCAGACCTACGGCTACAGCAGCATCAAGACGCAGCTGCACAGCGTGCCGCCCTGGGTCGTCGCCTTCGTCTTCTCCATGACCGTCGCCTTCGTCTCGGACAAGACCCGCCACCGCTTCGCCTTCACCATCCTCGCCATCTGCGTCGCCATCGCCGGCTTCGCCATCCTCATCTCCGTCCACGACAACACGCCCCTGCAGACCTTTGGTCTCTACGCCGTCGCCTCGGGCTGCTACACGGCCATGCCCGTCATCGGTTTGTCCCTCCCCTATATCTATTGCTTTTGATCCCACTGCTCCAAACCGGAAACGATGTGTTCTAATTTCTAAAAACCATTCCCCTCGTGCGTAGTATGCTGGTTCAACATGAACCTCGGAGGCCACCACCGGCGCTCCATCGGAAGTGCCTGGCAGGTAGGCTTCGGCAACATCGGTGGCATCATCGCCGTCTTTGCCTTCCTGAAGAGGGATGCCCCCAAGTACATCCCGGGATACAGCATCAGCATCGCCTTTGTCATCCTCAGCGGCTTGTCTTGTACGGCCTACGCCCTCGCCTGCTGGTCGGCGAACAAGAAGCGGGACAGGACCGCCGGCGAGTCGGTCTTGACCCAGGAGGAAAAGACGGAGCTGGGCGACATGTCTCCGGACTACAGGTATCTTCTGTAGTGTTGGTTCTCGAGCGGTGGAAAAAAGGGAAGCGCGGGCTTGACACAAAGGTCAACGAGCTCGCCAAGTATATAATACAACATACACAATAATTACATGTAGTAAAGATGATAATGCGTCGATGTCCGAACAATCCTCACCTCAGTCTTTCAATCAAAGTACACCAACGGGAAAAAACCTAACCATTGACATACCAAAGACTTGAAAACCAGTATGGGAACGTGTTGCTTCCTACCCTCGGCCGTGGGGACTCAGTCCGGCAAACCGAGGCTTTGCGCCGACGGACTTCTTTCTCACTTACATGCCCGGTACAGTCAGTCACCCATGATATCACGGCAACATCTTGGAGAGGAACTCTTGTTCCGTGAATTCCGCAGAGTTGGCAGCTGTGATGAGCCGAACTAGACATTGCCCGGGTTCTCCTCGCCTGGGATAATATTCCTCCGCGCGCCCCTACGTCATGAATCCCAAGTTTATCCCGCATCACCACTTCTTACACCATCCCGTTCCCTTGTTCATCCCACAACACCAGATCCAACACACACACACACACACACACACTCACACACACACTCACATATACATCACCAAGTCGAAATTGTCACATTTTCAATAAAACAACTCGGTATCCTTTCAACTCGGCAGACTCCACAATGGCTCCCGCCACCCCTCCAGACCCCACCATCCTCCGCCGCTGCGTCGAGCTCGCCAGGGAAGCCCTCGACGCCGGCGACGACCCCTTCGGCTCCGTCCTCGTCGGCGCCGACGGCGCCGTTCTCAGGGAAGACCGCAACCGCGTCAACACGGGCGAGGACGGCCACGGGAGGCGCGACGCCACCCTGCACCCGGAGCTCACCCTCGCGCGCTGGGCGCAGCTCAACCTGAGCGCCGCGGACCGCGCCGCCGCCTCGGTCTACACGTCGGGCGAGCACTGCCCCATGTGCGCCGCCGCCCACGCCTGGGTCGGCCTGGGCCCGATCGTCTACGTGTCCTCGAGCGAGCAGCTGGCGTCGTGGTTAGAGGAGCTCGGCGCCGGGGCGGGCACCAAGGTCAGCCCGCTTCCTATCAATGCGGTTGCGCCGAACATTCCGGTACAGGGCCCGATCCCTGGGTTGGACGAGGAGGTCAAGGCCCTGCACAAGCGGAACATCGAGCGGCGGTCGTGAATACTAGGGAACGGGAGCTTGGGGGGAATGTAGGCTATTTGTAGAAGAGGGTGTGGGTATGGCTGTACATGTTCTTGGGTTGTAATAAGTGACTCAGTCACCGGGGTGAAGGGGGTTCAATGGCAGGAGTTTGGTGAGAGCATGACTGAGAATTGATGAGCATTGATGATAATGAGCACCTTCGCAATCCCATATTACACCCCAATACTCCTCGCAGCGTCTTCTTGCCAAAGTAGTCTTTTCCGCTCAGCTTTAGTCCATCTACCTCTTCCCATCCTGCAAGAGACGGCGACGCCGGGCCAGCTTGCGAGCCTTTCTGTATTTGGAATGCTGAATCTTGCTGCCAAGTCTGGAGAAGTAGCCATCCAACAGCCGGTCATCCCGTTCGGCGTACATGCCCCTGAAACCACCGTGATCCATGGCTTCGGGCTCGTCGCTATGTGCGTCGGGCACGTTTTCTTTCTCCACCCTAACGTCGCCGTCTCTACTACCGGGGGCGTGATGAGCGCTGCCGTCGGGTTGAGAGACCGGGTCGGAACTCGCCAGACGGCAGGCTTCGATGGAAGGGATGTTGTAGCGGCTTGACGAGGCACTGGTGGAGGGCTGGCCAGCAGCGTAAGACTGGGAGGTTCCAATAGTGTTGGAATCCATGCTGCTTGTTGGCTATAGACTGGAAGTGTAAGTACGGTGAAGAGTATGGGCTGTTCAACGTTGAAGACTAGAAGTTGATGGTGGTGCTTAGCAGAAAGAAACAGGCAAATGAGTTTGATTGAGAGGATATCTGGATGAGGGCATGTCATCACTTTTAAGGGTCTCTGGCGTGAGTTTGGTTCTTTGAGAAAATCTGGTATCCTGTCACACGCATACAGCACAACCCGGCATCAGGGTTGCACAAAATCGCCGAGTACAGGGCGCACAATCTGCCCTTGTTCTTGTTGCATTCAAGGACTCCGCCTGCAAAACCTCAGTCAAGAATACAAAGAGTTTTATTTGGTTTCAAAAATGGGGCGTCGGGAGCACAGTGACGTCAAAGAGCAATGTTTCATTGGGCTTGCTGCCTGTCCTGAGGCTGGTTCTTGGATGTTGAAGAGGCGATCAGTCAGTTTTGCCTTTTATTTTGTATTTTTTTGACTGAAGGGAAGTGACATTTCGCTAGGCAGTGTCCTATCTCATGGGGCACCTCAGCAGGTCTCAAAATTACTGCGCTTCAACGAATTTCGCCGCTTTAGCTATCATTTTTCTAATATGCTTTAGGCTCTAGATGCTGGACTTCCTCCTGCTCTAGTCGCATGGCAGGCCCCAATCGGGTTGGTAATGGCAAGCGGTGCCAATGCCTATTCCCATAAATAACTAAGCCGGACCTCTTTCGATTCACTGAGCTTTTCAGTAGAACAAGACAATTCTGTTTTCTCCCCCTACATACACTCTTTTTCGGGGGGTTCCTGGCATTGCCCCTAATGACTGTCGAGGTTTCTCCCTGAGGGCTTCGGCTGCTTGACCTCGACCAGTCCTGGGCGCTGGCCATTACATGCAAGATCTAGAACACCTGGGACAAAATCCTGGTCTTGATCTACTTATCGTTTAGTCTGATGGTAATACTACTTCGTTTCGTACTAGGGGAGTTACACTTTTCTAAGCTGTCTTCTTAGTTATGTGATAATTATTTAGCTATAAGCATCTAAGACAAACCTGTCTTAAGCACATATTAGTAGGTGTGTAGACTTTTTAACTATTCTAGAAAGCGCTTCAAGCGACTTGCAATACGTTAAGCTTCTTAATATGTTCTTAGCACCTGACTTGAGGAACCAAGCTTTCTTAATTGTGTGAAGCAATAGGCTAGGCTATTACATGCAAGATCTAGAACACCTAGGACAAAATCCTGGTCTTGATCTACTTATTGTTTAGTCTAATAGTAATACTACTTTGTTTTGTACTAGGGGAGTTACACTTTTCTAAGCTGTCTTCTTAGTTATATAACAATTATCTAGCTATAAGCATCTAAGACAAACCTATCTTAAGCACATATTAGTAGGCATGTAGACTTTTTAACTATTCCAGAAAGCGCTTTAAGTAACTTGCAATACGTTAAGCTTCTTAACGTGTTCTTAGCACCTGACTTAAGGAACCAAGCTTTCTCAATTATGTGAAGCAATAGGCTAGGTCACAATAGCCTGAGTGGCACTCGCAACTTGTGAGCTGTGTCATGCTATCGATATGATTCGTCTGTTAATAGGTTCAGAGCTTAGGATTCAAATACGTGGCTCATTCAGACCCAATGCTTGTATGCCATCGATACACGCTGCCCAACAGTGCCTCCACCTTTGCAGTAAGTATACAACTCGTATCGCTGGCCATTTCGTAGATATGCAGCTCCTGACTTGAGAATGAGGAGCCAACAACCCAGGTGAAAACAGTGGAGGGGGCATCGCCAAGAGGTATCCTAGACTTAGCGACAAGGATGGACTCAGGGATAACAATGACTGCGCCAACCGACCCGGCTTTGCCGCGTAAAAACACTGCCCTGGGGTCGAATCATCAATCTCGAGATGGTTGCATCTGCTCTGGGTCATGTGAGAGACACGCTAGAGGACTTGAAAATCACCGCTATCGTGGATATTGAGAGAGGAAACCTCGAATACGACTCGATGGAAGTGCGCGGAGATCTGCGTTGCCTTTCCGCCTTCCAGCTGAGGACCCTCCGAATGCCATGGCCCTTCTTTGTCGGGTTCTCAATAGGCCGTGGCCTGCAGTTCGGACACGTAGTTCCGACATCAGTGGAACAGTTGACCATCTCCAAATCTTTCGATTGGGTCCCCGATTTCGAATGGGAAGACCATGAGGAGATGGAGCGGTTGCTGCAATACCTAAGAGGTCTGCAATCGTCCGGGGCACAGTTGCGAAGTATGCATTTGCTGTCAGACCCTTTCACTCCACAATGGGGTCACTGGTGCTAAGAGAACAGAGGATATTGCAGTATGAAATCGATGTCAGGGTAATTGAAGAGTCAAAATTCCATACGTAGAAAAAGAAGGAGTATTCATCCTTAAGGGAAGCAAGGAATAAGAAGAAGAGAATGACAAGTGGAAGATAGGATTTAGATACATGACAGAAGAGAGAGACACAGGCAAAGAGACTAAAGAAAGAAAAGTAAGTTTTCTCTCGTAAGATAGGTCAAATTGAACGCAGTTTCGCTATAGTCAAATATCTGTGCCATTGCCGTCATGATGTTTGCCCTGATTCATGGTCTCCTCAAAGTAGTCACCGACTCCTTTTCACAGCCATCACCATCCATCAGTTGTGATTGTGATATCCTTAATACCTGCATACACAATCACATCACCGTCTTCAAAAGATAGATATCCCTATTTAAAACAGCATTGTTTGAGGTAGTTTGTATCTAGAGTATCAAGATCATCACAATCAAAAAAGACAGCACAGCATTCAAAACCACAACCACGCAAACCAACAAAACTTATCAAAGCAAACCCCAGCCTAAACAAGCCAACGTAGCCACAGACAAAGCTATTTCATTCTTCTCAAAAGACTTTCCCAACAAGACAATCAATCAACCGCAAAGATGTGCTACATCCCTTTCTACGAGGTCAAGTGCGAGCAGTGCGGCTTCATTTACATGAGGGACAAGAATCCCATGAAGCGTTGTGGGCAGAAGAAGCCCTGCAAGAAGGCCGAACAGCTGAGCATTGGCGAGACCTCCAGAGGATACTGCCATGTTTGCTTAGGATTCCCTGACGGACGGTAGTCCAGCCAAAGAAAGACACGCACGCACACATATCGAGATGACCTAGTTCGGAGTTCAACCTCAGCCTACAGACAGGTTGAGGCCTGACATTCACATGGGAGAAAGTTGGAGCAGGTCTTAGTTTAAGGCAATGTTGGTTTTTTAGCTATCAGAATTACTAGATTCTTAGCCACAGCAGCATTCCTAGTCAAAAACAATTCTTAACCACATAAACAAATCAGGGTCCACAATGCCTTCGGCCTTATTGTGTCGTTCTTGCCGGTTTCTCAGCAAGTCATGATTACATGTAGACCGTCAGGAGAGCGCAGGAGGACCAGAGGGCGCTCTCATCAATGTGATTTTTCTGATTGGATAACTGACGCCTACATTTCCTATCTATACTGAAGGAAACCATCTTTTAACTCGTTTGGGTAGCTTGATATCGTGCAGGAGTTAGTCGTAAGCCAACCAAGATAGGCTACTAATGCCACAACCAAGCTACTTCGCCCGTCTCAGACCCTTCAGCCGGGTTGAAAGCCGCTTGCCGTCTTCTAAACGGCCTTTCTGGGCGAACATCCATGCGACATCACTGAAAACCTGCTCCCTCAGCACGGTCTCCAAGTCCTTGTGCGCAGTCCTCCTCCTGGCCTCCAGGAAATACCCTAGCTCGCCGCGCAGCCTGAACGGAGGCGTCTCGGGCTCCCACACCCACTCCTGGAACTCCCGCATGGTGCCTTTGGTGACAGCCTCCCATGGTCGGATCCGTTCGTACAAGGCCGGCGCCAGCGGGAGATGAGGACCCCAAGCCCGGCGTCGGAACTCGGGGTACCCGAAGGCGAGGAGTGAAGCCAGCGAAAGCGTCGTGTCCTCAGACTCAGGGTCGATCTCGAAGGGAACCACCGGGGCTTCCGTTTCACCTCGAGCAAGGGGCTATTCTCGGTCATAAAGTCCCTCTTTAGTACATCGAAAGCATCCCAGGTTTCCTCGGAGTTGAAGTTCGTCGCCATCCTATCTTCAACAACAGGGACCGGGACCATCTCGGTAATGTATTTTTGCCATAGAATAGTACGGCATGACCGGCAGAATGACATGACTACTTGCTTTTCCTCGTCGCAACCGTCACAGGTATCTCAAAAGTGACTTGACGAAGTACTATAGGATAGGGGGTTTCTTGTTGCCAGTCGTGCTCACATTACAGAAGAAGGATAGTACGATGTTGTCGTATCCAGGAGACGGCAGGGAACGGTCCCCTATCAGGTAGTTGACAACGGACTTTGCCAGATACGTCTTACCGCACCCGGCGCCTCCGTAGACGTACAGGTCGGCGGCGGTGCTGGACTTGATCCAGTCCTGGATCTCGGGCTCTGACTGTATTCAAGAGCGTGTTCCAGGCATTGGGTGGATGTCGTAGCCTAGATATGCTTGGTCACATGTGCCGAGCTTGGTGAGGAGGAGATCTAAATTGCTCTTGGCGTTTTCTTCAGGTCTTGTTGAATGTCAACAGAACCACCTAGGGTTAAGTCGAGATTTACCAGCTTCTTTTTTCCCAACCCACAAGTTACACGACTCTTCCTTACCGTCTCGTTGCGGCGGACTAGACATGATTAGCGGCCGTGGCAAGGGCTTGGGTCTCCCGGGTCTCGCTACAGATTTGAACAGTCATTAGGGGAAGAAAGGCCCTTTTCTTGTTCGGCGAGATGAAAAGTTTTCATCATGGACTCGATGTTCTCAGCCAGCACGACGTGGCTCTGGCTCGACGGCGGGGAGAGTTTGGCCAGTCAGCTCGAAGTAGTCATAGTTCACCGACATGTTCATGACGTTGAGAGAGTCGACATCCCCGCGGCTCTTGGGCACAACCTAGAGTCTTTGTCAGCAACTGTCCGCCGCCTTGAGTTCTAGCGGACGTAATGAATAGCATAGCTAAACTGATCCATAAGTGCCTGGCAGAGTTGCCCAACGTGTACAGCCTCCTGCGTGTCCCAGACATATCAATCTGGCAACGGGATCGGTCTGTCATCACCCGACTTGGGCAACTTGACCTACACCGAGCCGTTGAAGGCAAAAGCAAAAGTATATCAAGACACAATCGATAGAAAACGGCCAGTCGACGGCAACATGTTACGTGGGTTGCATGTGACACAGCAGCAGCCGAAACTTGACAAGCAGCGCACGACCCCAAAAACTTTTTCGTCAATATCTCACACGTTCAAATCATCCCAGACCGTACACGTCCAGAAGATTTCAAGTTTGAAAACATTCAGAGCCTTGAAAATGACCACAACGTCAAAACTGGACGATTTGAGCTTCGGCACACCGCTTAAGCCCAATGCTTTTGACCAAGTCTTGATCGATTCTGTAAAAGGCATTCCAAGATACCCTTTCCGCGTTCCGGACACTCTTTCGCCTGTAACAATGAACCAGACCGAGGTATGCTTCGCCGCCGCCAGTGGCCACAGAGAAGTGACCGGGACAATCACACGACGAATCCTATCAACTGCCACCATGCCAACGTGTCACCCACCTGGTTCATGGTTGGTGCCGTTGCTGAGAGGCTGCTTGGAGTCGGGAGGTAGCGGGACTCATAAACCCGTATACAGAGTCGGATGACGCTGAACATGAATGATATGCGGCGACAGGCGGAGGAAGCAGACACTCCCCGACGTATGCTATCGCAGGTCTGGAACGTTCGTCTAGTCGTGTCAATCTGGCAACGAAGGAAAGATAAGACGCGACCGTCAAGCGGAAAATCTTTGCGCACTTGCTGTGTACAACATGAGCGTTTCCTGCTTCCCCGGTCACATAAGCAGCCATCCCACTGCGTGGAACGAGGCGTTGTTCCTGCTATGGTATAGAAAGCGCTAATCAGAGTTGCCACAGAGTCTGTGAGCCCAATGTTGTGAGATTGTTGAGAGAATAGAAAATGCCGTTTCGGGGTGGACTCACTGGGTTAGACAGCCAACACGCCTTTTGTACAGCACGTATTTCTTTCCAGGGTACTTGTTTCCACTGGCTAGGGAGTTTTCCTCATTGGTACCTAGAATTTCCTTTACAGGGTACTTATTTTCTCGAACGGCACAGAGATCAGCCCACACACGCCCAGCCAGTGAGCAACGCGTATTCCTCACGATGTACCGCCGCGGCCGTTAGCAGCTGTGGCCACTGTCAGTCAATTAAACGCGTGGTGGGGCCCCCTGCGAAAAGGCGCGTCATGAAAGAAGTGCAGCACGCGTCGTGCCTGCCCGGTCTTTCGCTTTCTTTCTGCCCTCCTCAAGCTAATTTCACCAGCTACCCTCGTCCGAACATAATCCTTCCCAGCACTTCACCACAGCTTTACCTAGCGCGGTCCATTGCCAGCTCCGAATAACGATATACAAATCACAGTTCGTTCCTCGACTCCAGCGCCCGTAGGCAGCGACGCAAAAATGGGTATCAAGCACCTCTTCCAGATCATCAAGGAGGAGGCCCCCGATGCCATCAAGGAGAGCGACATCAAGGCGCACTTTGGCCGCAAAGTGGCAATTGTAAGTCCCTCTCCGGGTCTTCCCTCACCTGCCGACACTGGAGTTGCTGCTGACATGGAATAGGATGCGTAGGAATCCCGACAAAGACGGCCTATGCCTCCCCTCCCCGCTAACGAGCCCCCAGGTCCATGAGCATCTACTCCTTCCTCATCGCCGTTCGATCCGATGGCCAGCAGCTCACAAACGAGAGCGGAGAGACGACATCACACCTCATGGGTCTCTTCTACCGAACCCTCCGGATGGTCGACAACGGCATCAAGCCCCTGTACGTCTTCGACGGCGCCCCGCCTAAGCTCAAGTCGGGCGAGCTTGCCAAGCGCTTCCAGAGAAAGCAGGAGGCCACCGAGGGCCTCGAGGAGGCCAAGGAGACGGGTACCGCCGAGGAGGTTGAGAAGTTCTCCCGCCGGACGGTGCGCGTCACGCGCGAGCACAACGCCGATTGCCAGAAGCTGCTCAAACTCATGGGCATCCCCTTCATCGTCGCTCCTACCGAGGCCGAGGCCCAGTGCGCTGTGCTGGCGCGTGCCGGCAAGGTGTACGCCGCAGCCAGCGAGGACATGGACACCCTCACGTTCGATACCCCCATCTTGCTGCGCCACTTGACCTTCAGCGAGCAGCGCAAGGAGCCCATTCAGGCGGTCCACATTGACAAAGTGCTGGAGGGCCTCGGCATGGAGCGCAAGCAGGTACGTCTGGTTGGATCACCGTCGATGCGTGTCATTCATCATTTGCATGAACATTTGTCACTGACGCCTCGGGGAAAAAAAAAAAAACAGTTTGTCGACTTCTGCATCCTCCTCGGCTGCGACTACCTCGACCCCATCCCCAAGGTCGGCCCTTCGACAGCGCTAAAGCTGATCCGCGAGCACGGCGATCTCGAGACGCTGGTCGAGGCGTTCAAGAACGACCCGAAGCAGAAGTACGTGGTCCCCGAGGATTGGCCGTACCAGGACGCTCGTGAGCTCTTCCTCAACCCTGACGTGCGGCCGGCGGACGATCCACTGTGCGACTTCAAGTGGGAGAAGCCCGATACGGAGGGCCTCGTGCAATACCTTGTAACGGAGAAGGGCTTCTCGGAAGACCGCGTGCGGGGGGCGGGTGCGCGACTGGAGAAGAATCTCAAGAGCAGCCAGCAGGTGCGGCTGGACGGCTTCTTCAAAACGATTCCCAAGACGGAGGAGGAGAAGGCGGCGCACAAGCGCAAGCTGGACGCCAAAAACGAGGAGAAGAAGAAGAAGCTCAAAGTAGAGAAGAAGGAGAAGGCGGCTGCCAAGGCCAAGCCTCGCGGGGCCTGATGTCGAGGTCGGGGTGGCTAGAAGCAACACTTATATGGAATTCGGGGAGGCTGTTTCGTCGACAACTACGACGACGACATGGATTGGCAATTGGTTATGGATGCTTCGGCGTGTATTCTGGCGTTTGGGGGGTCAAAAAAGCAGACCCATTGCTATGTTTGCGGGTGGAAGTTTGCTCATGGATGGATCACTGGCTCTTATAATGAATCGGAAACCCTTTCAAGAACTTGGTCGCGTCGGCAGAGCCACTGCAAAGCTCAACTCGGGTTGAAGCCTCCGTTCATGACCGGCGGTTTGCAGTGTTTTGATAGGTCCGCTTGGTGCCCGGTCCACGGAAGAAGGACGGAGGAAAGGTGGCTAAACGATCGGACAAAAGATCAAACTCCCGGTTCAGGAGACTCGGAGGTTAGGAGGCCCACGTGCCAGTGTGGTAGAATCTGGGAGTTGCAGTGTCGAACAGCAGTTCGTGATCCTTGGTCGAGTAATCAATCTCCGGCGCATGTTGGGGAAGAAGGCTGGGGTACTCTGCAGCGGCATAGGTAGTCTGCTATGCTACCTACCTGTATGTACGGAGTACAGGCCCTCAATCTCTCACCGGTGAACTTGACCTAGGCTTGGGAGACACGCCGGGACAAGGCGAAGGGGGGGGGGGGCGTGAGGCGGGGAGCCCCATCCACCTGACCAACCCCGTGTTTCCCATTGGCCCGCCCACCGCTCGAGAGATGCCGAGGTAAAGATCCATTCTAAGTACTGACGAACCAGAAACGACAGAGATGGCAGGAGCGCGGGAGACCCTTTCGATGACATCAGCCGAAAAGGGGGGATGCGACCGCCCGAAACAGTATTTCAGAGGGGGAGGGAATCACATGGATCACATGCGCCGCTCGAGACTCGTCCATTCAAAGGCGGGAGGCGGGCACATGACACGGATTAGTGCACAAGTGCAAACCCCAATTGTCCCAATCGCCGTCTGTGTACGGACACAGATGTGGATTATGTCCCGGTGCGATGTAGGCGGTGGCGGGAGGATAGGTGAGGAAGAGAGGGCTCGACGGCAACAACCTAAGTACCTACCCACCTACCTACATACTATGAGTACTTACCTAGGTACCTTAGTGTGTCCAAACAGTAGACACCTGTTGTAGCTATCCAGACAACCAAACATCTAACTAATGCGCTTCGTGTCAATTGAAGGTGACCGCTTGACGGCCGAACGAACGGGCCCATCACAAAATCCAGAATTTAGATTTCCCCCACACGATCAACCGCCTCCTCCCCCTCTGCCTCCTCGTCCTCCTCCCGGCCGCATGTGCTTTTCTGCGCGTTGTCGGGTCGTGCGTTCCAAGTGTGGGGGGGGGGAGAAGCTGTGGGGGAATCTTGCATAACAAGCTAACAACCGCCACGCCAACCAAGTCTGGTTCGGATGTACCGTGTCGCATGTTTTCTGGTGCAGAGGTACCTCAATTCCTCTGGGTGGGTCTTTTCGGGCCTCGATGCATTGGCACACTCACTACCTAGGTACCTGTAGTGTATCCGTACAATCTGCAGCAGCCAGAAGCCAGAAGCTAGAAGCCAAGATGTACCTTTCTCACACCCGCACCCAAGCTTCCACCGGCAGACGAGGAGAGGTACCTTTTCCCTTCACCTCGCTCAGCTCGCCCGCAAGCATGTGATTGTCTGGCCTCGTCCGTCCATTTGCCGACCGTGGCCGTGGACGTGGCTGTGGCCGTCGCGACTCGGTCCTCGATTGCATTTTCCCCAGACTGACAGTAGTACTCTGTACTCTGACAGACCCCAAACCAAGACAAGACCTGGCTTACATCTTTTAAACATTCTTATCCCCTCCTTCCCCCCCTTCATCCCCATCTTACCATTTGACTCTCTTTTCTCTCTCTCTCTCTCTCTCTCTCTGTTCCTCTTCCATCCTCATCCAAACGAGACGTCCGTATACCCATCCGACGAGTGTCTACCATCCATCCACCCATATATCCCTGTTGGATTATACAAACAGCGGACAGATCAACAGACAAAGAGACAGACACCCGCCCACCATGTCCAAGACCTTCTCGACCAGCGACGTTGCGTCGCACAACAAGCCCGAGGACTTGTACATCATCGTCGACGGCGACGTCTACGACCTCACAAAGTTCCAGGATGATCACCCTGGTGCGTGCTTCGCCACACCTCCCCTTCTCTCCATTTGTCCCATTTCTGACCCATCCCAGGTGGCAAGAAGATCCTCCAGCGTGTCGCCGGCAAGGACGCCTCGAAGCAGTTCTGGAAGTACCACAACGAGGGCATCCTGAAGAAGTACAAGACTAAGCTGCTTGTCGGCTCCCTCGACAGCAAGCCCAAGGCCGCTGAGCCCGCACCCGCCGCCGCCCCCGCGCCCAAGAAGGCCGCTCCCAAGAGGGCCCCCGAGAGCAGCAACACTGAGTCGGAGCCCATGGACCCCTTTGGCGATCTGGTCCCCTACGCCGACCCCAACTGGTACCAGGCCGTAAGTCCATCCATCACACCTTCGGTGCTTAATCGTACTACCCCTCGTCTCTAACTCGCTATCCAGTACCACACCCCCTACTTCAACGAGACGCACGCTGCCCTCCGCGCCGAAATCCGCGAGTGGGTCGAGACCAACGTCGAGCCTTTTGTCGGCGAGTGGGATGAGAAGAAAGAGGTCGACCCCTCCATCTACAAGCAGATGGGTGAGCGCGGCTACCTGGCCGGCCTGCTCGGTGTCCACTACCCGACCCAGTACACCAAGAGGACGGTCGCCTCGGTCGACCCCAAGGACTGGGACCTCTTCCACGAGATGCTGCTGACGGACGAGCTGTCGCGCGCTGCCTCGGGCGGTTTCGTCTGGAACGTCATTGGCGGCTTCGGCATCGGCTGCCCGCCCCTTGTCAAGTTTGGCCAAAAGGCCCTCGTCGAACGCATCCTGCCCGGCATCCTCGACGGCGACAAGCGCATCTGCTTGGCCATCACCGAGCCCGACGCCGGCTCCGACGTCGCCAACCTGACGTGTGAGGCCAAGCTCAGCGAGGACGGCAAACACTTCATCGTCAACGGCGAGAAGAAGTGGATCACCAACGGCATCTGGTGCGACTACTTCACCACTGCCGTCCGCACCGGCGGCCCCGGCATGAACGGCGTCAGCCTGCTGCTCATCGAGAGAGGGCCCGGCGTCACCACGAGACGCATGGACTGCCAGGGCGTGTGGTCCAGCGGCACCACCTACATCACCTTTGAGGATGTCAAGGTTCCCGTCGAGAACCTGCTCGGCAAGAAGAACCAGGGTTTCAGAGGTATGTCCGCCTTGTACACGGACGATGAATCGTTGACAAGACATCATTCACTAACACACAACCCCCCCCCCTCCCCTAGTCATCATGACCAACTTCAACCATGAGCGTATCGGCATCATCATCCAGTGCCTCCGGTTCTCCCGCGTCTGCTACGAGGAGTCGGTCAAGTACGCCAACAAGCGCCGCACCTTTGGCAAGAAGCTCATCGAGCACCCCGTCATCCGTCTCAAGCTTGCCCACATGGCGCGCCAGATCGAGGCGTCGTACGCCTGGCTCGAGAACCTCATCTACCAGTGCGAGAAGATGGCCGAGACCGAGGCCATGCTCAAGCTCGGCGGCGCCATTGCCAGTCTCAAGGCCCAGAGCACCGTCACCTTTGAGTTCTGCGCCCGTGAGGCCTCGCAGATCTTTGGTGGCCTGTCGTACTCGCGCGGCGGCCAGGGCGGCAAGGTCGAGAGGCTGTACCGCGACGTGCGCGCCTACGCCATCCCCGGCGGTAGCGAGGAGATCATGCTCGACCTCAGCATTCGGCAGAGCATGCGCGTGCACAAGGCGCTGGGCATGAAGCTGTAAGCCTTGGTTCGCCGAAGATGACGACGGCGGCGGCGGCGGGCAGCAGGTGAGGACCAGGAGACTATCACATCATGCCATGTACGAATAGACCAGCTTGGACACACGTTTTCTTTGTCGGGGCGTTTTGCATGGGGGCAAAACCGGGATCGGAGTCCAGATGAATACGGGCTCACTCATCATATGCAATATATCTTCACATCTACATTGCCATGCTGTACTCTGTCGATTATGACTGACTGCCCTTGAAGCATCCGACTGACCAAGAGCACATCAACGACGTGACATTTTACGTATTCATGTTCACCCTCCTCCACTTGGTCAACACCCCGCCAACTCCCCGTTAACACCCCACGCGGGCCATGTGTTAGTCCACCTCGTCTCTCGTTCATCCAAAACATCAACGGCGTCGTCATCACACCAGCCCCCCCGCTGCGCACGCAAAACGGATTCTGAATACGCATCTCATCCTTGCTAGGAGGGCCTTGACGACACGCCATGTGGCTTCTTGCGGACGGGTTCGCAGTCAGGTTCCTGTTTCCATTTTAAACGTGGGACATTGCAAAGGTGGGTTGCAGTCTAAAAGGGCCGAAAACGCCTTTGTTCGATAGGGGCAGTGCGTGGCCGGGGAAAGATTTCTGGTATCGGTGGCTTCCGTTCGCGGCCAGATCCGGAAGATGTTGGATGAGAACCTCGTATCGACCCATCTCACCATCTGGCATCTGCAGAATCAGTCATTGTTGGTAACTGGGCAGTGGCTGAAGGGTGCTATTTAGGAACTCGGATTCGCGTCTCGCTACATACAGTATCTCTCTACACGCGGTGTGCCTAGCTAGACGGGTGAACGAAGCGGCGTGTTGGTCTTGTTCAACACAGCATACGAGGCCATTTCGAACCGAGCCATAGAGCAAGGTTGCGATTTGGCATTGAACCAATAGGAGAGAGAGTGCGAGTCGAGATACAGCTCGCATTCAGACGCCGAGCTGCAATGCCGGAATGCTGGGGGGAGGGGGGGGGGGCAATGGCATCCTCACAGCAGAGCACAGCACAGCGGGTGGGAATGCAGATCCGCCTTCGGCACCGAGTCAACGGGCCCCGAGTCGAACGGAAGCGCTTCGTCTTGCCAGTTGTCTCACTCTCAACCGTCCACCCATCATCCTCTGCCCGGGATACGGTTCGGCCAAGGCCTACATGTCCCGTGCTGCAGCGCCATGTCTCACTCTTAATAGCAATCCACCCGACTCGCCCGGATCCGATGGACTCAGCCAACACTCACTCGTTGGCCCGAAGCAAACCCAGGTCGTTGTATTCCACCAGTACTCGCGTACCCGCCATGCGCTGGCGCCACGATCTGACGCCGATATACCGTCCTTCTTGCCGCATCCATCGCCTGTTGTCCCCGAATTGTCCTGCCACGGTGCCACTAAACGGGCTGAGCGCACGAGGTTGCTCACGCCATCGGCCCACCGCTTTCAACCGCAGCCGGCGTCCCAATGTTCACGGCTTTTCTGGTCGATGACATACTATCGCAGGAGGTTTCCGGTTTCCCTTGCTGGCCGTGGCCGTTCACGGCAGTCGTCTGTTGAAGATGAGGCAACATCATTGGCGTGGGCAACCGCTACATCAAGCCCCCTTGAGCCCGGTCTACATTCTCATCTCCTTTCTTCTCATCATCATCACGACTACAACAACCACTACTCAACAGCCAGCAACCTTCCTCCTCCTTCTCCTCCTTCTCCTCCTGCTCCTCCTATTCCCAAGCTCTCGCTTTAGCATTCGCTTTCGTCCTTCGTTACCAGCCTCTTCCGAGTTCTCTATAATTCTACAACTATAAAACTAAAGAAGAAGCCCTCTCCCCAACTGCATCGCCCTCGCTTTCGTCACCAACCGTCATAATGGTCTCCCCTGCCTTCATTCGTCTCGCTGCTGGCGCCGCCATCTTGGTCGGCGTCAACGGCCAGACGACCCCAACCGTCAGCCCAACCTCGACGACGGTCACCCCCACCGAGACCACGACTACTTCTGTCTCTTCGCCCAGCTCCTCTGTTGAGACCAGCTCCGGCATCTCAAGCGTCAGTGATGTGATTTCGACGAGCACCCCGTCCACCACCGCCGGTGATACTTCCACCAGCACCGTCACAACCTCGGATACGAGCTCGTTCACGTCCTCCTCCTCATCCACCTCGGAGTCCGGCACCACCGGCTCTGACATTACCACGTCTCTCACCACCGAGACGGCCTTCACGACCCTCTCGAACACGACCACGTCCGACTCGGTCACTCTGCCCACCTCCACCCTCGTCCTCCCCGACAACAGCACCATCACTGTCATTGTCCCTACAACGACCCCTGCCACGACGACACCCCCCTTCTTTACGAACAGCACGACCGTCATCGTCTCTCCCCCCGTTGAGACGCTCCCTCCTCCCGTGGAGCTCCCGGCCCCGATCACGACGACGACCTGCAACTTCAACGGCACCTGCCGCACCATCACCCTGCCGCCCGTCTTCACCGTCCTCCCGCCCGTGACGACCCTGACGCGCTGCAACTTCAATGGCACCTGCTCGACCATCACCAGGACGAGGGGCACCGCCTCGTCAGCCCCCGTTTTTACGGGCCGCTCGACCAGCGTACGCAACGTCACGACAACGCCGACCTCATCCGTCGTCCGGACCCGCAGCTCCGTGTCTTCGGTCCGGGCCCCGAGCGCTTCCACGCTGGCCACTCGGCCCTCCGTCCCGGTCGTCGACACCAGCATCCCCGTCGCCAACCCTACCGCCAGCATCCGTCCGCCTGCGACGACACCCGGCCCGTCCACCACGCGCCCCGCCACCACGTCCTCTTCCGTCGTGATCACCGCCGGCGAACCCGCGCTGAGGGCCACGGGCGCCGTGCCCCTGATGAGCCTCGTCGCGGTGGTTGCCGCCGGCATGCTTGTCTTTATGTAATCGGTGTGTTGCTTCCTCCGCACATGCAAGTTCCGGGGTCAGCATGATGTCAAGATGAAGAATTCTCCTTTGTTCCGCGGGGTTTTTTCTTTTTCTTTTTCGGTTTTATCTTTTTGTGTCTGCGTGTCTATCTGCATAAAAAAAATCAGCATTGGGATAGGATGGCCCCTAGCGTAAAGGTTTTGAAGGTTTATTAAAGATTTTGGGGGGAAGAGTTAGTGAAATGGAATGCTTGTGGTGGTGGTTTGATAGTGAGATGAATAGAGGGGAAGAGAAGGATACGAGGAAGAGTAGCAATGAAAATGATTCATAAAGGCATCCGCCCTCACATCATGCTCTGACTCCAGAACAACTGCGGCGGACGTGCTTCTGGACGACGGGGCGCTCGGCGTAGACGGTGAGGCACCTGGAGCTGGCGCCTGAAAGCGTTTGAACATGAGGGCGAAGAAGAAGGGGCCGCCGCATGCGGGTAGAAGCTCGACGTGTCGGCCGGAAGGGCGTAGGACATGCTGCCGAGGATGAGGGCCATTGACGGGGCTGAAGAGGAGGAGGGAGGCCATGGGGTGGAGGCCGGGTCGGCGAGAATGCGGCGCCCCGCGCGCGCCAGGAGGCGAGGGACACCTGCTGGCCGTAGGAGATGGTGTACGGCGATCCGGGCCCCTCTGCGTCTGTACCTGCTCGGCGCAAAGGGGGCGCTGGTATTCCGCGAGCCGCTCACCTGATGGGTTCTTCTCCCTCGTAGGCCGCCCAGCTCGAGGGATGGAGTCGAGCCCGGGGCGGAGTGGGAGGTGCTGAGTTGGCGGGCGATGTGTTCAACCTCCCTTTTTCCATTGTTGGGCAGCTTCGGCTTGGGACGACTGTTCCGTGGGAACTTTCTCGTTATTTTTTCCATGTCTTGCTGGCGCGGTTCCGTGTCGTGTGGAGGATTTGTGGTGCGGCTGCATGATGCTTGCCTACTTGTTGATGCGAGCCTATTCTGCCGTTGTGCTATCAACAAGGGCAAGGGGGCAAAACGCTTGCAAGTGGAATTCGCGGAGTATAAGCATAGCTAACCGGACCCGAGTGTAGTGGACGGAGACGGAGTATAACACGTGGTCCTCGGGGGCGGGTTTCCACTACAATGTTTGTCGATTCCCTCCGTCTCGGGCGCCGAATTGTCACTTGTTTCACCCCTGAATCTACCCTGGTAAGGATGCTCCCATCCACACAGTCATACCATGTGCCAGACCTTCAAGAAATCCATTGGACTGTGCCTTTGGACGGAAAGGGGCCCGGGACTTGGACCGGCGCAACATCCGGCCGGCTTCGGAAGCGCGGGGTCCCACTTCTCGGTGTTCGGGGCTTGGCGCCGGGGCGCGCCGAAAAGTCAACAGGAGCCCAAGTCATGTCATACCAGCGGCGACTGTGCCGCAAGCCTGCATCGTGTCCCTCTGCGCAGTCTGGGTGGCACGGGGATCGTAGCTGCCCGTCTTTCTGTCCACCACATCGAACGTCGGTCGATATACTCGTATTGTCACAAGGAAACCCTCGATACTTCAAGGCTCACTGAATCAGTTGCCTCACGTGCCTTTTCACGTGTACACATGTATATAACCAGGACATCATTTCTCTCTTTACTTTTCTAGAGAATAAGCATCTTTCCCTTCTATTCTCCTATGCCTTACTGCGTGCTCTAACTCGTGACACGTATCCCCGCGACAAGAGAGCATCGTGTTCGCCTGGACTCCATCGACACGCAAGAGCATCGGCGTCTAGGACCCTAGACGATGAAGGTCAACAAGTCTTGCGACCAGTGAAGGCTGCGCAAGGTCCGGTGCATCAATACGTTCGCCCGTTCGTCGCGACCCCTCGATCCAAGGGGGGGTTCGAGATCTCCGGGTCGGTCAAGGCGGGGATGTTGACCTCAGACGTCGTCCAGTTCCGCCCGCGAAACCCGGCGAAAGACCGCAGGCGTGTACCCAATGTGCCGTAATTTTGACTTCCAGAGGCTTCTTTCATCATTCTGTCGACACTCACGTGTGTGTGTGTACCTGTACCGGCGGTGTCTAGGACCGCAACGAGGAATGCAACTTCAGCGTCTTCCGGCGCAGGGCTCGAGTACACAGTCAGTCCCGCCCACGCATCGCCAAAGGGGATAATGTTGAGGAATCATGTTGATCCGTGTCACATGCATAGTGCCCGCTGCTCTGCTTGCAGTCGATCCGCCTGGCGCCGACCCAGCTCATGCCGGTACCGTCGGCGACTTACATATCGACCGGATCCTGCGGTGCGGCCCGCAAGAGGTCTTCTATAGTGACGACTTCACCGTCGTCAAGGTGCGTCCTGGCCCGCCTTCCTGGTGATGATTTACCATCTCCCATCCCCCTGAGGTATGGCAAAAGACTAATCGCCCGTCCAACGCAGGCGTCCGACACCAGGGGTCAGATGGAGCTGGAAGAGGCCCGTGAGGGATACGGACTCGACGGACAGCAACACAAACATGACTTCGGGGACGCCGTCGACCTCGGGCCACCTCAGCTATCCCACACTGGGCAACACACAAGAGTCAGGCACGGGCGCGAATGGGAGAGCTGAGGACGTTGTTCGGCTGGGTATTCCCGGACTGGGGTAGTGAGGCAGCTCGGATGGATCACGGTAGTTGATGGGCGAGTTCGCTGTGGTTAATTAATGCCAGTAGACGTCACGTTTGTCAACTGAAGTCTGGAGAGAAGAAAAGAGAGAAACGAAGCGGCGGTGCAACAGCGCCACCACTGATTGGCCATGTCCCCGCACGCAAAGGGCTTCATGACGTTCATTGGCGACGGATGAGATGGCGATGAAAGCAAGAAAACCCCGCCATCAAGAAGGGGGTGGGGGGTTGCTCGCTCATAATCCACTCCTCCCGGCAAACCAAGCTCACAACACCATCCATCACCATTGTCGACAGTCACTCGACTACAGCTTGATTCGATTTCAGCCAATTGTCCAGAGAAGAAGAACCCCCCCAATCATGACCGTCGTCCACGTTGTGCAGTTTCAGTTCAAGGAGCTCGTTCCAACAGAGGAGGTCAAGTCGGTAAGGGCCCCGTCGGTCACGCAGCTGTGTTGGAGGCGGAGAATGGAATTGGCGCCGGGGAGAAGACACAAACACAGGACGCAACGCAGGACCGGAAAAACTGACGCTGGGCCAGATATGCGACTCGATGCTGGCGCTCCGGGACAAGTGCGTCCACCCGACGTCCAACAAGGCGTACGTCAAGTCCATTGCGGGCGGGCTGGACAACAGCCCCGAGGGCATCCAGGGCGGCATCACGCACGTCTTCGTCGTCGAGTTTGAGAGCGTGGCGGACCGCGACTACTACGTGCACAAGGACCCGGCGCATCTGGCGTTTGTCGAGGAGGCGGGGCCGGCGATCCTTCAGGCGCGGGTTGTCGACTTTACGCCGGGGGTGTTTTGAGGAAGCTTATTTTGTGGCGAGTGATGGATGGGATGTAGTTAGTGTGTTACTCTGTAGTGTATGTGACTTTGGTATGTCTCTTTAGTGAGTCTCCATTTGTGTGTCTTGGCTCGGATTGGTGAGACCGACTCCTGGGGGTTCTAGGGAGGGCTTCTCGTGCTGCTTGGTCTGGCGTTTTGTTTGACTGTGGCTGTGGGTCATCATCATCGTCGTCATTGTGTGTATCTGTACAAGAAGGCATGGATGATATCGCATCCGTACTACGCTGTGTGCTGCGTTGTGTTTGTGTGTACGGAGTACGGATCTGTGATGCTTGTATGGAGATTCGAGAAGACCAGACCAGACCTGGCACTGGCAGATGGTCCATGGAGGCCGGTCGGTCTGGGTGGATTGGATTGATTGATTCCCTGCTGCCTGAGGACCAAAAGGACCAATCAGACTCGGTTAGTCGCATCTTCTCCCAACGACCCGTGCCTTCCTTGTAAGCGGGGTGGCGCAGGGATACCGGGGTGTACGTCATAGGGAGGGAAGCGCGCAAGGCACAGGGTACGTATAGAGTACGTACTGCGTAGGTATCCGGCATCTCAGTCCGTACGTACCTCTTTTCGTCCCTTCCTTCCCTTTCCCCTCCCCCTGCCCCACTGCCCCACCAGACAGACAGATGCTGATGATGCTGATGATGCTGGTGCCGGTGCTGCCGCCCTGCTACAGCAGCTATAACCTCCTCGCTGCCTTTGCTTTGTTCCGCCCTCGCCAAGGTACCCCACTTGCCATGCGTAGATCGCCGTATCTTCATGTACCTCGACATCGCATCTACCTCGACTCACTGTACAGCTGCTAAACCTAGACCGTCCTGACCTGCCTAGGTACCCTGGGTAGGTCTACCTCGACACGCTTCACCTTCATGGCTTCAGGGGACTGTCCTGTCTCTGAAGCTGGCTGCATCTTCTTCTCTCCTGAATATACATACCTACACCAACATCACGCATTCTTCCCCATTCACTTTCCTCCTCCTCCTCCTCTATACCACATCCCATCACACCACAATCCAGACGACATGCCCTCTGCCCCCCTTGCGGCACCCTTCTGACCATATACAGCACAGCTGCTAAGCTCCACGACGAACTTAGAACCCCGCCGCCATAGACTCTAATCCGCCGTTTGCGACGAGCCGCCGCCGCCCTTGTCTGCCGCATTCCGACATCAATCTGGTCCTTACGAGAAACAACAGTCTGGCCTCTCGCTCGACCTCTTCGCTACTCCAACCTCACCGCTTCTCCCATCCTCGACGAAGCCTACTCTCTTCCTCATCAATCCCCGTCGTCACATCCAACCACAAACCCACACCATCGACCATGGCGCAAGCATCGCATCCTACCTTCATCAACCTCCCTCCTCCCACTTCAAGGCCTGACACACCCTCCGAGATGCCGTATGTGTTACCCTCTCACATCATGCCGATCCTTTGCTCATCCTCCGGCTAACACCCCCTGCCTTGCAGCGGCACCCCCACGAGTACCACAACCTCCATGTCGGCCCTCTCGACCACCGCCATCAAGGACGGCCACCGAGGCCACTTCCCACAGGGTCCGGCCGGCATCCGCGGCCACGCCCACCACCCCTCTACCACGAGCCTCGAGGCCGAGCGCGCTGATCGTATCTCCCGCCTCGCCGGCCTCGAGCGGGTCTCGACCCTCCGCGCGCCGCCCACCCAGCATCAGCAGAACGCCAATGCCTCCTCCCTCTCGCCCCAGACCACGCCCACCTCGACCGGCTTCCCCCCCAACTACCCGCCCAATACCCACTTGACGCCCGCATACTTCGACGCCCATGGTCAGCCCACCGCCGTCACCAAGATGAGCACTGTCGGTACCGCTAGCGCCACCGAGAGCTATGTTGGCGACGACAACGAGACCCGCACCGCCCCCGGCGAGCAGGACGAGGACATGTTCAGCATGGACACAAACTACCGCGAGGCCGACTCCGTTGCCAGCACCGGCGCCGACCCCGAGCAGATGGACGAGGACACGGCCCGTTCCACCGGCGGCTACGACGACCGCATGAGCGACGACGGCTCCGCCAGCCTCGTCGGCTTCGGCGAAGGTGCCAACAGCACCGTCTCCGGTCCAATCTACCAGCGCCGTCCCATCCCCGGCATCGCCGGCCAGGCCGCCGGCGGCTGGGGTCTCGAGCGGACCACCTCGGGCCTCAGCAGCGACGGCGTCCCCACCCAGCGAAACCGCGACGTCACCATGGGAGGCGACACCCCAACCAGCGCCGCCGCCATGCAGGAACGTCGCGTCGCCCGCATGATGGACGGAACCACCCCCGACGGCCCCGGCGTGCCCGGCGACGACATGTACGTCGACACCACCAACAAGGCCCCCGTCCCCACCTCGCAACTCTCCCACCAATCCAACACCCACACGACGACGACGGCCAGGGACACGGCCGAGCGTCTGCTGCGCGAGAGGCTGGATGGAGGCGAGTCGCGGGTGGGTAACACCGCGCTGGGGGCTTCCCAGAGCGGCGAGAACCTCGGCAAGTTTTACTTTGAGGAGCGGAAATAAGCTCAATCTGCCGTCTTCATTTCTTCCGCGTCATCGTCGTCGTCATCGAATCGGCAGAGGCGAGGGTTCTGCGGGTAGCTCTATATGGTTTCACGACGGCTGGAAATGCGGAATTGGAGTCTCCGCCTGTATAATTTACACGGTTCGTTTTCTGCGACAGGTTGGAAAGGTGGGGGGACGGACGGAGTGATGGCGTGACTGATCACGAAAGGGCTCTAGGTATGGCTATGGCTATGGAATGCACGTTTCTGATGATTTACCATGACGCTCCCTGTCTTTTGTGCGTGGTCTTTGGGCGAAGCTCGACACCGTCATGCGATCGGTGTCAGGAAACGAGGGAGTACGTGGCCCTTTGGGGGGAAGTCCCGAGATCGCACTCGCATATTGGGCGGTTCACGGACATGCAGACGGGCAACCGCGGCCTTCCGGGCTTGTTCGACCTGGCGGGCTCGATATAGTGTTTGTTCGCAGTGTCAGGGTCTCTATAACGACGGACACGGCATGGGGGTGGTGTGGAACTAGTTACATGAGCCCAAACTCGGGTCTTACTGGGTTGTGCTCCTTTAGATGGATGTATGCCGCGATGGTGGGAGCGAGCCCACGTTCTGCTGGCTATACTGGAACGTCGATGACAAACCCATAGTAACGTAACCCAAGCACCAAGTCTTGACTTCTTGAATCGCTTTTTCTGGACAACGTCCAAAGCCAGCCAGCCTCCAAGCTGGAGAAACACCTTCAGGACAATCTCTTCTCACTAGGCCCCTTTTGGTCCGCGGGTTCGCAGGCCCGGCGTCAACGGTTGACGATAGTGGGGGATCCGAGATGCAAGTCGTTCCGATCTCTGCATCGAGACGGCGCGCAAAGCAGCATAGTCCAAGGCACGCAAGAGTCGATAACACGGTAGGCACCGAGAGGCCACTCGCACTCTCAAAAGTCTGTTGCCTTCTGTATGCGATCATATCAGATCGTGACGCGGCTCCCCCATCATCAGGCATAGACCACTTGAGAGCGTCCACTGGTCAGCTTCTCAGCTCTGGCTTGGCCACGCATGTTTGTTGTTGTCCCCGTTACTAGTCCGTCGGCAGTCCGGTTTCCGGTTCGGCGCCCACACTTGACTAGAGCTGTGTTCCGAGGCGCATCGTGGNGGGGGGGGGGGTGTGATGTTGTTATTGTTTGCATCGTTGGATTCGGAGACCTTTCTTCGAGGCGTCCCAGGGACCCTGAACTGTTCTCGCATGCTCGGAGCGGCCAGCTGCCGGACATCATCACACTCTGGACTTTCGGCGGTCTCGGTCTCTCGGTCTCGTAACCAAAGCGCAAAAGCGGGAGAGAAGGGGCGGCAACCCCAAACCACCATAACCCACAAAGACTCTCTGGCCTTCAGGTTACCAGAGACTTGACCACGTCCGCGATGGGCGGTATAGACGTGAACAGCACGGTGATGGTGCCGAACAGGCTCATCGACAGGCTGGACAGCGCAGCCGCGCGCGGGTCGGTCCGGAGAAGCAGGGCCGTGGCGATGGCCGACGAGTTCGCGCCCAGCGTGACGCCGCGCGTGATGTAGTCATCTGTATACACACAAACGCACACACACACACACACACAGTGTTAGCATTCCACTTAACAAACCTCTCGGATCACGCGATAGAGGGGTGCAG